>JAOSBN010000179.1:16101446-16119525 GCA_027563595.1 Erythroxylum suave | reverse complement strand
AAAAATAATTAACGAATAAATCCATAAGTCAATAAATAATTAATTCGAATAAAATAAAAATAAAATAAAATAAATAAATAAAAAATTTCGGGGTCCAACATTTCTAACGAGTTATTTTATTATATTGTGTTGGTCTAGAGATTGAGTGTTGTGTCAATCATGCCTTATCCTTATGATGATGTTGAATTAATAGCAGTTTTATGCTATAACTACCCACTTTCCTACATTTTAGCTAACTATCTGCCACTTCCATGTTTTATAATTGCTTAACTTTCAGGCCACCTAAAAATGTTTTTGCTAACTACCTTCCATCATTCTCTCAACTTCCATATTCTACTCCATTATCTAACTTCCAATCCATTCCCCTATATTTTAGCTAACTACCTCCTTACATTAAGTTTCTTTAAAGCATATGTCAATTATGATTGTATGGAATTCTTGAATTCTAAACATTTCCCTTGATCCTTATATGTATGAGTTCTTTAGACAAATGAATTTTAAGACTTCTAGATTTGGAAACCTTTCATTTATGGGCTAAATAGGCTTAATTTGTTTTAGGCTAACTAGCGTTCCACTCTAAAAACTAGTAGGACTCTAGGTTGACTTCGTGAGTTAAACCAAGTAATGTCATTTATGAAAAGTCTCTTAAATAGCAAACAATGTTTTACAGATAAGAATTGTCAAATCCAAAAATTACATTAGAATCTTTTCAAATTTGAAATCATTATCCTTATAAAAGATAGTAAATCTCTTTAAATTCTCACCTTTTACTATTCTCGTAGGATTTGATTGTTTCTATACTATAAATGATTCTTATTACTTCTTCAATTTTCTCCTTAGATTTCAAACAATCTTTTATTATCTCTTCTAGCCCCCTACATTTTTCTCTTATGAGTTTTGCAATTATTTCTTTTTCTCACAACACCTTTTCTTCCTCTTCAATAAATTATGCAAAGCTAAATGCCACTGATGTATTTATCTAAATTCATCAATTTTTAAAAATACCGACAATTTTCCCTAACTTTGTTTTTTTTTTCCCAGGCTGTTAAACTTGAAGTTGTCTCCATTCCATCTGAGCCCTTTCTACTTTTATAAGAATTAGGGAAAGAATTCTTATGCTTTAATATTCCTTTTAATATGTAAATCATAACATTCAAATTCTTATTTTCAACACTATTGAAGGTTGTCCACACTTTGACCATGAATATGGCTTTCCTCTTACTATTGGGACTCCACTATCTATGGATGCTTATCATCCATAGCTCTCTTATTTGGGAGAAACAAGTAAGGTCAATTTACCTATAGAATTCATTATGTTCCGAGCCCCTGAATCCCTAAAACTTTAACCTAAGAATGTAGACCAATAGGTTAAAAGGGTAGATAAGTGAATACCTATTATATCACTTGGCCTAGAAGAGGCAATGCCTTCTTTAACTGATAGTTGTTTTAAGAAATCCTATTAAGTATCAGCCTATCTCATGTTTGAGATTATGAAATTTTGGAATCCTTCGTGTATTTCATTTATCTTCCCTTTCAAACATCCTTTTATTCCTTTGAAAGACATTCTCTTCTTGACTAGATTGCCTATTATCAAAGAGGAATTTGTTTACTTGGTTAAAGAAATTCCTACTTCGTATAATGGCATTATTAAATATTATTCTTATTTTGGATTAATAGACAACTATGCTTCTTTGAGAACTCTTTTATCTGAAGAAGAATAAGTGAAATTCATTCGATTTCTTTTAAACCAATTTATCTTTTTCCCTATTAATAATAAACCAACTTAAAATTCCTTCCTTTTCGTAAAGCAGTAGCTTATAATAGGATTTTATTTTCCTTAGGTTCTATTTTCTTAGGATTTTTATATAGAAATTTGAGGAAATGTCTTTTTAATTTTCCTTTGCAGCACTTAAATATTTGTGTATGGTTCATCCAGTTTTGGACTTTTACTTATTTTCATAAGCTTAAAGATAAAGAAGCTTTACCTTTTTTTTGATTTCCTAATTTTCTTAGCCTCCGGTTGTATACATGTTTATGTAGTAAGTGGAAAAGTTGATAGATAAGTCACCCTTACTGCCACTCTATAGAACCATACATGAGATTTTCACCTCATACGGCTCCTCGTTCAATTCTTTCAAAGTCATTGGATCCTTTTCCTCGTTCGAGAAGCTCCTCCCTTCCTCCACTCCATCCCGAAGAGTAACTAGGACAAATTCAGTCACGTTTTCATGTTCCAATTGAACACTTTTCTTTTTTGATTATTCTCAAAGGAGAAGAATCTTCTTTTTACCAAACATATGCGGATCCATTTTAAAGACATCTTCAGTATTTTTTTGTCTATAAATTCCCGATTTATAGGCCATTTGAATCCTTTTGGAGACTTCTCTGAAAGACCTTACTAGTTAAACATTTTCAAAACTTTCGAGTCCCCTCATCTGGCTATCGATCAAAAGCTTTTTGGTTTATACCAATCCTAGAGTCTTCATTATTAGTGGTAACAAAGCCCTCAAGCCCGACCCTTCTATTACGACCTTAGGTTTTAAAATGTATCTCCCTCATTTGTAGAGTAAGCAACTTGGCCTATCTATGGGAGTTCCACCTATTATAGATTTCTTAGATTATCCAGTAGGGGTGCCTTTTAAAGAAAATGATGTCAACGATATATTGCTCTAGAAATTTTTTTATCACTATCACATTTTGAAAGGGAAGATTGTTACATCTAATGTGGTTGACACTAAAGCTTGTCACTTTTGGTGGCTTAAAAGCCTTAAGAATTTAGTTCCTTGGCCTAATTTTGCACTCCTTAAAGATATTTTACTCTACTCATGCATTCTTTATTTCAAAGAATTCTTCTAATCATTATTTATTTTTAGACTTTGGAATCTTGGATATTGAAAACAAAGAAGAAAGTCAACCTTCTTCTAAAAAAGTAGTAGTTTTTAACCTGCTTTCTAAAAGAAAACTCAAAGAGAATTCATTAGCTTCTTCTAGTTCTAAAAAATCCAAGATTTTATCTTTAAGAGTTTTTGTAAGGAAGTCTACTCACTTCTCTTCTAACTTTCTTTAAGAATATGTAACCCCCAGGCTTTCTGCTAATGACATTCTACCTCTAAAAGGGACTTCTTATACTCTTGAGAAGGTTTTTGAAGAAGTTAGTAATGGTGTGACACATCCTTTTATTACTTTAACTTTATTTCTATTACGAACTTAAGCTAATTATCTTTCTTTGGAGGTGACAAAATGTCAGATCTCTATACTCTGTTTTCCCTTTAGACTAGAACTTAGAAAAACCAAAAACTATTCAGACCTAAAGGCCACTAAGGTTTCTTCATTGGAGGTGAGACAAGAATTCCTTTATTGCATTTGTTGACCTACTAATCTATTAACGAATTCTTTTATAACTTGCAGACAAAGGATGTTTGGTCTATAAGGACGACCTTGAAAGAAGTCTTTGACTTAAGCTTCTTAGATCTTTCCATAGACCTTCCTTTTAGTAATTCACTAATAATTAATTTTAATGAACTATCGATAGTTTTTTAAATTAAAAAATTAGATTTAGATTAAAGATGAAGTACATCGTTAGGAGGATAGAAGTACTCTCCTTAGTCTCCTATAACAAAATGACAACACTTTACACAATACAAACAAAACCAATTGGAACAACGACATAGTAAGAATGACACCGTTGCTTATCTAAGGCAAATCAATTGTAAAGGAGGTAAAAGACCCTCCCATCTACACATCGAAGATTTTAGTGTTTCCAAATTAGGGTTATGAGAACAAAGGTAATCTATAGGCATCCCGGCTTGCTTCCATCATCATATTGACAATATGACAAACCAACTCCTTAAGTAAGGCAGTATTTATCCACAAGAATAATTAACTATAAACACCATTTATATTTCATCTCCATAGAAAGATTTGGTTGGACATTGCATGCCAAGATACATTTTCTTGTTTATGAAGGTCGTTTAATCCCCTATTGTTGGTATTTGGGATTTTTCTTTCTCTTCCTGACTGATTTTCATTTTGCAGTTTTAACTACAAACAAAAATCTCTTGGAATGTCGGGGATTTGGTTTACAGCTAATGGAGAATCACAATCCTCTACTGTCAAAACTAGATTGTTTTCCTGAGGGGAAACTATTTTCTGTTCTACATTTTGAGAGATGATATTCCTAGTCCCCCGACTTGCCAAATTGTCACTAGAGTATATCATTATTGTCTGTTTTTCATACTCCAGCCTAACCTTAGAATTCTCATTTTGCCTAACAATTGCTAATGGAGTTGACATGTTAGCCCAATCCATCTGACAATGCTCTAAATATTGCGAGGTGAAGTGATGCACTTCATTTTTCAGAACATTAGGAGAGGTATGTCTAGGTGCTATATTGGTCTTCCAACCTTCTGTATCTGGGGTTTCAATTACTGAGTTATCTAGAATCTCATTAGCAACAATTTGTGCTCCCACAACCTCATCATTATCCATTGGAGAAGAATCAACCCCCAATAATTCATCCTACCTTCCAGTTTGAAAAATCTCTCCTGTAGGGCATTCCTCTGTGATAGTTAAGGAATCTTTAAGACTAACCATACAATAGGAGCTGCAATTTTTAACTAAAATTTAATATAGTTCTTTTTTTAGTATGTTCTCATATAATGTACCTAAAACTCAATCATCCACTATTAAGGACTTCTAAATGAGGTTGACAAATTCTTTGTTTCTTTTGAAAAATCTTACCACAATCAAGTCATGTACTTAAAGAAGTTAAGTCTCTCGCATCAGCAAAGAATGGATTATAACATGAAAGAGACCAAAGATAAAAATCTTCTGACCAAAATTTAAAATTTGAAAAATGAATTTGACTTTCTAGAAAATGAAGTTATTGATCATGAATGAGCCATTAAGTTAATTAGAGAAAAACAAAATTCCCTTAAACAATATAGATAAAAACTCAACTAGGAATTTCAAGAAGTTAAGTAATGGTTGCTGAGTTGGAAAACCGTTGATTCTACAAAAGGATGAAGTTAACTTTTGGAAGCAACAGGTGCATCAAGCCAAGGAGGACAAAATTTCATACATCAATCAATAGGATGAAATTCATTCTTTTAACTTAAAGCAATTTTAAATCTTTTTCTTCTTGTTAACTTCTTGTTATTTTCAAATGGGCTTTGAACTTTTATTTTTGCATGGTAATCTAAGGTTATTTATTTCAAGAATTCTCTATCATTCCTTATTCTTTATACTTTTCAAAAAGGGTAAACACATAAGGTTTTAAATACTTCCTTTTAATAAAACGTTCATGAGGTTCACCTTCCAAACTAGATAACTAATAGTCATTTCTACTTAAATCTTGAAAAATTCTAAATAGTCCTTCCTAGTTTGGCGATCATTTAACCCATTCTTTATCTTTTATCCCAGGGGATAGGATCAATTTCCATACTACTTCCCCTTCCTGGAGTTTTCATTTACAAATTTTTTATTATAGAATTTTGCTACTTTCCCTTTCTGGATAATCATACTCTTTAAAGACTGAAGTTGTTTTTCATATGAATTCTCTAACTTCATTATCATCGATTTAAGTACTCAAAAGTCCCTAAAGAGATATTTTTAGCTACTTTTAAGGATGGAACCACTAGTTCTATAAGAAAAACAACATGATGTGCTTATGTCCATGTGAATGGGCTAACAATTGTGGTAGTATGCTTAGATATACAATAAGCTTATATAGTTTCAAACAGGATTTTGCGTCATTCTATTGGATTATCTTTTAAAATTTTCTATATAATTTCAATAATTATATCATTCGATACTTTAGCTTGGCCATTAGCCAAAGCATAATATGGAGTTGAATGTAACATTTATATCCCATTGGCCTCGGCAAAATCTTTAACTTCTTGACTTGTAAACATAGTTCCTTGATCTCTTGTGATTGATTGAGGAAGTCCAAAATGATGAACAATATATTCTTTGATGAATTTGAATACATTTGTTTAATCAACTTTCATTAAAGGTTGTGCCATTAACCATTTAGTAAAGTATTTTGCATCCAAAAATAATAATAATATGGCCTTTTGAGGATGGTGGACATATCTTCCTAATAAGATCAATGACCCATCCTACAAAATGGCCATAGTTTAATTATATAATGCAACTCAAGTGTAGGCATTCTTTGAATTCTTTCATACTTCTAATATTGTTTACAGCCTCTGGTGTAGGATATGCAATCCTTCAGGATGGTTGGCCAATAATACCCATGGTGATGTATATGCCACTTCATTTTTATTCCAGATTTATACGCTTCGCATGCCCCTTTATGTACTTGTCACGTTATTGTTAATGCTTTGGGCATGACAAGACATATCAAGAGAAGTTTGTCATTTCCTTGATAAAACAAAATTCCTTCAATAAGTACAAGATTAAATGATTGTTACTTAAGTTTTAACGATACTTTCTTACTAGAAGATTTCAAAAAGTACTTGATTTCTAACCTCCAATCACAAGCAACTTCCTTATCAATATTAAAGACTTCCAGTGAATTTGCTCTCTTATAATAGATGGTTGAGACCTTCGTTGTACTACAATACACTTATGGATTAAGTCTTCAGACATTTTCAATCTAGATATTATCTATGAAAGTTGATTTGCTTCTTAATTCTTGCTTCTCGAGATATGTTGAAATTATATATTATCAAAGAATTCTAGTAACTGGATAGAGGCAACATAATAATGTGATAAAGCTACACTAATGCACTTATATTTTCCTGCTACTTTTTGTAACACCAACTGTGAATCTCCCTTAATTAGAATTTCTCTAGCTCTAAGGTTAACTAAACTTTTTAGTATAACCAATAAACCTTCATATTCTACTTGATTATTGGTACATGGGAAATCCATTTTAAGGGAAAGAAGAGTTTTGTTTCTATTTGGCACACTTATGACAATTTCAACACTGGTAGACTTCTAGGTTCTAGAACCATCAAATTTTAATTCCTATAGTTTCTTCTCACAGTTAAGAATCAAATGTCTCTTATCCTCTTGTACATCAATTGAATGATGGCTTGCTAAAAAATCAGCTAATGCCTAAACTTTTATAGACTTGTGTAGGTAATAAACCAAGTTGAAGTCTATAAGAGTGATAAGCCATTTTCCTATATTTCCTTCGAGGATCAACTTATTCAACATTTTGTAACAAGTATTAACTTAACTTTGAACAAGGAAAATAAATCTCCATTTTGCAATGGGTAAATATTTATGTTATGTTAGTTTAAGAATCCTAATCATAGTATAAACAGCTTGTTCATGACTAACTTCCTTATTTTGCCAATAGATTCTTTTGCCTCAGAGATATACAATTGTAATGCAATTCCTTTTCTAAGGGGCACCAACATTAGTGGTTTCATTAAATATTCCTTGATATTATCGAAAGCCACTTGGTGTCTCTTCTCTTAGAAAAATTCCTCTGACTTCTTCAACTTTAACAAGTATGAGAATTATTTTATTTTTCCTATTAAATTAGCAATGAATCTTCTCACGTAGTTTACTTGACCTAAAAATATCTAAAGTTCCTTATTATTTTAAGGTGTTTTTGCTTCGACAATGGCTTTCACTTTATTTTTATCTAATTCAATTCCTTTTTTGTGAACTAGAGATTCCAATAGGTTCCTTGCTCTTACTCACACTTCAAAGGATTCAACTTCAATTTATGCATTCTCATCCTGTGAAAAGCTTTTCATAAATTTTAAGTATGATCTATACTTTATTTTGACTTCACATTGTTATCATCTATGTAAACTTCTAGCATACGACCTATTAAGTCATGAAAAATGGCATTTATGGCTCTTTGGTATTTAACACCTGCATTCTTTAGACCGACAGGTGCTACAACCCACTCAAATATCTCATTTTAGCAATAACATTTTCTATTGTAAAAATCTAGTTATAACCCCCAAAAAATCCATAAAGGACAACAAAGAATGTCAAATTGTTGCATCTACTAAAGAATTTAAAACTAGCATCATATAAATATCCTTAGGAGTGGTGACATGTTCTTAATTGATTGTTTTATTATTTCATAATACTTAGTGATTAATGACGTAATATTGCTTAAGATACTCACTTTAGTTAATATGTGGTTTTAGGCACAATTAGGAAGTGATGGAGCTAAAGTGAGTTGAAAGCAAGATAAGGTGTAGCAGGTGGAACCATGAAACATGCAAGTGGTGGAAATAAATGAACCAAAACGTATGCACATTATGAAGAAAACGCCACAGCTCATTAGCTAGATAACAACGTGAATTAAGTGGTGAGCATATCAGCATAAAATGCAGTGCATCAGGAGGTAGTGTTAGGTTTTTAATTAAAGAAGTGTGAATAAGAAGAAATAAAACAGTATTGTAGGAAGGAGTAGGGAACAACGATGCAGCAGATGGCACACCAATCAGATCAAAATGCACCGTAGGGACGAGAAACAACGCAGAGGACCAAACGACAATGTTGTACAACTAAGGGTTTTGCATGAATTAAAAAGAGACAAATATTATGAGTCTTTGTTTTAAAATAGCGAAGGTGAATAGTAAGATGGACCAGATATTAATTCGTGAAATCAAGAGAGGACAGTAGCAAAAAGAGAATAGTGAGTGCAGAAAGAGGGAGTCACTACTAGGGTCTTCGGTTGGGGTACTTCAGAAGGTGACATCGATGCTAGCGACTCGAGTTAAGTGTTTCTCTCATTAGAAATTGATTATGTTATCATGTGTTAATTGATTTGGGTTTTACGTATGGATAATTATACTTTCGCTATTATTTGGTTATTTGCATATGAACCTATTGGGTATTATGAAAAGATGATTTTAATGTGTTCATTGAATTGTTTATTTGTAACATTGCTAGAATTTTGATATAATTCTTAATCGTTAGGTTGAAATTCATGTGTAGCAACTAATGATTCGTAATCATTAGAGATGCACATTGTGTGTGATTGTTCCCTTGATTAATCGGTTTTCTTAATTCGTAATGCTACTGTCTAATGAAATCTAAAGATTGTATCCTAGGTTATTCAATAGTTAGGTTTAATCACCAATCGTATCTTAATTAAACGCTACCAAAGGGAAAACTTAGGTTAATTATTAACCCACGATTAATAGTTGCTAGGAGAGGTTTGAGAACAACAAATCAATGAAATTTGTTTAATTAGGGTGTAGGCTGGGATTGAACCAAAGAACTAGATCCTTATCGAATTCCCCACTTTTATCTTTTTTTTTACATATGTTCTTTACAATGCTTTTGTTAGTTATTTTAGCTTTATTTTATTTTCTTATTTCCAAAACCCCCTAAACCTAAACACCAATTAATTTCATTTTAGCAACTTTACACACACTCTCTGTAGGATCGACTTAGACTCACCACTACTATAGTAGTGATATAGTTTTTATTTTGACTAGTGTTACGATGCGTTGTCAATTTTGGTGCCGTTTTCGAGGAATGCAGTGTTTTAGTTTTTGTTTGTGATTTTAATTGGTGTTTTTTACATAATTGTTTTTAATTAGTTTCTTTTCAGTTATTTCTTGATCTTTTCACTTTTTGTTTGGTATTTGTGAAAAAAATGACATAAATAGAAGTAATTTCTTTTATAAATCTTATTCTCAATCCTATAACCAAGGTTGGACTGATCAACCTAACTTTGGTTATGGATTGGATAACCATCATAATTACTTCTATGATAGTTTACAGGATACATAACAATTCCCGTGTGGACCAAAAGCTTCTTGCCAAAACCCAGGTACATCTCTAATAGGATTTATGAATGTTATGATTACTAACAATCTTCAATTTTAAGAGCGTAGGTAGTAGCTTCAAGAGAGTATGCAACAGCTTCAACAGAATGCCCAATAGTTCCAGCAAGAAATGAGGCATATAACGTCTAGAAACCAGAACTTGTTAACAAATGGAAGCGAGGATCGAACACCTAGAATCACGAATGGAAGAGGAGCAGTCATATCAACCTGAGATATATCTAATGGACATTAGTGCAGAAACCTTATAGAGTGATGAGGAGCTTCAGAATTTTCAGGTCAATCCTCAACAAATTGCTTTTGCCAAAGAAGTTGAGGAGGAGCTTGAGGCAGAAAAGGCTATATCTTTTAGCTCGGAGATAAATACTAAGTTCCATTTTGTTGATAAGAATGAATCTTTAATTTTACCTAGCAGGTTAGAGGAATTAAACGAGGAGGAAAAAGGTGAAGAGACATTTGAGATCATTCAAGAAAGCATGGACTCAGTAGAGATCAAAAGTATAAAGATAAGGAGGATGCTAAATGGTAATGATGATCAACTAAGGCCCTATCTAGAACAACCTTGCATGGAAGTGACGCTAACTGTAATACCTGAAGATCACAATTTTGTAACGTGAGGAGAAGAAGAAGTAGAGCCAGCAACTCTAAAGAAAGGCGCTTCTTAGGAGGCAACCCAAGAGAAGTAAATTTCTTTTCCTTTACTTTTTCGCACTAGTTTTTTTCATGCATGTATGTTTTTGAATTTGTTTGTTTTACTTGTTTTAATTTTTCAATCAAAATGAGAAAAAGAATAAAACAAATTAAAGAAACATTTTCTCATTTTATATTGCTCCTAAGACTATATAGTCATTATTAGAGTGTGAATTGACTAGAGAATTTCATGAAAACTTTAGCATGTATTTTTACTCTTATGATTGGTCGATATGCATTATCGTTAGAATAGTAGTGACTAGTGGTAGACAAAGCTAGTGAGATTTTGAGCCTTATTAGACTGACACATCTATAGCAGTCTCATTGTCTTTTGATAATATGTTACCTTCATGACATGTACATCCTGATTTTGTCTTGAATTTCTATTAAAGACCACATTTTTATCACATGTATTAATATGGATATGATTAGGAATTCTTTATTTTTCCGAGCTACATTACCCAAATAGCCTACCCCATTAACATGATTTTTCCCTTGTTAAGCCCCCTTTGGGCCTTATTAGCCTTTTCTTTTGTATCAACCACATTGCATGCTTTATACTTAACCAAATGTCCCACCTAAGCTATAAAGCTAGTGAAAGATTTGTGATTGTCGAGTTTGTGGATGTACAAAATTCTAAGTGTGGGGGTGTACATATGTGTGGATTGGCTGTAATGATTAAGATGTTATTTTATGTCTTATCATTTAAATTCACATGTTGATGTAGTTTATTTTAATTTTTATAAGAGAAAAGAAAGGAAAGGGAAAGAAAGAAAGAAAAGAGAAAAGCGAAAGAAAAAGAAAAAAGACAAAATTTTAAAAGATGTTTAAATTAATGTATCATGGAGGATTGAAAATATGTTGAAAAGTTGTTTATGATTAAAACATCCTCCTAAAGTTGTAATGAATGTGTTATTAAAGTATGTTGAATATGAGGTAGATATTGGCTTGGAAGGTTAACTCTTTTGTGGTTTTAAGGTATTGTCATCAATTGTATGAGTGATTCCTTCAGATTGGTATATGCTTCATGTGGTTTGTGTGTGAAAGTTGAATTAGGTTATGAAAATATAAATGTTTGCATTCATCATAACTAACGGTACCCAGCTTTTGATGAGTGTTAACTTGTGCACTTGATGTCACATTGAGTGTTGCTTTATTTCATTAACTTTAATGGCTTTCATGCTACTTGACCCAAATACATCTCACCTTACCTTTGCTCACATTACAACCTTGAAAAGACCTATGATCTATGATTTTGCATGTGAACATTAGTGGTGGAGTGGAGAAATGAAATGATAGGCAAAGTTGTGGAATGATATGATCATGAATGCTGTTTAGTGTACCTATAGATATATTTTAGTTAAACACATTTTCCGAGTCTACAATTAGATTGCTCAATTTTTAAAGATGATGAATGTTGATTGAACATGAATAAAAGCTTGAAATGTTAAGTTCTTGCTATGATTTTTAAATGTCATTCATCTTTGTTATGAATATATATTCTTGGAAAATATGGGAAATGAGTAAATGTTGTTTTTGGGGTCTATGAGCTTAATTTTGATGTTTTGCCCTAGGATGATCAAAAGCTAAGTAGGGGGTTGCGAGAATTGACATGTGCTGAATTAATTATTTTATTATTTCATAATGCTTATCGATTAATGACATAAAATTACTTAAGATACTCATTTGAGTTCATATGTGGTTTTAGGCACAATTCGAAAATGATGGAGCTAAAGTGAGTTGAAAGCATGATATTTGGGTCATTTTCTGAAGATTAATTTTCACTTGTTTTCTGGGAGCAAGAAGAAGATAAGAAAAATGAAGCACAAAATGAAAAGAACGTGAGTTGCATGATTATGCATGGAATTTTACATGCAGTTTACTTTAATTTAATGGCCATGCAGTGAGTTAATTAATGGATAATGTATAAGGCAACGTCTATGGAGATAAGGTGAAATAGGTGGAACCAAGAAATGTGCATATGGTGGAAATAAATGGACCAAAACGTTTGCACATTATGAAGGAAACAACAGTTCATTAGCTAAACAAAAAAGTGAATTAAGTGGTGAGCTGATCAACATAAAATGCAGTGCATCAGGAGGTAGTGTTAGGTTTTTAATTAAAGCAGTGTGAATAAGAAGAAATAAAAAAGTATCGTAGGAAGGAGTAAGGAACGATGATGTAGCAACTAACACACCAATCAGACCAAAACTCACCTCAGGGATGAGAAACAATACAGAGGACCAAACGACAAAGTTGTACAGTTAAGGATTTTGCGTGAATTAAAAAGAGACAAGTACCATAAATCTTCATTTTAAAGTAGCAGAGGTGAATTGCATGATGGACTAGACATTAATTCATCAAATTAAGAGAGAATGGTAACGAAAAGTGAACAATGAGTGTAGAAAGAGGGAGGCGCTATTAGGGGGCTTCGGTTGGGCTATTTTAATGGGGCTAAAGCATTTTCTTAGTAGAGACCCATGAAGGGCTAGACGTCCCAATGCCGATTTGGAGGTGACATCGACACTGATGACTTGAGTTAAGTGTTTTTCTTTGTTTTAGTTGTTTCTTTCTCTCATTAGAAATTAATTGTGTTATCTTATGTTAATTAATTTGGGTTTTGTGTATTGATAATCGTATTCTCATTATTTTTTGGTTATTTATGTATAAACCTATTGGGTATTGTGAATAGATGATTTTAATATGTTTATTGAATCGTTTATTCACAAACCTATTGCTAGAATTTCAATATATTATGTAATTGTTATGTTGAAATTCATGCGTAGCGACTAATGATTCGTAATCATTAGTGATAATATGACCTAGGTTAAATGACGTATCGTGTGTGGTTGTTGCCTTGATTAATCAGTTTTCCTAATTCATAATACTACTGCCTAATTAAATCTAGTGATCATATCCTAGGTTATTCGGTAGTTAGGTTTAATTAACGATAGTATCTTGATTAAACACTGACTAAGGGAAAACTCGGGTTAATTATTAACCCACAATTAATAGTTGCTATGAGAGGTTTGAGAACAACAAATCAATGATATTTGTTTAATTAGGTTGTAGGCCGAGATTGAACCAAAGAACTAAATCTCTACCGATTTCACCCTTTATCATTTTTTTTACATATTTTCTTTACATTGCCTTTGTTAGTTATTTTAGCTTTATTTTATTTTCTTATTTCCAAAAACCCCCTAAACCTAAACATTGATTAATTTCATTTCAAAAACTTTATACACACTCTTTGTGGGATTGACCTAGACTCACCACTGCTATAGTAGTAGTCTAGTTTTTATTTTGACTAACGTTACAATGCGCTATCAAATGGCTGCATTAAAATCCTTAAAGACTACACAAATTCTTTTTTTTCATTTTTCTTAATTACATGGGCTATATTCGCCAACCACTCACTATACCTAGCTGGTCTAATAAAACCAGGTTTATATGGTTTCTTAATCTCTTCTTTAACCTTTAACTCATCTTCTTTTAACTATTGTCTAGGAGGTTAATGATGAGAGTGGAATTCTGATTTTATTATAAAGTCTTTTTTCTACCAAAGTTACACTCAGTATAGCATCTTAATACAATCCCAGGAAAAACTATCATTGAATTCTTTCAGGAGATCTACTAGCTCTAACTTTGTCTTTGAATCTAGATCTTTGTTAATAAAGACTCTGTGGATTACCCTCGAATCACTCAAATTTTCTTCTGCTAGTGATCCCTAATTCTGGCCTTCACAATCATTAAACTTCTCTAGATTAAATTTTAACTATTGCGCACCATCATTAATCATTTGTTATTCTTCATCTTCTTTAAAAACTAGTTATGCATTTTCACATCCACTCAATTCTTCTTAATTCTCCACAATTTGTTGCATTTTATGGTTGATTCTGATGGCTGTAGCTACCACCTATTCATTTTATGAGAATTCACTCATTAGATTCCTTTATAATAGGAACCTTCATCAACCCAGGAATTGGCATAATGGTGATTATTCTTACAAAGTTTTCAGCCTCTGTTTTCATCTTCTTCTTCTTCTTCTTCTTTTTTGTCTTTCCTTTTGTTAGTAAAAGTTCTAAATTTGCATCGTCTTTAAATGATCCTAGTAAAAATTTGCCTCCATCGCATCAACTTTAGTAAGAAATAGTTATGAATTAGAACAAATAATTCTACCTTATCTACTTTCCATAAAAGTAAAAGCTAATGTAGAGATAACAAAATGTAATAATTAGAATGGATCCAATCTCGTCCTATTAAGACTTGGTAATTGACATAGATGTCAGCAACAAAGAATGAAGCCAGTGAAGACTTCCTTCCCACTGTAATATTTACAGGGAGAATTTCTCATTCTTTTGCAGTTTCACCATTGAGAGCAGTAATGTATACTTTGGTTGGGATCAAATAAGCATCATCTTTTCCTAAAGCTATCATCATTTTAGTCTGTATAATGTTTATTATCGACCCATTATCTACCAAAACTCTTGAAGTTTGTCTTCCGTTAAGATGGCCCTTAATATATATAAAGGCCTTATATGTTATGTCATAACTTCAACTAGTTTTTTCTAAAACCACCTTCTTGGGAATTCCTATCCTGGTGCTAGTATTGACACCTTATATTCACCTTTCTCATAGAGAAATTTTGCCTATTTGCACTAGATTTACCAAATGATTTTGGAAGCTTTAAGAATGAACCAATATATGGAACTAGAATACGAATGTCCCTAATCTTAATGAACTTATTGGAATCTTCTTATTGGCTCTTAGATTGAGTTGACTTCCTATGAAATCTAAGATTCACTTACGTGTTATCTCGCTTTTGTTTGATGGCTTCCACCTTTCCCTTTTGTTGTTATGGTCCATAGTACTTTCTTTAGAGAAAATAGTTTCGCATGAACTTATTTTCTTGAATTTGACTTCTCTATTATTGCTAGTTTGTTTTTCTCAACCTTGGCAATTGATTTTTTTTTATGAAGCCCTCTATTTTTAGTTTGACTTAAAGTTGTCATACTGTCATATTCTTAAGATGTCTTACTAACTATCGATATTGAGATGGTGGCGCGTGTGGTGAGTCTAGTTTGCCTACGCTAATATCGAGGAATTCAATGTTCATTTCTTTACTTGTCAACTTGAGTGAATTCTACTCGACGATTTCTTCCTGAGATCTTTACCTTTTGTTGGATCCTAGGAATTCTTTGGCCCTAATACCTAAGGTTGGTACTATACTTAGGAACAAAAACATCTGTTCTTAAATTTGATGTTGATGTTAGTTGATTTTTATCAAATTTCAACTTCTTTTTAACATCTAACAAAAGGTGCAAATCGAATTCAGTGGTGTTAACAACTGCCACCAATAGGAATAGATCTTCATCTATCAGTATATTTTGATCATCTTCATCAAACATCATAGTTACATTATTAATATAATCTTGGATCACATTATTAAAACTCCAACATAAGTTTGTTGAGTGGCTTTAAATGTTATGATACTTACAATAGTCTCTGCCTCTAATTTCCTCTTTTATAGGAATTTTATGCTCCGAAGGAAATGCGATAAACTATTCTTGCAATAAATAATAAAAAATGTCCTGCAATTTGGTAATGTTAAAGGTATAATGAACTTTGGTTGACAAAGCCGGCATTTTCTTTTTAACTTCTTGGGATTTGTATTTTAAAGAGGTGCAAACGCAAGTTCTAAGGATAGTGGCTTCAGCTATTGCAAAATCATAAGAATTTGTCTCAGCATCATAAGTGCCTAAAGAATTCTTCTTATAATGACCTTATTCTCTAAGGAGATATTTATATTTGGAGACTTTTTTTGCCAACTTGTAGAAATAACAAAATTCCATGCTTTAAAATTTCTTTCGCGATTAATATCAAATCCCTTTTGAGCTAGCATCATGTTTTAGTTTCTGGAAGTGTGATCCAGTATCGACTTCTCATTTTTTTGAAACAAGTGATAATCATGTTAAGATTCTTGCCACTCTTTTAAGTTACTGTCTACAACTCTGCTATGTTAACTTTGGTTTTAGTTTTAATAAAGTGAGTATGAAACAATCTTTTCATCTTAGCCTAGGAAAAAAAATATAATTCTTGGGTAACAAAGTATATCGTGAAAAATTGATCCCCGTTAAAGAATTTAAAAACAACCTAAGATGAAATTAGGTGAAATCTTTGTAATTTGCTAATTCTTCAAATTGTATAGTGAATATAATGATGTGTTCAATAGTGGAGTAATTACCTTCAACAGAAAATAAGTTGATTTCGGGAAATTTGTAGCCCTGATGATAAGGATTCTCTTAATTAATCTGTTTTGGATAAGAATTGTGAAATTGATTAGTTGAATTATTGATGATAGTTTTGGTCGATGGACCTCCGGAATTAGACCCCTTGGACATTTTCGTTATTTTATTATTCGTTTCTTTTCAGTTTCGTGTCAGTCTTCTGAGGGTCTGAACTTTTCACAGGTGTGAACATGGCCCAAAAGATCGTATCAACTTGTAGTTGCTCTTTATCAACCTTATACACGGGTTCAATGTTGGTTACTTCTAAGGGCGTTGGGAATGAAAATATGATAGAGAATGGTAGAACTTAAATAAATTTTAGATTATTAATAAACAAACAATTGCGGGGAAAGCTAAAAATGCAAACGCAAGCAAGGTCAAGTACACCCCTCGAGATGCAATTTCCGAGGAGTTGTTATCCCTTACGTCATCGTCTGAGTCCTCTGGTTCGTGCTCGTCTTAATCAACTATTTAATATGAAAGACTGCCCAGCATTATCTGGCAATGAACCTGTAGGCTGTAGCTATTATTACTGTCGGGGAGAGGGTGGGGTTGGAGAAATTCAGTCTTTTAACTGTAAACCTTGCACCGCAAATTTGCTTACGCACTCCAATGGACTGGTTACATTAATTCCTTTAGTTGTTGTCTTCGAGATGTAGATATAGAACATAACAAAAATTTAGAGATAGAATATACCAAAAATTAAAGACAGTAAGCTGTTTTATTATGAAAGATAGAACAGAAAAAATTGTCTTCGACTGAAAGACAAAATGTGTTTAGTTGCAATAGATAGAACAAAAAAATAATATCAATGACGAAAACACCTCTACAGTATAATATGATTGGAAATATGTAATCCATTGATTATTTTATAATTGTATCAATATTTATTTTAAGTGTATTTGTAACTTTTTAATTACGATGAAATAATTACAATATAATTAATTATATTATTATTATTATATAATTAATTACATTATATTTAATTAAAATATTATTATTAATTAAAATGTTAATTAATTAAAATATAATTATTCATTAATTAAATATTATTATTTAAATAATTAAAATATATAATTATTAATTAGCTAAAATATTGTAATTAATTATATTATTATTATTATTATTTAATTACATTACATTATATTTGACTAAAACATTATTATTCATTAATTAAAATATTTTAATTAATTAATTAATTACAATATAATTAATTAAATTATTATTATTGTTTAATTAATTACATTATATTTAATTAAAATATTATTATTAATTAAAATATAACTAATTAAAAATAACTATTCATTA
>JAOSBN010000179.1:16082210-16095452 GCA_027563595.1 Erythroxylum suave | reverse complement strand
CCAAAGAAGAAAGAGGGGGGGGGGGGGGTAAGGAGAAGGATAAAAATGCAGTATGCTTCAATTGCAGTCGAGAAGGACATGAAGCTAACTTTTGTTTTCAACTTATCAATTATCCTGAATGGTGGGGTAGTAGACCCCATCCTACTGCCTCTACACGAGGTCATGCCAAGAAATGTACGACTGGTGAAGGAGGGCGCCATAAGGGAGGAATGGTTCGAGCAAATATAGTTCAAACTTCTGCTGCTGATGGAGGAAGCAACAATTCCTTAATGGAAATTAATAAGAAAGCTCTTGGAGAACTCAATGATGATCAATAGAAAATTCTTCTCGACATGATAAATTCTCATAAGAATGGTGGTGGTGAAAGACTAATGGGTAAGCATGATTGTTTAACCTGGATAATTAATTCAAGAGCTACCACCATATAACAGGAACATTAAAGATACTGCAAGATGTGAAAAATATTAAACCATGTCCGATGATGTTGCCTAATGGAGAGGAAACCATGGCTTTAAAAGAAGGAATCGTGTTTCTTGAAGGAAATTTAAAACTGAAACAGGTTCTTTCTGTTCCAAAGTCGCAGTGCAATTTAATTTTTGTTTTACAACTTCTTAATGATTCTGATTTTGTTCCACATCAATAATAAAGTTTGTGCTATATAGGACCGAATTACGAGGAAGCTGATTGGAGGGGTTGAATAACGTGGGAGGTTGTATTTTCTCAAAGGTGTTGTGGTGGCATATGTTTCCAAAGCTACCGGTTTATCATCTTACGAGTTGTGGCATCGATGCATAGGTCATCCTTCAGTTAGAGTGGTAGAGTTGATTCCTCGAGTTAGCACATCTGATAAGAATAATCATGAAACTTGTGATATTTATTTTCATGCAAAACAAACAAGAGAAATATTTTATTCCAGTGATAGTAGAGCTAAAGAATGTTTTGGTTTAATTCATTGTGATTTTTGGGGACCTTATAGAGTTTCAGCTTCTTGTGGGGCAAATTATTTTCTCACTATTATTGATGATTATTTGCGTACTATATGAATTTATTTATTGAATGGAAAATTTGAAGTGGCTAGTACCCTTAAAGGTTCAATGATTCGTAAACTATTTCAGAAACAAAAAAAGTGAAAACTGTTCACAATGACAATGGTAATGAGTTTCTTTGTCTACAAAAATACTTCCAGTAACAAGGAATTTTACATCAGCACCTTACATTGGAACCTCGTAACAAAATGGACAAGTTGAGAGGAAACACCATCACATTCTTAATGTGGCAAGAGTGTTGTGATTTCAAGCTAATTTACCTAGTGAGTTTTGGGGCGTGTGTGTTCTCACAGCTAGTTATTTAATTAATAGAACACCCAATGTCATGTTGAAAGGAAAAACTCCGTATGAACTTTTGTATGGGGACATACCTTTTTATGATCACATTAAAATTTTTGGTTGCTCGTTTTATGCTCATAATTTGGCTCGAGATTAAGATAAATTTGGAAGTATAATTAATAAATATGTATTTATTGGGTATCCTTTTGGAAAGAAGGGGTGGTGGTTGTATGATCTAGATAAATCCAAATTCTTTGCATCTAGGGATGTAGTTTTTGATGAGACGAAATTCCCTTACACTTCTAAACAAGGTTTTAAAACTGACGCCGAAAGTGTGCCTTTGGTTAATGATTTGGGCTTCGAGGAGCTGAGTGAATTGAGCACAGACAAACTTGAAGCTACACTTTCTCCAACAATGGGAAGTGTTGCTTTCGATGAGAATCTTGAAATTGAAACTGTGGCAGCTATGAATGACTCTTAAGAAGAATGGCTTGGCAGGGCATATAGGGTGAAACAACCTTCAGTTCGGTTATAGGAATATGTAACCAATGTCATTACAGCCAACCCCTTTACACGTTCCTCACCTCAATCGGACTCTTTAGGTAATCTTTATCCTATAGCTCACTTTGTGAATTATGATAAATTTTCTCCATGACATTGGTTTTTCTTGGCAAATGTCAAGATAGGACTCAAACCTCGAACCTATAATGAGGCTATGAAAGAAGAACAATGGTGTAAAGCAATGAAGAAAGAAATAAATGCAGTTGAAGACAATGGAACGTAGACAGTGGAAGATTTGTCTGATGGGAAGAAAGCAATTAGTAGTAAATGGGTGTATAAAATTAAACTCAACTCTGATGGGAGCATTGAACCGTATAAGGCATGCTTGGTGATTCTTAGCAATAAACAAATTGAAGGTATTGATTATCATGAAACGTTTGCTTCTATAGTAAAAATGGGCACTATGAGCGCCTTGCCATTACAGCAGTGAAGAGTTAGGAACTCCATCAGAAGGATGTTCAAAATGTGTTTTTACATGGAAAATTAGAAGAAGAAGTTTACATGAAAATGCCCCATAGATTAGCCACTCAACAATCAAATAAGGTATGTAAACTCCGAAAATCTTTGTATGGGTTGCGTCAAGCTCCAAGATGTTGGTTTGCTAGATTGGCTACTTCTTGAAGAAATATGGTTTCATTCAGTGCTGCTCGGATTACTCTTTGTTTGCGTTTCATAATAAGCATGTCTATTAGAATGTGCTTATTTATGTTGATGATCTGATTATATCTGGCAATGATGCGATAGCAGTTCAGTAATTTAAAGCTTATTTGAGCTGATGCTTTCACATGAAGGATTTGGGTAAATATTTCTTAGGTATTGAGGTGTCTCGTAGTGTGAATGGTATTTATCTGAGTCAAAGGAGATATGCCCTAGATTTCATTTGGCAC
Source organism: Erythroxylum suave (assembly GCA_027563595.1). Taxonomy (NCBI): domain Eukaryota; kingdom Viridiplantae; phylum Streptophyta; class Magnoliopsida; order Malpighiales; family Erythroxylaceae; genus Erythroxylum; species Erythroxylum suave. The sequence goes on along the minus strand of JAOSBN010000179.1, from coordinate 16,092,679 downwards.
AAAGCCTGCTTCGACTCCTTTTGAACAGAACCACAAATTGGCACTTGCAGATAATGGTGCTTTGGCTAACCCTACACGATATCGACATCTTGTTGGGCATCTTGTCTATTTATTATTTACATGACTTGATTTGTTGTATTGTGTTGACATTCTTGCTCAGTTTATGCAAGAACCGAAACAGACACATTGGGAGGCAGCCTTGCAGGTTGTCAAATATTTGAAAGGAAATCCGGGTCAAGGTGTTTTGTTAAGTTCTGATTGCAATTTAAGGTTGTTTGCTTATTGTGATTCGAATTGGGCTAGCTTCCCTTTGACACATCATTCCCTAACAGGATACTTTGATCTCTTTGGTGATTCGCTAATCTCTTGGAAAACTAAGAATCAACACATTGTTTCTCGCTCATATCGTTCCATGGCCACTACAGCATGTGAATTAAAGTGGTTGAAAAAGGTGTTACGTTTTCTTTGTATTGAGCATTCTACACCTATGAATTTATTTTGTGATAATCAATTAGCTTTGCTTATTGCATCTAATTTGGTTTATCATGAATGAACGAAGTATAATGAGTTAGTTTGTTATTTCATTCGTGATGAGATACACAGTGGCAACATACAAACAGCATATATGCGCACTTTAGTTCAGCCAGCTGATGTATTGACTAATGCCTTGGGCAAGGATCAATTCATCTTTCTTTTGGCCAAGTTGGGCATTCGAAATCTACATGCTCGGCCGAGAGGGGGGGGGTATTGAGCAACTGTGCATATCTTTTACAATTACTGTTAATAGTTTCTTTCCTATTAGGACTCTTTTCCTTTTATGTAAGTTACTGTAATTAGGATTCCTTGTGATCTTTGGGATCCCATCTCTTTTGGGAAATTCTCCTCTTACGTTTTCTATAGAGTTCAATGCTCAATTTAATACAATGTTCAACCCTATGTTTAGTGTATGACTTACTTGCATTAATATAGGATATCCTCTACGATGTCCCTCCCAACTTATCTTTTGAAGATTATATCAAATAAAAATTCATCATATGACAAAGTCTTATTGTAGTAAATCTAGAATTAACTAAACTAAATATTCATCTAATCAAAATTTCAAAATTGTATGTAAGCATTCCAAATTTGAAAACTTAAAGAATCATAATTACTTAATCTTGATATAAAATATTTATAATGGATTTTAAGATAACATTTTAAATTAGAAAAAGTAAAAGATAAATAATATCTACTAATCTATGGATATGTTTTTACTTTATTTTTTTATATAAGTACATGAGGTTATTATCTCATTGAATTCAAGATATCACAAACTAATAACTCTTATCATCTTTCTAAAATTCTTCATTTTTATAGGGGATTTTATTTAAAAATATTAATTTTGGCTTTCACTTGATGCAACCCGATACAATAATAAACTAATATTGATACAATAAATTATAACTATAAGATTATATATAAAGAGTGATATTATGGTCTAATCCTTCTTCATATTTTAATTATTTTTCTTGTTAATGATAATTCTAGTTTTTTCTAACTATTTATTCATATTTATGATTTAACTTTATTTTTATTAGTTTCATATTCACCTAGGTTGTTGAATTCTAATATTATAATGATTGTCCTATTCAAAACATAAAAATAGAAAAAATTTATAATGAATTGTATAATCATTGAGATATTTTTTTAGAAATTATAATCATTGATCTATTGATTATATCTAAAAAATAAAAATAAAATTATATATTAAATATTTTTGTAGGATATAAATTACACTCATACTAATACGGAGAAAATAATATTGATATAATTGTTTATATTGAGTCAAAAGAAAAATAATTATACTAAGGATGGCATTTGGGCCTAGGCGAGAGCCCAATTTGAGATCAACGAACTAGGTTCTGGTTAACTGAGCCTCGAGTCCAAAATTTTGAGTTTTACTGGCCTTCATGTCAAGCCCGACAGATCTTACAGCAAAACAACATTATTTTCCTTTATAAGCAAAACAATGTTGTTTTATTAGTCAGTTTTTTTCCTTTTAAATAGTATAAGACGACTTCGTTTTACTCTAAGGTGGAGGGAAAAGAGTATAAAGTGATGTCATCTTAGTTTAGATTAAAAACTTTTCAGTCCACCTCCCTCTCCTTTATCTTCTTCAATTCTTCCTTCCTTGTTGCCACTAGACCCTTGCCTTCTTCTCTCTCTCTCTCTCAAACCAAACTTCAGTTTGCTATTGTCATCCCCTCTCTACATCGCCCATTTGCACTCCATCTAGTTGCCCCTTCGTCCTACCATGCCACGCTATTGCTTCCCTTCCTTGCCACCCTCCTTTTTAGCTTCTTCAATCCCACCCACCAAGGTAAATTTCCTGAATATTTTGATTGAAAATTGAATTTGTGAAATACTGAAATTGATGGGATTGTTACTGCCTAGGAGGTGTTTTTATAGACTTACACAATCAAATACATGGGGCATGCATATCACCATGTAAGTGCCTATAAGTTTCGTGTACTTACACGGTCATATACACATATAAGTATGATTATGTGACATACACGTTCATGTATGTGACCTTGTAAGTATGGAAAAATTTATAGTGACTTACATGGTCATATACACCCCTATGTATGTGACATTATAAGTATGAAAAAATACATAAACTTCCATTTGTTGTTTGACATGTGTATATGACCATATAATTCATTGCAAAGTGACAATTGATAAACTTTAAACCTATGATTATGATTTATGTTCTCTTATTCTCTCATTTGTTTATGAATGATCAATTATGATTATGAATAACATATATATTTATATGTTGGTTGTTTCAGGTGGATGAGCTTTATCCTTCGGTAGAGAGTTGTAATTCGATACCAAAGATTGAAGTGGAAACTTCTAATCCCATACCAAGTGAAAATAGAAATTCAGGTCAATTGAAAGTTAAAGTTTGGAAACACTTTCAATAGGACTAGATCAATGGACGGAGTAAAAAAAAATTGAATGTAAGTATAGGATTCAACACTTCTGATAGAAAAAGATGATAGCCACAGCCTCTTGTCGGGATCATTACTCGGGAGCCTCTAGCCAGAGCAGTTATGTGTCATAAAGATAGTCTTCAATTACACATAACAGTAATAAGATCTTAGGACAAGAACTAACATCAATTGGACTAGATGTGACCTAATTAGTTTAGTGGGAGTTGACATATAGCCCATAATCCAAACCAAATGGGGTATAGTGTGGTGAAAGGATGAATTGTATGGTAATTGTGCCTCGTGGGCCACGACTGTGGCAAACAGGGCACGATCATGATAGAAGGCACGAAATGATATATAAATGAGTTCTTCACTTATGTACATGAGCTTCCTTCACTTCTTACACATTCAAGTGATAAAGAAAGGGTTCTAAAAGAGTTCTAGAGTGAGAGCAAAGTGTCTTGAGTCTTGTTCTTGCAATTTATGCAATTGTTGAATGAATCAAAGTGCATGCAACAAGGTTCTTAACCTAATTTCCATCATCTTGAGCATCTACTAGAACCCATCTAGTTTGGTGCTTAAATAACCCTTATACATTGTTTTTTCTTTCATCGTTGCATGTTCTTGGAGATCAAGGAAGGGTTTGGTGTTTGTAACAACCCAAACAAGGAGAAGAAACAAGAAAGTAGGAGATACAAAAGATAAAAGTTTTATTATTTCATATTCTCTTATACATATCTATGCATGCATGTTATGATCTTGAGAATTTGGGGTTGTCAAGATGTCAAAATCTTGATTCCAACACTTTCGCTGCATCTGCATGAATGTGATGCATGCATCCATGGAAACCCAACATAATAAAACAAACAAAGAAACGTCTGGTTTTCTATTGCTTCTAGGATTATTTAATCATGGGTAAAGAATGAATTGACTAGAGAATTTCATAGCAACTTTGGCAAGTACTTTGCTCTTGTGATTGGTTGATGTGCATTATCTTTAAAAGAATAGTGACTAGTGGTAAACAAAGCCCGTGAGATTTTGAGCCTTATTAGATTGAAACATCCATATTAGTCTCATTGTCTTTTGATAATGTGTGACCTTTATAATATGTGCATCTCGATTTTTCTTTGAATTTCTATAAGAGAACACATTTTATCACATACATTAACATGGATATGATTAGGCATTCTTTGTTTTTCATAAACTACATTAGCTAAATAACATACCCTATTGACATGATTTTTCCCTTGTTAACTCCCTTTGAGCTTTATACCTTTCTTTTTGTATTAACCACATTACATGCTTTATACTTAATCAAATGTCCTATCCAAGCCATAAAGCTAGTGGAACATTTGTGATTGTTGAGTTTGTGGATATACGAAATTCTAAGTGTGGGGGTGTACATATGTGCGGGTTGGTTAATGTTAGGATGTTTTGTTATGTCTTATCATTGAAATTCCCATGTTAATGTAGTTTATTTTAATGTTTAAAGAAGAAAAAAGAAAGGAAAAGAAAGAAAGAAAAGAGAAAAACACAAGAAAAGAAAAAAGAATAAAAAGAAAAAGAATACAAAAATTGTATGTTTAAATAAATTTATCAAGGAGGCAGTGCATATGAGTTAGCAAAGTTATTTATAATTAATGCATCTTCCTATAGTTGTAATGAATGTGTTATTTAAGTATGTTTTAAATAAGGTAGATGTTGGCTTAGAAGGTTTACTCTTATGGTTTCAATGTATGTTGGCATAAGTTGTATGAGCGATTCCTTTGGATTAGTGTACGCTTCATATGGTTTGTCTATGAGAGTTGAATGGGGTTGTGAAATATAAATGTTGCATTTATCATAGCTGACAGTACCCAATTTTTGATGAGTGTTGCTTAGATTCATTAGCTTAATGGCTTTCATACTATTTGACCCAAATACATCTCACCTTATCTTTGCTCATATTACATCATTGAAGGCCTTTGACTCATAATTTTGAATGTGAATAATAGTGGTGGAGACATGAAATGATATGCAAAGTTATGGATTGTCAAGATCATAAATGATGTTGAGTGTACCTATAGATATATTTTACTTAAAGCACATTTTCTGAGTCTACTATTAGATTGCTCGGTTTCCAAAGATGATGCTTGTTGATTGATCATAAGTAAAAGCATTGAATGTTAATTCTTACTATGATTTTTGAAAGTCGTTCATCTTTGGTTATGATTATATAGTCTTGGAAAATATAGGAATTGGGTAAATGTTTCAAGTCTTTGAGCTTAATTTGGATATTTTTCTCAAGGACAATCAAAAGCTAAGTGTGAGGGAAATTGATATGTGTTTAATTATTGATACATTTAATCATTTACACTTGGTGATTAATGATACTAAAATGTTTAAAATACTCATGCTAATTCATATATAATTTTAGGTATAATTTGGAAGCAAAGAAATCAAAGTGAGTCGAAAGCATTACATTTGGTCATTTTCCGAGGATTATTTTTCACTTGTCTTCATGAAGCAAGAAGAAGAAAATTAAAAGAAAAGAAGAAGAAAAAACATCAAAATATAAAGAAGAAGAATTAAAAGTGATTGTTGGAAAAATGAAGAAATAACAAGAGTAAACTGTTGTAGTAGGTGGATAGCCAATGGCGTAAACCAATAGCAGATGAATGAGCAAATAGTAACACCAGGAGAACATTGGACCAAGCAAGGAGTAACAAATAACAAATAGAACGACAACATATAGCAGCTTGAGGCAAGGAGCACATGTCTGTGAAATGCAGAACACTCACACAGAAGTCCTGCAGAAACATATACGTTTCCATAACCTGTTAATTTGGCTAGAAGGTTTTGAAAGAGCAATGAATAATATGTGTGACCATCTTCATTTATTTATCCCATCAATACACATTAGCGTAGCTGGAGTGGCCATATAAAATAGAGAAGAGTAAAGTGGAGGTAGAGAAGAAAGAAAGGAGAAGTGAATAATAGGTGGACCAAAGAGTTTAATTGTCAAATTAGTGAATAGTAGATAGTAGGGAAGCTTGCAGCAATAGTGAAGAACTAAAGGGTGTTTCAGTTGGGGATGATTTTCAAGGGAGTGAAGTCTTTTCTTGGGAGACTCATGGAAGGTTAGACGTTCTTACACCGGTTCGAAGCTGACATTAACGTCGACGACCTGAGTTAAATATTTTTTATTATTTTGTTGTTTCTTTCTCTCATTAGAAATTGATTATATTATCTTGTATAGATTGATTGGGTATTTGAATGATAATGATCTTAATGTTCTATTGAACCATTTTTTATTAAAACCTATTGTTAGAATCTAATGCAATATGTAATCATTGTATTCCTGATTCACGTCTAGCAACTAATGGCTCTGAATCATTAGAGATAATATAAAATAAGGTTAAATAATTCGAGCGTGTGTGATTATTGCCTAGATTGTCCTATTTTCTGATTCGTAAGGCGGTTGTCTGGATAAACTTAGGGAGCTTATTCTAGGTTTCCTAATAGCTAGGGTTAATTAACTAACACTTTGTAATTAACTATGATCTAAGAAAAATCGAGATTAGCGGAGCTTGTTATTAATCTATGACTGATAATTGCTAAGAGAGATAAATGAACAACAAATCAATGAATTACGCTTAATTAAGGTGTAGGCCTAGATTGAGCCAAAGAATTGGATCCCTACCTAATTCTCCAATTTTATCATTTTTCACATGTTTTTTTTAATTTGTTTTTATTGGTCTAGTTTCATTTTATTTTCTTATTTCAAAATCCAAAACCCCCTCTTAAACCTAAACACTAGTTAATTTCATTTTATGAACTTTACACATACTCTTTGTGGGATTGACCTAGACTCAACATTGCTATAGTAGTAAGCCTAGTTATTTTATTTTAGCTAGTGTTACGACACACCTATCAGTCGAACAGATCTTGTTGCATGACCATTAAAGATCCATTTTTGACCATTTTCTTAATGGACTTCCGGAGACAACCATAGAGCGGGAGTTTTTTTATAATGTTTCCCAAAGATACAATGTTATGTCAAATGCTGAGATAAGTTCCTTGATAAAAGAATTATTCTCCAGAGGGTACAATAAAGCAAGGGGAGTGAGGGAGCACATATCAAGATTAATTTGTCTCCACAGTAAACTAAAGGTATTGAATATACCTCTTCCTGATGTCTGCATAGTTCACAACTCCAGATTTTAGTAATCTAGTGACATCATATTATTCACAAGATGAGGAATGAGACTTTTATGCTTTGATTTCCCATTGTGTTGCTAGAACATTGCTTATAAGCTCCTCCTAGCAACTAAGGGAAAGGCAATGGTTAAGCCCTAAAGATATAAAGGTAGAAATTCTAAATCTTCTCCACGTATTGATGTTATTCAATATAGTGTTAGTAAAGGTGCTATAAACATAAAGAATATGAGGTGTTTCTTTTGTAGAAAGAAGGGACAGAAAAATCGAGATTGTCAGAGGTATAAGGCCTGGAAGGAAAAACAGAAAATATCAAATAACTCCTTAACTTATGATTTTATGAATCTAATTTTGCGATAGTCATATCAAGTTCTTGATGGCTAAATAATGGAATATCTAATCAAGCTTCCTCCATGATGTAGGGTTTCACATCTAGGAGAAAACCAACTAAAAAGGCAAAGAACCTAATGGTTGGCAACAATGAAGAAGCGAATGTAATATCTATAGGGAATATATGATTGCACCTTGATACAATGACATTTTGGTTTTTTACATGACACATTTTATATATAATATCTGTGTCAGTATTAGACCATGAAGGTTATTGTTTTGTAATTGATACTTAGGTTGTACAGTTATCTTTCAATACAAAACATATTGTTATAACTTTATAGTCCTATAAATTATATAGAATGTGCTTTACCCCTCGAGAGATGTATGCTTCTTCATATCTTGCCAAACAGGTTATAAAAAATAGAGCCCTGATAAAGGATAAGTCATACTTGTTATGGCATAAAAGGTTAAGCCATATTTTTCAAATATATGGTTGAGAGATTGATTAAGGATAACATTCTCTCAACTCTGGATTTCGATGATCTAGAAACATAAATTGACTATTCCAGGGGTAAGTTGATTAAAATAAGGAAAAAGGGTTCGTGCTTCTAGCCTGTTGGACTTCATCTACATAGGTATAGGTGGACCTTATACAGTTACCATATGTAATTCTAGATATTTTCTAAGATTTAACGAAGAATATTTCCTTTATAGATATGTGTTCTTATGTAAAGAAAAGTCTGAAGTTCTTGATAAATTCAAGATCTTTAAGGTTGAAGTTAAGAACGAATTAGAAAAATTTATCAAGATTGTCGGATTTGACAGTGGTGGAGAGTATTATAGCAAACATGAGGTTTCAGGAAAAGAAAATGTTCGTTTGCCAGGTATGTGGAATCTTGTAGAATAGTGACTTAGTTCATTATACCAGGTAGTCCTAAGCAAAATAGTGTGGTCAAAAGGAGTAATTGCATCTTAAAGGACATATTAAAGTCAATGCAGATCATGACTAACCTACATGATTATTTGGAAAAGATGGAAGCCTAACTTTCACACATTCATGTATAGGGCTACCCTGCTGAGGTATAATTGTATAATCCTTGTGAAAGTAAGTTGCAACTGACAGCGCGTGTCAAATGCACTGCAATTTACCTGACTCTGCACACTAAAATTTGTAGTTGCGGTAAGTCGGGATCAAATCCACAGGGAATGTTCGGTTAATTTTCGTAATCAAATTAATTGATGCAAAGAAAGAAAATGGGGGAGGTTTTTAGGTTTCAAACAATTTAGAAAATTAAAGCAAAAGTAAACTACCGAAAATAAATTAAAAGAATTAATCAAAAATGCGAAAAGTGTTGAGTATGAGTAAAGTTCGATTTTAGGGATGTCAGCCTAATCATAATCAAGCATATTCCTTCATTCTAAATTCTTTTCAAACTATTGATCTGAGACTAATAGAACGCTCTACAAATCTCGATTTTCCCTTAGGTTGAATTTAATCAAGATACAATTATTAATTAAACCTAACTACCGAATAACCTAGGATACGATCTCTAAATTCAATTTGGCAGTCGCATTACAAACTGGAAAATGATCAATATAGGTAGTAACCTCACACATTCGGGTTATCCAACCTAAGTTATGTTATTCCTAATGATTAACGATCGTTAGACGCTACTTCAAACATCAAAAGTAATGATTACGGATTACAATTGATATTTTAGCAATAGGTTCAAAATAAACAATCAAAATAACATATTAAGATCATTTATCCTAAAACTATCCAAATCAATACCAACAACATAACAATCCAACAAGAAATCACAACTTTAAAATGACAGAAATAGCTTAACCATGATTCGACGTCGATATTTCCGTTGAACCGATGTCGAGAACCTAGCCTTCCATATTCATTCTGATGCTCCAAGCACAAGTCATGTCTTCATTGCTTTGGCACTTTCAAGCTACTCTCTTCTCTTCACTGTTCACTATTCACAATGTGACAAATAAATGGTGAGTTTTTGTACTGTTCATTCCATGCAATAACGTGACTCTCCTCCAGCTAGCCAAGCCTTCTTGGCTCCTCGCGTCAATGCCTGCTGCTTTTGTTCTTTGTCTTTTTTTCTTGCGCCGCACTCTTCCCTACCAAGACAAATTAAAAACTGATCATGCTGAAAAACCCTTTGTGCGTTTTATAATGCACAAGCTGTGCATTAGCTACTAGCGTTTTCTAAAAAACGCAACGGAGCATACACTGCATTCGCAGCAGCGCTAACGCTGCATATGTTGATGCGTGAAACGCAGTATAGCATTTTCTTTTTCTTTCTTTTTTTTGTTAAATAATTTCTTTTCAATTTGTTTTAGAAAATCTGTCTTTTTAATCTAGAAAATGTATCAAAATATCCAACCTAACAGTCAACACAAATTGAACATTTTATCTTAAAAATAGGATTGAAATCACATTTAAATACATAAGAAAATATAAGAAAATTCAATCCTATCAAATACCCCCACACTTAGTCTTTGACCGTCCTCGGGCAAATCATCAAAATCAAAGTCACAAACCAAAGCTTTAATTCATTTTCCACATTTCTTAAGAATAGATAACCATAAATAAAAGTGAATGACTTTAAAAAACCTAAGCAAAAACTCAACATTCAAATCTTTTACTCATGATCTGTTAACATTCAATATCTTCAAAAACTGAGCAATCTAACGGTAGACTCGGAAAATGTGTTTAACTAAAGTATATTCATGGGTACACTCAACACCATTCATGACCATGACAATCCACAACTGTTGGGACCCGATCCGGGAACCGGACTCTCGAAACGGAGACTAATCGAAAACAAATCGAAAGCGAAGCGGAAGCGAATCAAAGGTTCGAAAGACATATAGAATCAGCAGCGGAACAAATGGTTCATTCGAACTAAAACAAATGTTCGACATCCTGGAACAAAATCTTAG
>JAOSBN010000179.1:15991268-16080380 GCA_027563595.1 Erythroxylum suave | reverse complement strand
TTTTTGCCAAGAGACGAAACAATCTCTATAAAATTAACTTGGACTATTTGAAAAGTCAAAATATTTCATGTCTTATATCAAAAGAGGATGAAAAACTAATTTGGCACAAAAAGCTAGGTCATGTTAGTTTTAAACACATTTCCGAATTAGTTAGACATGATTTTGTAAGAAGTTTACCAAAGATAAGTTTTAACAAAGATTTCTTTTGTGAGAGTTGTCAGAAAGGAAAAAAAGTTAAAACATCTTTTTTGTCCAAGAATATTGTAACTTCGTCTAGACTTCTAGAGCTATTACATATAGATTTGTTTGGACCGACTAGAATAATAAGTCTTAGTGGAAAGAAGTATGGCCTTGTAATTTTTAATGACTTTACAAGATTTTTTTGGATATTGTTTTTATCTCATAAAGATGAATCTTTTAAATGCTTTAAAGTTTTATCCAAAAAGTTAAAGAATGAAAAAGGAATTTCTATTGCTGGAATTAGGAGTGATCATGGGGGAGAATTTAAAATGAAAGATTCAAAATGTTTTGTGAAGAGAATGGAAATTTCCATAGTTTCTCTGCTTTTAGAACTCTTCAACAAAATGGAGTTGTAGAGAGAAAGAACAGGATGATTCAGGATGTGGAAGGACTATACTATGTGAAATGAATCTTCCTAACTAATTCTAGGCGGAAGCTGTAAATACGGCTTGTTATATTCAAAATAGAGTATTTTTGTGACCTATTTTAAATAAAACTCCATATGATTTATGGAAGAGAAGAAAACCAAATATTTCTTACTTTCATCCTTTTAGTTGCAAATGCCCTATTTTGAATACAAAAGAAAATTAGGATAAATTCGATTCTAAGATCAATTCAGGAATTTTTCTAGGTTATTCTATTAGATCTAAAGCTTATAGAGTTTATAATCTTATTTCTAAATCTGTTGAAGAATCTATGTATGTAAAATTTGATGATGATTCTCATCTAGATAAAGGAGATGATTCTGATGATGAAACTCTATCTGCAACCTTAGTTAGTAACCCAGACGATTCACCATCAAACGATCCAACTAACAAAGTAGTGGATATTTCTGAAAATATTAGTTTAAGAAAAGACTGGAGATATAAATCTTCTCACCCAGAAAACCTGATTATAGAAGAAACATCAGAAGGAGTGAGAACTAGATCTAATTTTAGGAGAGAGGCCAATGTAGCTTTTGTTTTTGAATTAGAACCTAAGAAAATTGATGAAGGTCGATTTTAGCTATGTAAGGGGAGTTAAATCAATTTACTAGGAATAAAGTCTAGTCTCTAGTTCCTAAACCATCCAATAAATCTATCATAGGAACTAGATGGGTATTCAAGAATAAACTAGATGAATCAGGAAAAGTATCCCATAACAAAGCTATATTAGTAGCTCAAGGTTATAATAAACAAGAAGGAATAGACTATAATGAAACATATACTCTTGTAGCTAGATTAGAAGCTATTAGGATCTTACTCGCATATGGTGTTTTTCATGATATAAAACTGTTTCTAATGGATGTGAAAAATGCTTTTTAAAATGGTTTTATAGAAGAAAAAGTTTATGTAAAACAAGCCCTTAATTTTGAAGACATTAATAAACCAGATTATGTGTATAAACTTCATAAAGCTTTGTATGGATTGAAACAAGCACCTTGTGCATGGTATGATCGTCTTGGTTCATTTTTGATTAAAAATGACTTTATTAGAGGTCAAGTTGATAAACATTTATTTAGGAAAAGTATTAAAAATGATTTTATTATTGTGTAAATATATGTAGACGACATCATTTTTGGTGCAACTTTTAAAAAGTTATTTTCAAGTTTTGAGATTCTTATGAAAAGTGAATTTGAAATGGGTATGATGGCTGAATTAAAGTTCTTTCTTGGTTTATATATTAAACAAACTAAAGAAAAGATTTTTATTCATCAACAAAAGTATATCAAAGAACTTTTAGTCAAATATAAAATGGAAAATGTTAAACCAATATCAACTCCTATGCATCCTTTAATCGTCTTATCTAAGGATGAAGCTAGTAAGAAGATTGATCAAACTCTTTTTAGAGGAATTATTAGTTCTTTGCTTTACCTAACTACAAGTAGACCTAATATAATGTTTATTGTTTATTTATGTGCAAGATTTCAAGCAGATCCTGGAGAATGTCATTATATTGCTGTTAAAAGAATATTAAGATACTTAGCAGGTTCTACTGATCTTTGCTTAATGCATGAGAAAGGTAAAGATTTCAAGTTAATTGGCTACTGTGATGCTGATTATGCTAGAGATAAGATTAGTAGAAAGAGTACAAGTGAAGGTTGTCACTTTCTTGGTCATAGTCTAATTTCTTGGTCAAGCAAGAGGCAAAGTTCAATTGCACTATCTACTACAGAGGCTGAATATATGTTAGCTGCAAGTTGTTATTCATAAATGTTATAGATAAAGTATCAGTTAGAAGATTATTCTATCCAAGAAGATCAAATTCCAATCTTTTACGACAGCATAAGTGCTATTAATCTCTCAAAGAATCCAATACAACACTCAAGAGCAAAGCATATTGAAGTTAGACATCATTTTATAAGAGACTATGTACAGAGAGGGATCATCAATCAACAAATTGTTGAGAGGAATCAACAAAAGATAGATTCAAGGAAATCAGATGAAATTTGTACATGGTAATGTTAAATGACCATTTGTCTAAAACTCCATGACCTAGACGATATGTCCTAATAAAGCAGAAAAGACGCAAGTTTTCAAAAGGAATAGTAACTGTAACTTTCACTTAGTAGTATCAATTTTATGATTACCTGTGAATCAGTCATAGACATTAAAAACTGTAACTTTTCAAGAGTGTCTATAAAAGAAATCATCTCAAAATATACAACACTCTATATTCTAGAATTTTCTTAGTAATCAACTTACTTCAAAGTGGTCTCAACAAAAACGATTCAATCCTCTGTTCTCTACATCAAATCTTTCTCATTTTCATTTCATATCTTTCTCTCAATTGTTTCTATATACTAACCTCGCTTCTTTAAGCAAAATACATCTCTATGTTTAGTGTTTATTCATTACAGACTAGAAAAATGTCAAAATCTTTTGTCTATGGGAGATTCGTTGTTTTCACTTCTCTGAAGGAAGATCGAATGGATATCGAACCTGAGATCAAAGCAGCTGGATGGGAAATTTTCTTCAATATCCAAGATCCAGTGTATCCAAATGAAATATATGAGTTCTGGAAGAATGAAAAGGTGGTAGATAACACCTTGGTATCAATGGTAGATAGGTTATCGATGATTGTCACACAAGATTCTATTATGAGGGCTATTAAGTGTCCAAATGAAAGGGTAAAACTATTCAACAATATAAAGTGGATTGCTCAAAGTCACATAAATGAAGAAAACATCAATTGAAAACTATATGGATCGAGTAATCCAGGAGTCAAGAAGTCTTCAAGCCTAATTCCGAAGGCTAGGGTTCTTCATTCAATTCTTCTTCACTATATTCTACCAAGAGTAGGATCAAAGGATTTGGTGACAATGAATGATCTACATTGTTTATTTCATCTACTCACACACCAATATATTAATCTTCCGTTCTTGATTCTAAACTACAAGATAAAGGCTAAGAAGGATTATCATTTGAAGAGTGGTTTGTTACCTTACAATATACTATTGATAAGATTTTCAAAGAATATGGAACCCTACTTGATAGAGGAACCAGAGTAAAGCTGAATATTAAGAGTATTATCAATGCCTCTATTATTCACAAAATGGGGATCAAGATTGAAGCTGAAGTGGATAAAGAGTTCACACCGAAAGCACAGTCTAAAGGGGAGCTTTCAATCAGACGAAGCAAGAAAGAAAATGTTTCATCTGGAATGCAAGCAAAACCTCAATCATCTGGAAGAATCTCAGCAGAGGTAAAAATTGAACAATCGTCTTATAAGCCAATACAAACTAAGATGATTCCTAAAAGGAAGGAAAGTGAAGTTCAATAACTAATTCACAGATTGTCTTTAAAGAGGAAGGATGAGACACTCTAATCAGAAAGACCCAAGAAGTCAATAAGGTCACTAAGATTGATGACCTTATGACAACAAGAACGGAAAAAGAAAAAAACTCTAATTCTTGGTCAAGTTTTTGAAAGTGCAAAGAAGCAACAACAACAACAATAATAGCCTACCAAAGCAATTGTCTCTATCCCTCAGAATCAATTAGAACAACAGTCTGGAGAGACAGAGATAAAAAAGAAGTTAGTATTTAAGCAAGAGAAGTCTCAAAAACAAATCTCTTCCAAGCTAGTAGAAGAACAAAAGAATACGATACCGATTCAGAAAAAGAAGATTTCATTGTCTGATGTTCAACAAAAGACACAGACTGTTGGAAAGTAGCAAGTAACTTACAATCCCCCTCAACCAATGAAGAAAGAATATTTGAATATAAAGATTATAGAAGAATCAATACCTGATCGCAACAGAGGTTCAGTATCATCAGAGAACCTCCTAAACAGAAAGTTAGGTTCAAGTTAAACTTGTAACAGTAAATGATCAGACGATACATCTTTTAAGCCCTAAAGAAAGAAGATTGTATGGTATTTTACAAGATGAAAAGGCAGAACCATATTCATTGAAGATGACGAAAAATCCTTACACCATCTAACCAGTGACAAACAAAACAACAATAAAAATTGTACCAGTTATACAAACCAGACATCTAACACTAGTAGATAGCAAAGACAAAGGAAAGAAGAAGAAATTTCCAAAGAAACAAGAAGACGATCTTACAGAATAAGAAATTCGCGTGGTGATAACGAATGTAGATGATGTATGTCGTGCAACTCAACCTATAGGAGTCTATATTTCACATCACACATCAAGGCCATCAGGAAGTAACTTTGGCACATCAACCATGGATGAAAGTTTCAAGGTCAGTGGGAAAATATCAGAAGAAAGTTACAAAAGTATTACAATTGAAGGTATCAATTTCTACTTAGAAACCTTTTTGCATTTACTTATTCATTTTAAACCCTTAGGTTTAATTCCTTCAGTCAAAAATATCCTACACCTTGTAGGAAAACCAATTTTCAAACTATCCAAACCTGATGATCATGACATCCCTCACCAAACACAACCTTTCTAATTACCCTCCATCAAAATAATTGAGTTAGATGATTCAATTAGAAAACCGTCTGTCTCTGAGTATCTCCACCCACTGAGTAAAAAGCTACAAGATTCTACTGTTAATTCGGAGCTTTTGAAGACTTTCATTAAATGGACTGAAGCTAGTCAAAAGTTGAAGGAAGTTTAAGAAGCCTTAGCTAAACATATTGAAGAAATCGATACTAAGGTTGATGAACTAAGTGACTCAGTGGGTGATCTTTATGAGGAAGTGGCACTTCTACGTGTGACTATAGAAGAAGACCTCAAGACAATCCACACTGATATTCAACATATGTTTTCTAAAATTTTGAAGCGTCTGAAATGACATATTTTTTTATTAATAACAAACAAGTGGAGAATAATATAAAGGACAAGAGAATTAGCATTAGAAATTTATTTTTTGTATACATTGTATATCTTACATTATTCGTCTGAATAAATATATTATTTTTCTAAAAATTAAATATTATCATTAATTATCTTAATATCATTTTTATGTTCTAATATTATGATTATTTGTTATCACCAAAAAAGGGGAGATTGTTAAGTCAAGAAGACTTCACTTCTTCTATTGATTTTGATGAAAGTCAAATAGTAATAATAAAAGAAGTGAGTGAATTGTTTTGATGAGTTTATTAAGTGTGTAGATAAATGTAAGGATAAAAAATCATCAAATCAAGACGATATTTAAGAGTTGACTAAGACAAAGTGACTAAGACAAAATCACATGACTAAGACGAAGCGAAGTCATAAGACGAAGCATACAAATCAAATCAAGATGATATAATTGAAGAATAATATACAGCATTAGTTAGTTAGTTGGAGTTAGTTATAGGACTCAATTAATAATAGATCTCTGAAGATTCTACAAGCAATTTTTTCAAAAAGACCGTTGGAGAATTAGACTATAAATATCAGTTATAGTCATGGACAAAACAACGTTTTTACTTACACGAAATAATTATGTGATCAACTGAGTATGCTATAAAAATATCCTACGTGAAAAGAAGGAAGAAGAGAGATCAAGAACACCTATAACGTGAGTGTAGAAAGCTCAAACAATATCTTTTCAAGTGAAAGGAAGGCTAGAGCCTAAAGAGGCTAAGATAGCGAATAAAGAATACTTTATGAAAGAGACTTGAAGAGGCTCTAGAAGAGTAGAAATAATACTTGTAAATTTGCAAGAGAAAGTGAAATCTTAGATAAATTCTAAGGACTGGACGTAGCCTAAAGGATAAGGGTGAACCAGTATAAATCGCAGTGTCATATTCTCTAACCCTTATCTCTTTAATTTCTTGTTATTAGAAGAATAGATACTATTTCCGCTATTGCATTACTTAAACGAATTAAGTGTGTTGTTTTGTAATTGTCTGATTTTTTCAAGAAAATCAAGAAGATTTTAAAGATTACTATCTTAGATGATTTAACACAATTCAACCCCCCTTCTTATGTATTTTACATATTATACGTGATTCCTATATTAACAAGTGATTTACTTCACCATTTTTCTCTTTATTTCCTTTTTCATTTAAATTTGTGAAGTTAAGATGGATTGTATGGAAATGGATTTCGTGTTGATAATGTTCTAAACTTTCCTTCGGGATTTTACTTTACGTTAATGTTGATTTAGTTAATTTTTGTTTAATGGTTTGGGTGTTGTGATTGATTAATGTATTTGCATGTTTTGATAACAAACTAAAAGGGTGAGCCAAATAAAAATGATTAGATCGGATTAATGAGAGTTAGGTGATCTAATTGACCACTTAATCAATCTAATGGGTAATTTCATGGAGACAGATCCTATGCAAGACTCGATTGTTTGTTATAGAGCTTTAAAACTAATTAGAATTATGGGTAATTTGTGAATTGATAGATTGCAAGTTTCATAATTTGATTAAGGTTTACAATTTATGGTTTAATGTTTATAACTTGAGAGAGAGTAATCAACCCTATGACTATCTAAAACTAACACCCCATAAACACATGAATGGATAGATTAGCATTAATGATAGGTAAAATCCCCTCTCTCATAACTTGAGTAACTCTCTTTATGGATTTCTATTGTGACCTGTGTGACTGCTCAGTGTAATTATGTTTTTTTGAAATTTCCACTTTACAATTCTTCAATCAATTTCTCATATTTACTTCCATGTTCACTTATGCAGTTTTATTTCTTTTATTCTTTTCTTTGAGCCTTAGCTGACTTAAGATTTTGTTAGTACGCTCTTTGTGGGATTGACACATCTTATACTACAGTTGGGACCCATGCCCTTACGGTATTTGAGGACTTATAAATTTTAAAGCTTGAACGGCATGATCAAGTCTTAGGCACAGTTTCCAGGGAGGCGTAAATTAGTTTAATTCTTATAGTCTAAAGGTTTTTTCACCATCTTTTGTGAAAAAAAAGTGTAAGAAGTTTAGGAGAAAAGTCGAAAACTCATTGGCTTGGACATCATAAGGCAACGATGAAGAATCCAAAAAATTAGATATGAAGAAGAGATAAAGAGAACGATCATGGAGGGTATATATTATAGGGAGCAAAGGGCTCTTGCAGATTTCAATAAGCCCCAATTTAGTTACGGAAATCATCATCCTTATATGAATACGTACACTTCGGGGTGGCAGAACCATCTAGATCTCTGTTAATTTAACAATATAAGTGCTTGTATGGGACATCAAGATATACTAGGGTTTCAGTAAGATGAGTTTAATTCATGGGATTCCAAATTAGAAAAAATCATGGATAAGCTAACAGACATGGAAGAGACACAAAAAGAGGCTAGAAGAGCAAATCTTCTTTTTACAACCTCAAGATTCAAGTGAGATAGCTTTCTTATGAATTTTGTAAGATAAGTGTGGAAGACTCTCTGAGGAATATGGAATTACATCAACGAGAGCAATATGAGGCTATCATACTTAGAAATGGGGAAGAGCTAGAAGAACCAGTGGGAACTCAAGCCGAACCTTATCTTGTAGAAGACCAAGAGGTGAACAAAGAGGATAAAGAAAAAAATGACAACCTTCCCTATCATTTCCTAGAACTTGGTATACCATGCTTGAACATCGAAAAAAACTTGGTAGATATCAAAGAGTAGAACCTCATCATTCAGATTAGTAATGACCAAGTGACATTTAAAATGAATGACGTATTAAATCTAGAGGGGGTAGCTCATTTAGAAAAGTTGATGTGTTCGAATCTTTAAAGGAACGAGAGGACGAAGAACAGTTGGCAACGGACATTAAGTTTGAAGAAGCTATGGAAGTCTTTGTTCAAGAAGTCAAAAAAGAAGAGAAGATGAGAGAGAATAAGGAAGAACCAAGCAGAGAACAACTCACCCTCTCATCAGGAAAATAATTGGATTGCATGGAAGATTAAAGGAGTTTTGTTATTCCCTAGTTTTTAATAGTTTACTTGAAAAAAGGACATCACTGAGCTTAATTGGTTTTCATAATTTTATCAATATTGTCCTTCTGGTCAATTTGCAATTTGTAGCTTACTTATAGGCTACAAAACTGATGTTGAATGAAAAGGGTGAAACCAAGTTGCTCATAATTGATCGTGGCTGAGTTTCCAATGATACAAGGTCAAGCTAATGATGTTAAAAAAGCGTTTTATAAGTGGCAACCCATGGGTTTTTTAAATTATCGATTATTTCTTTGATGTTGAACATATTGTAGTCTCGAAATACTTTGATTTTGCTTCGTTTGATAGGTTAGAGTTGCGAGATAGGTTTTAGAATTTAGTAGAAAGAATTTAGTGGAGCAAGTTTATACACTTCCAATATCCTATCTATTAGGAGCTTACCCTTGAATTCTTCACTTCCTTTCAGGTTGAAACTAGTAACCCTAAGGAAAAGTGGTTTAGGTTGCAAGGACAACCTATGAGCTGAACATTGAAATTATGTGATATTTGTAGTTTCCTGACTCTTCCACTATTGATCAGCATGATGACTTTCTTGCTTCCTGCTATTGGAATGAGCTCACTGGGTTGGAGTGGTTCAATGCCAAGAATTCCCACAACAACATTATATGAATCTATGAGAACTTGTTACATAAATTCATGTGTCAAATGATTTTTGACAAATAAAAAATCAATAAGTGCTCAACGAAGCAACTTTTTCTATTGTGGTGCATGGATCACAGCATCTCAGTATGCTCCTCCACACATGTGTTGAATGCTATTGTTGTGACTCTAAGTAAGAGGAGCAACAATTTGGGTATGGGGTAGTTGGCTTCTTCCATTGTTGAGTACTATGGTGTGGATTGTAGTGGTCTAACCATCTACCTCCATGATTTTCTAAATCACCATCATGTGTGGCGTGCTAAAATCCTAAAGTCCCATAACATGAAACTCTAGGGCATCAGCCAAGAAACTCATATGAAGATCAAGGCTAGTCAGGTGGCAGCGTCACCTTAGCAGACAGAAGAGGACTCAACTAGCAAGGAGGCCGAAGAGTAAGAAGACATAGAAGAATCTCCACTAACACCAAAGTAGTTACAGACACAATTGCAGAAAACTCTAGAAGGATGAAGGAGATGGCCTAGACACAACAATGTCAGAGTCAGGATATACGCTGGATTCATCAATACTTCAAGGCTCAAGGCCTCCAACTGCCACCTTTGACACCACCTATGGCTCCATCACCATAAGGCTTTATTTCTAACCCATTTCTTTAAAATGTAGTCTTTATTTTTGTTTTATTTTATTTTATGTTACTTCTTTCTTTGTGTGTTTATATGTATCCTTCTTATATTGAGGATAATGTGTTGTTCAAGTGTGGGGAGGGTTGTGTGTTTTACTTTAAGTACAAATTTTACATATTGTATGATAGTTTGTTAGGTTGCATATTGTGAATAGTGTGAATGTATCGATGGATTAGATGGAATGAAATTGATTTAATTTTGAAGATAATCAATTAGGTTGTGAAGAGTCATTAGCTAGCAAAATTAGTGATTTGGGTTCTTTGGCTAAATATGCAAGTTAATTAGGATTTAGTGTTAGTTTATCACCCAATAAGTTGTCACATTCATTCATAATTTTAGGTTTTTCAACTAAGTAGCTTTGCTAGTATTTTTTCATGAAAACGAGCATCTAAATCAACCAGGTAGGCATTAAATAAAAATGTTTGCAAATTTTAAATAAATAACTATTCCACTGACCTTCAAGTTATAAATAGACCTAGTAGCTGGTTGAGAACATAATGTAGCTATGTAACCGGATCGACACGCATCACAAATATATGCCTTCACATCAAAAGGCTATAATGATTTTCCAACCAAACAACTTAATAAAAACATGACTTATTCGAGTAACTAGATTGACATTCATTGCCAATGTTTGCCTCCATGTAAAAGACTAGGTTCATGTCCACAAAAAAGTAAATAAAAATTGTTTTTAATAAAACCAACCAAACTTGTAAGTAGCTTAACTTTTCATGAAAACTTACTTATGAGTAGTTACAGAGTTTAAATGACCAAATAATTATTAATATATATGTACAATTGAAAAGGGTGAATAAACTTGACAATTGGGTCTTAATTAATATGTATATTTAGTCAAGAGCTCCTAGATTTTGCATGTAAATCATTTGGAAAAACTAGAATGATTGTGTTTATAATTAAATTTATTTTAAAAAGTTAAAGCCATTATCACATTATTGCATTGTGTACTTTGTGATTTTGTGTTGTTTTGTTTGCTTGAGGACAAGAAAACGTTTAATTGTGGGGATGTTGATAAGTGTAAATTGCAGCGTGTTTTAGGGCATAGTTTGATATGTGTTTAGCTGTCAATTTAATCTTTTAGTATATGTTTAGTTTAGAGTTGTGTTAATTTGTTAATTATTTATGTTTTAAGTGTTTTATGTGTTAGTACAAGTCTTAGAGCTTAAATATTGTGTTTTTAATTTACCTTAATGTATTTGTTAGTGTTTCAGGGACAACATTTAAGAGTAGAGGAGTTTTAGAGGGAATCTGGGCCACAATATAGGCCTTTGATCATGGTAGATAGGCCATAATCGTGACAGAAGCTCTAGATTTGGCCCCCGATCATGGCCTGTAAGCCATGATCGTGATAGATGCCCAAGGAATGGCTTACGATTGTGAACTTCTTTCCATAATTATGACAGAAGGCTCAAATGTAAGCCAACATAGTGGCCTGCATCAGGTGGACACGCAAATGTTCATAAACTTCACGTTTTGAGGGGTTTTTTGGACCTTATAAC
The DNA here is from genome assembly GCA_027563595.1 of Erythroxylum suave. NCBI lineage: Eukaryota > Viridiplantae > Streptophyta > Magnoliopsida > Malpighiales > Erythroxylaceae > Erythroxylum > Erythroxylum suave. The sequence continues at coordinate 16,068,996 of JAOSBN010000179.1, read as the reverse complement.
CCTAGAGTTATCCAAAACACAAAAGAGTATAAAAATAGCATAAAGAGTTAGAGAAAGAGCACTTTACATTCAGTCACCCTTGGAAACCCTAAAGAGAGACAAAAAGAAGAGAGAGAGAAGAAGAAGAGGAAGAAGGAGCAAAAAGAAGTGGATTCTAATGTCATTACTCCTCAGATCAGGTGGTATCCCTTTGCCACTGCCTTCTTGACTTGTCCAACCTAAGTTCCATTTTCACTTCATTTCCTTTTTCATTTAAATATATAAAGTTAAGATGGATTGTATGGAAATGGATTTTGGGTTATTGATAATGGTCTAAACTCTCCTTCTAGATTTTACTTTGAGTTAATGTTGATTTAGTTACTTTTGTCTTTATTAGTTTGGGTGTTGTAATTGATTAATGTATTTGCATGTTTGAGTAATAAACTGAGAGGGTGAGCAAGATAAAAATGATTAGATCAGATTAATGAGATTTAAGTGGTCTAATTGACCACTTAATTAATCTGGCCAATAATTTCATGGAGAGAGATCCCATGCAAGACCTAATTGTTTATTAGAGAGCTTTAGAACTAATTAGAGTTGTAAGTAATTTGTGAATTGAGAGATTGCAAGTTCTACAATTTGATTAGGGTTTAATGGCTATAACTTGAAAGAGAGTAATCAACTCTACAATTGTTTAGAACTGATATCCTATAAATACATAAATGACTAGATGAAAATTAATGATAGGTAAAGTCCCCTCTCTCATAACTTGATTAACTCTCTTGACAGATTTCCATTGTGACCTGTAAGATTACTCAGTTTAATTCTATTTTATTGAAAATTTTGCTTTACAATTCTTGAATCAATTTTTAATATTTAATTTCCGCGTTCACTTATGCAGTTTCATTTCTTTTATTCTTTTCTCTGAGCCTTAGATGACTTAGGATTAGGCTAGTAACCTCCTCATGGCATCGACACCTTTTATACTATAGTAACGACTTGTGTGATTGTGGTATTTGAGGGCTTATAAATTTTAAATCTCAAATGACACGATCAATGTGAATGTTAGATAGATCAAGTAAACTTATATTAATATCGAATTGAGTAATGCAAGAACCCAATATTAAAGGTTTATTTTTTTAGACCATAGAATGGAATTGTGTAGTCAACCAATATCCGAGTTCTTGTTTCTCTTAGCTATATGGTTTGTCTGAGGGGCAAATCGAGCTTTAAGAATAGTGAATGGTCTTATGAATATGCAAATGTATAACTCCCCAGGAATTTCAATTGCGCTTATATTCAATTTGTTCCAAACGCCATAAAAAATAAATTTTGACTTTAGCTAAAGTTTGTGCACTATCTTTGCTTCCTAAAAGGTTATAAGTACAAAAACATTGTAAATATTTGATACAAGTCTCTTAAAGTAAGAACTTATTAAAGCACCAGAGTTGTAATGATTATAATCAACATAACTCTTATTCCATAATTCAACAGGTTGAAAATTAGAAAATAACCACATTTTAAACTTATAAATGGTTCCTTTTAACATTAGCTTTTATTCTTCTTCTTCTTCTTTGTTTTTTAACAAAACCCATTGCAATGTTAATTTAAATAATTGAAAAGGAAAAATCCATTCCTGTTATTTTAAATCCAATATCCCCTTAGCAAACAATCTAAGTTTAGAATCATCACTAATCTAAAAATTGATATAAAAAGTTCAACAAAATTAGGCATTTTCACATTCACCTAATTATGTTGTCCCATTCAATCCACCATAGTACTAAATTTTTCTGGAATATGCAATTCTTCTAAAGTCTGAGCATAAATATGTTTATAGGCATAGATTTTTCGTTCGTATAATTCTTCAGACCTGATCTTATCTTGCCCATAACTAGAAGTATTGAATCCTTTAATTTTAAGCTTTAATTTGCTAGCCATCTCCACTTTCTTTCATTCCCCTATTCAGGAATGCAATGATGGAAATTTATGTTGTTGTTCTGGTTATGGTGAATGAGTTGAGGAATGAGATGGGGAAGGGATTAAAGAGCCACCAACAACTAACACCAAGTCTTGAGGATAAAGTTAAATGGAACAATACATCATCTAACCTTTACTCCAATTCATGTTCTAAAGATTACATATAAACTCAAGTACCTAAAGTGAAATGGCAAATTTTGATATGGTTTAAATAGGCTAGTATTAGAGCTTCAATCATAATGTGGCTAGGAATTAGGAGAAACTAACTACCATAAGGTCAAAGGGTTTAAAAATATGGTTAACACTTTTCCCTTTTGCAAACAAGAAAAGGAAATAATTAAGCACCTACATTTTGAATGCATTTTCACTTATAGCATCTAGAATGCAATATTGAACTTAACAATTCGCTTATCTTGATAGAAGTTGACAAATAATCATCTAATGGTGGTATAATAAAAAAAAGGAGGAACAAAGGAAATTAGATCATCTTGAAGTTAATTTTAAGCAATATAGTCTATTGCATCTGGCTAGAAAGAAATAAATGCACAATTTAACAAATAAACTCATAAGAATAAGCCTTACTATTAAAATAGTTCATTTCATCAAAGAATAGGCATTATTACATAAGGTTAACTTATTGTGTTGTACTCTTATGATCCTCAATTTTCAATAAGCTTCACTTAAGTTTAAAACAATCTAAGTCCAAAGTAAAGAATATAAGTTTTCTTAGGTTGATGTATTATCTTAAAGTTCCTTGATATTTTATGGTTAGGTTGTTTATAATTTGAACATATACTATATGTTTCCTATTAATGTAATTTTTAATTTTAAAAAAGTACATCCCATTCGTTGAGACTAAAACCTCAGCGGCATACCTACTATACTCGAACTCGGCCTGAGGATATAAGAGAGCTAAGCATTGATCAAAGTCTAGATGGGACAAATTAAAAAAGAAATCAGTTGGCAATCTAAAAGGTGGAATATTTGTTTCTAGTACGCATATATTTCAAATGGCTTTCCAGTCGAATCTAACATTTTAGAATACAGGAAATCCTTTAACAATCCAGAATATGTTGATTTGGCACTATATCTCTGAGCTTAATCAAAAGTCACTCTCGATTTAATGTATGGCATGAAATTTTAAGGTCAATTAAAGAAGTGAGACATGATTTCTAGTATAGACTATTTTCCCGTAATACTCACGAATTATCTTTGTATACCTATACGTATTACCAAAGATAATCATCCTAAACACTATAAAATATTGACAATATTTGTAGAAATAGAATGATACCTTATTGAACACACTACAAAAATATGTCTGTGTTAGTTTTGTGTTAGACATGTAAAAACTTGCCCAATAATAGATTTGACTTATTAGAATATGATCTGGAACACAGCACCATATTGGTACCATGTTTTGAGACCTCATCTAAAAGTATAAGAAATGGATTGACTACTTATTCATTAAGGAACTGAAACAAGATCTAAATAAAATATGTCATTTAAATACCGAACCATAGTGTAGTTAGTACTTATGAAAATTTCCCACACTTAATCATTTTCTTGTCCTTAAACAAATCTAATTAAATATTCAAAACTTAGATATGAGGCCATTATAGGAAAGCATTTACAAATCAAACATATCAATTAAGATTTTCCATTACTTATTCAATTGCATAGTTTATCTAATTGTTTGGCTTTTAGCTAGCTATACTAAATCATAAATAAATTTAATTTACTACTTAATCTTTTTAGATTTTACTTAATTAATAAAATTTAACCTGATGCATAAAATGAGCATACATGAGAAAAATAATTCAACTTTGAAACAACTTTATAATTTTTATTGAATGGTCAGTAAAATAATGAACTTGAATTAACAAAAGAACATTTAAAGCTTGTTTGAGAAAAAAAACCTTTTTTTTAAGGGTAAAAAAACCTTTTTTTAATAAGAGTAAATACCTTATCATGAATACTCTTGGTTACTCAATTAAGTCACTATTTCAAATGACTACTGGCCGCAATTTTTAACTTCAACCTTTTTACTTGATTTGAAGTTAGTGGAGTGAAGTTATTACATGTTCATTATTCACACTTTTTTTTGGGGATAATGAGAAACATTTCACTCTCTATATATATAATTTATACTAGAATTATCATGATTATAATCAAGTACCTATTCTTAAAATTGATGAAACAATTTGAAACTAACTTAATCATAAATAAATTATAATAAATGTCTAAAAAACTTCAAATAACAATAATTATCAAACTAATAATGAATTATCATAAGTAATGCTTTTAAAGTTAAAAATTTTCCAGAATTTCTCTAGATTAGGCTAATCATAACGAAATTGATAGGCATAGGTAAGAATAGGTACCTAAATCCCTCCCTTATACATTTTTTCTTTTGAGAAAGTAAAGTGCATTGATAAAATATATAAGTATTTGTACAATGGATCTGAAAATATAAGTCTTTTCCCTTTTGTAAAGAATTTGAGCACTCCATTTGTTAACTTGTTTTTAGTAAGATACTATGTTCTATGGAAAGAGAAAGCATTATTCCCATTTAGCCTAATCGTTTTGCTAGGTTATGATGCAAATATATCCTTCTCTACATCATTAAGGCTAAAGAGCTCATTTAAAAAATCAATGATAGTTGTGTTTTGCATGATGTTTTAGAGTTTAATTTGTTATGTTTTTAGTCTTAAAGTGAGTGTTGGGCATGCATTTAGAACTTAATTAGGTTATTTTGTGTAATTAAGTATGTTTATGGGTTAGTTGGAGTTCTTGAGCTTAAATTGTATATTTTTTGAGGTATCTTGATGTCTGTGCTAGTGTTGCAGGGCAAAAAGGGAAGAACAGTAAAGATTTAAAGAATTTCGGGCTTAAGGACATAGGCCACGATCATGCATATAGGCTACGATTATGACAGAGAAAGAAGAAAAAGAAGCAGCCAGGCCACGATCGTGCACTCTGAGCCACGATCGTGATGGAGAGCATCAAGTCAGGACACAATCGTGCACAAGCCACGCTTGCGATAGAAAAGGTAAAGTGCAGACCACGATCATGATATGAAGGGATAAGATCATGCCCTGCATCGGGCTGATGCAAAAAATCAAAATTTTGGACTAATTTTTAGATATTTCAATCCCGAGTTTGACCTAGGGTTGCCAGAGAATAAATGGAAAATCCTTAGCAGCTGTCGGCAGTCATTAGAAAGATCCAAAAAGTTCTGAAAAGAGTGAGATTCTATCATCTTGAGAAAGAACGTAGAGAGAGATTAAGAGATTGAGGAAGGAGACGAAGGAAAAGAGACAAAAAGATGAGCTAGACGCGAAATACGTCCTAGAAGAGGTGGTTTCTCGCCCTCGACATTACTGAGATTCTGTTCCCGAGAGTATCTCCATGTATTGCAGTTTTATTATTATATAGAATTGAAATAGGAGTTGGTATTGATTATATGAATGTTGAGCTATGTTAATGGAATTCGATTAATTATGTTTTCTGTTGCTTGATTGTGATTTCAATTCTGTGCATAATAATTTGGCAATAAACTGAGAGGGAGAGCCAAGTGAAAATCATAAATTTGAGCTAACGAGAGTTAGGTAAATCGATGGGTAGAGAATTGAGTCAAATCGGTAGAGTCATGTAACGAGAGGTTGAGCATATATTCCCGGTAGGTTAATAGCCAATTTAGAACTAATTGAGGTTTTGGGCTAATTATAGATTGAGAGATCGTAATTTCCATAATTTGAATTAGGGATTATTAATTACGGTTAAGAATTATAACTCGAGAGAAAGTAATTCACCCTAGGACTGTTTAGGCCCATCAATTTGGTTGTGGCATAATTTGTTAGGATTTGTTAAATTTCAAATTAAATCCCCTTTCTATCCCTCGGTAATTTCTCGGTTAATCTCGGGATAGTTGTGAGTTGTTGTTGTTTACTGTTTTGGTGCTTTAATTTCTCATATTTGATTTTTGATTAATTTAATTTCTATTTTATATAATTAATTAGGTATTGCGAACTTAGCTTCCATAGGTTTTAGGCATAGTTTCCTTCCTCGTGGGATCGACACCTTAGGTACTGTGCAAACGACCCATGTGCTTGCGGTAATTAACAAGGTTATAAATAGTAAAACTTAGCGCGTGAAACCTTAAACGAACAAGTTTTTAGTGTCGTTTCCAGGGAAGGCAATTTGGTTCTATAGTTTAAGGCATTAGGATAGTTTTAATCTTTGTTTAATTTTTCGTTAGTTTAATGTAGGAATTGTACTCGTGTATGAACATAAGGGTCACGAGTAGTTCGAGTCGCACAGTAGAGACCTTAGATTTAGATATCACACATTTAGAACAAACCCTTAGGAAAGCTAAGTGAGAAGAAGAAGAAAAGTTCGAGGAAGTACAAATGGTCGAGGAGTTCTAAAGAAACATGGATCAAGAAGGCAACCCTAGAAGGCAGCAATAGAGGACACTTATGGATTCTATGAGACCGGGGTTCAATCCAGCGAACCAAGGAGTGGTTAGACCGCCTGTTCAAGCAGTCTCTTTTGAAATTAGACCTGCCCTCGTAAACATGCTTTAGCAGAACGTCCAAATCTATGGACTGGCATATGAAGACCCAACTCACTCACACCGTGAGTTTTCTTGAGATCTGTGATACTTTCCGGTATCACCAAATGTCGGAAGACGCGGTGAGAATTAGGTTGTTCCCTTTCACACTTAGAGACAAAGTGAAGGCTTGGTATCATTTACTGAGCCCCACTAACATTACAATGTGGGAACAACTGGTGCGTGCCTTCTTAGATAAATACTTTCCATTGACGAAGACCACTACAATAATAAAGGAAATTACCAATTTCCAACAAGGAGATGGGGAGTCTATTTATGAAGTGTGGGACTGTTATAAGGGCCTATAGAGGAAATGCTCGCATCATAATTTACCCAAGGAATTCTTACTATAGACATTTTATAATGGACTCAACCCACCTACCAGAAGCACCATTGATGCGGTATTGGGAAGATCATTAATGAAAAAGACGATTAATGAAACAGAGGAGCTAATAGATGAGATGGCCAGCAATAGTTGTTTGTGGCTTAGTTAACGTAGTAGGCAACTTACTAATTTCAGGGAGCAGAAAGGAGTTGATGTAGTCAATCAAATGACGGAGATGTAAGCTAAGATCGACAATCTGACGCAACAACTTAGTAATCTGAAGGCATCACCCTTGGGCCAAGTAAAGGTCATGCAAATGAAGTGTGAGTTATGCGGCCAAGTGGATCGTGATACAGTGGATTGCTACCAGATGACAGAAGATAACCCAGAGCAAGTCAATTACATAGGCGCACAATTCAGAAGTGGAGGAGGTAATAATCCTTATTCCAACACCTATAACCTTGGATGGAAGAATCACCCAAACTTCTCCTAGTCGAATAACAACAATGGAGGGTAGTTCAGACCCTAAGGCCAATCAAGCTTCCAACAGGATAGGACAAGCTCAATGGATTCAAAATTAGACAAAATTTTAGACAATATAGGAGGAATGGAGGAAGCATAAAGGAGGCTCAAAAATAAATTTGAGTAAGTCACAAAAAATTGTTCTTCGTCCATCTATAACTCAAAAGTCCAAGTGAGGCAGCTCGCACAAGCAATGTCAACTCAGAATGCTGAGACTCTTCCTAGCAACAATGAGTCAAATTTGAAGGAGCATATCATGGTTATAAGCCAAAAACAAGATGAAGAGCTAGAAGAGGAAGAAGAAGGTTAATTGGCTGAAAGAGACCTTCTAAGTGAGAATGTAAGACAATTGGTGCAAATGACTCGACGGATATTTCCACACCAATTTTTTGATAAGAAGGAACTATATGCTAGAAGGGAAGAGGAAAAGTTGCAAGAAATTAAACCTAACAAGGTTGAGGAGGTGACATAATGAATACAGGCTAAATTAAATCTACAAGGGTCTATCACAAAAAAGGGAGTGGAGCAACTACTGGAAGACACCCCTAGCATAATGAAGAAGGATGATCCAAGGGACTTTTTCATTCCCTATAGTATCAACAAGATCATCATAGAGAGGGAATTCGTAGACCTAAGCACAAGTATAAATATGATTCCCTATACTCTTAGCTTGAAATTAGGACTACAGGGGTTAGTGCCCACTAAGTTTGTGATTAGGACGGCTGATAAGACTACTCATAGACTAATAGGAATTTTATCAGATATGTCGGTAAAAGTGGGCAAATTCATTTTTCCCACGGGTTTCTATGTTCTAGATGTCAAGGATGATGAGGATACCCTAGTTATTTTAGGACGACCATTCTTAGCCACTGTGTGAGCCATGATTGATGTAAATAGGGGAGAAATAACGCTGTGAGTGGGAAAGGAGCAACTGACCTTGAAGGTGACTGTTAAAGAGTATAGAGCTCATTCAACTCCAATGGATCACAATAAACCCAAACCTCGAGGAGAATGGTAAAACATCGAGGATCCCAAAAATGCTTTCCTGAAGAAGCGCTCACAAAGGAGGAGGCGGGTAAGGAAAATATCAAGGACGGTGGAAATTGCCACATGGTTGTGAAGGTTCAGAATTTGAGAGTAATGGCAAGGTTACCATCTAACCATTCATTTCAACCACTGTGAGCATAAAAGGAGCGTCGAGCTACCGACGTAAATAGAAGCCCTACATAGGAGGCAACCTATAAAAAGTAGTTATTGATCGATTAGCTGAATTCAATAGTTAGGGTTGCTTTTGGTATTGGCTAAATAAAAGTGAAAAGAGGAATAAGATCACAGGGGGAGATTACGTAAGCACATAGAGTGAAGGGAAGGAGAAAGAGTTGAAAAAGAAGGACTTGAGTGTTAGAGTTAAGCATCAAACATGATCATCACCTATCAGGTCACGATCGTGGTTTGCGATTGAGCTGTCCGTAGTTTATACGCCACATGCCACGATTGTGGCCTGCAACTGTGCGTTAAAGGTGGAAGACGCAAATTTAAAGTGAAACTTTTACCATTTTACCATTTTTTCCCACCTATATATTCAATTCTCACATAACTTTTACCTTCACTTTCATTTTCATTTTATCTTTATAGAATTCTAGTTTCCAACACTCTAACATCTCTCTAGGAATTTGCAAGCCTTGAATTAAGCAAATTGCACGACGAGAGTCGCATGGAGCACAATAAGTAGTGGGACAGGGGAGAAGAAACTGAGCAACAAAGTTCGGACCTCCATTCTGAATTTACACTGAGGAGGAAGGTACTTGTTTCCGTTCTCTTCGTTCTAGGAAAATTGTTGTGCCCAAATATTTTGATATTGATACATTAGATAGGATCGAAGTATGTGAGCGAGTAGAGAAGTTAGCTAAGAGGATTCAGTGGGGCAATTTTATTAGGCTTCAATTTCCAGTTTATAAAGAGCTGACCTTAGAATTCTTCGCAACTTTGACCTTTTACCCTAAGAAGACTAAGAAATTATGGTTTAGATTGGAGGGCGAGCATATGAACTAACAATAGAGATCATGTGTGACATATGTGGATTCCCCGAATCAACTATTATTGACCAACATGATGATTTCCATGCCTCCCAATACTGGCACGAGCTTACCTAAATTGAGTGTTTTTACGCTAAAAAGGCCCATAATAACATTATCTAGTCTCGTGAACATTTGCTGTTGCACAAGTTCATCTGTCAACTAGTCTTTGATAAATGAGAGACCAACAAGAGTTCGACCAAGGAAATTTTCATACTGTGGTGCATGGACCATAGTATACTAGTATGCACATCTACAAATGTGCTTAATGCTTTTGCTACAACTCTGCGAAGGTGAAGTAACCATTTAGGAATGGGGTATATGGTCTCTACCATCGCCGAACATTTTGGAGTCAATCGGAGCCAATTAACAGTTCACTCGCTAGACTTTCTTGATCATCATCACTTATTTTGGGCAGAAATTATCCATTCCATGATCATGGAGTTGCAGGGTTTCCATGAGAAGACACATGTGTGGACCAGGGTAGATCAAACAAGTTCGAGTTCTGCACCGCCTCAGCAGGCCCCGACAGACTCAACAAATGAAGAATCCGATGAAGATGACAAAGATGACCAACATTGGAAAAAGGTTTTGGATGCCATGTCTAAAACCAACAGAGCACTCAAAGAAACGATGCGTATGCAACAATGCCAGAGTTGAGAAAACCGACGACTTCATCGATATTTGAAGCTCTAGGGATTCAGATACCACCCCCGACACCATCACCACCGCTGTCCCCATAGGATCCAAATCTAACCTAATTTGTCTTTAATTTCATGATGTTTTTATCTAATGTTATGTTGTTGTATGTTTTTTTTTCTCTTATTTTGTTATCTTTTATCACTTTGTTATTACTTAAATTTTTGTCTCCACATTTTGTTATGTGTTATGTTTTGTGGGTTTTCTTCTCACATTGAGGACAACGTGTTGTGCAAGTGTGGGGAGGGATTCTATTTTTTTCTTTTGTATGTAATTTTGTATGATAGTATTAGGCTGCTTTGTGAATTGTGTGAATGACTGAATGTATCAATGGCTTAGACTGAGTGAAAACTTTTTAACTTTGGACATAGTCTATTAGGTTGTGAATGATCATTAGCCTATGAAATTAATATATTAGGGCTTTGGACAAATATATAGCCTAATTAGGACTTAGTGTAATTTTAACACCCTATAGATTGTCTTCATTTATAGTTTGAGGCCTTTTAGCATAAGTAGCTTGACTAGTATTTTTTATGGAAACTAAAAACGAAAAACAACAAGGTAGGAAAAAAAGTATGTTAATAATCATTATTCCATTGGCCTTTGGGTTATGAATAGAGCTAGTAGCTAGTTGAAAATGTGATATAACTGGGTAACTGGATTGACACACATCACTAATGTGTGCCTTCGTATAAAAAGGCTATAATGATGTTCAACCAAGCTGTTAATAAATGACTTAGTCGAGTAGCCGGATCGACATTCAAAAAAAATGTTTGCCTTCGAGTAAAAGGCTAAGTCCTCAAGAAAAGTGTGTGTCCCCTTAATTAAAAACCTACTGAACTTGTAATAAGCTTGAATTTTCATGGATTTACACTTAGGAATAGTTATAAAAGCCTAGGGACCGAAAAATTATCAATGTGTGTGTACAATTGAAAAGGGTAACTAAGTTAACATCTAGGTCTTAATTTAGTTGTGTATTAAGCCTAAGCCTTAAACAACCTATTTTTTCTTATTAACGATTGCCATAATTTGAATAGTTGTGTCCAAGGTTAAATCCATTTCATGGAAATTAGAGCCATTGTCGCATTATTGAATTATGTGTGTGTTATGTGATGTTGTTTTGTTTGCTTGAGGACAAGCAAACGTTTAAGTGTGGGGATGTTGATAGTTTTATTTTGCATGATGTTTTAGAGTTTAATTTGTCATATTTTTAGTGTTAAAGTGAGTGTTGAGCATGTATTTAGAACTTAATTAGGTTATTTTGTGTAATTATGTTTATGGGTTAGTTGAAATTCTTGAGCTTAAATTGGATATATTTTTAGGTACCTTAATGTGTGTGTTAGTGTTGCAGGATAAATAGGGAAGAACGATGAAGATTTAAAGAGTTTCAGGCTTAAGGATATAGGCCACAGTCGTGACAGAGAAGGAAGAAAAAGATGCAACCAGGCCACGATCGTGCACTCTGAGCCATGATCGTGGCAGAGAGCGTCAAATCAAGACATGATTGTGCACTTCAAGCCACGTTTGTGACAGAAAGGGCAAAGCACCATCCACGATCATAACATGAAGGGCCACAATCGTGCACTGTGTCAAACTGATGCGAAAACTCAATTTTTGGACTATTTTTCAGACCATTTCGACCTCAAGTTTAACCTAAGGTTACCATAGAATAAATAGAACAATCCCTAGCAGTCATCGGTAGTCATTCGAGAGAGCCAAAAAGTTCTACAAAAAGTGAGATTCCATTCTCCCGAGAGAGAAAATTGAGAGATTAAGAGATTAAGGAAGGAGATAAAGGAAGACAGACACGAAGACGAGCTACACGTGAAGTACTTCCCAAAACAAGTGGTTTCCCACCGTTGCCATTGCCAAGATGTCGTTCCCAAGAGTATCTCCATGTATTTCAGTTTTATTATTATACAGAATTGAAATAGGTGTTGGTATTGATTGTGTGAATGTTGAGTCGTGTTTATACTCACCTTTGGATGTTAATTTTTAAGATTAATGAAATTTGATTGATTATGTTTTTTGCTACTTGATTGTGATTTCAATTATGTGCGTAATAATTCGACAATAAAATGAAAGGGTGAGTCAGGTAAAAATCAACAATTTGGGCTAACGAGATGATTTTAATGAGTTCATTGAATCATTTGTTTGCAAACCCGAGAATTTTGATATAATCTGTAATTGTTATGTGAAATTCATATGTAACGACTAATAATTCGTAATCATTAGGGATAACATAACCTAAGTTAAATGACTCATTGTATATGATTGTTGCCTTGATTAATTAGGTTCCCTAATTCGTAACGCTACTGCCTAATTAAATCTAAAGACCATATCCTAGGTTATTCAGTGGTTAGGTTTAATTCACGATCTTGATTAAACACTACCTAAGGGAAAACTCGAGTTAATTATTAACTCACGATTAATATTTGCTAGGAGAGGATAGAGAACAACAAATCAATGAAATATGTTTAATTAGGGTGTAGGCCGAGATTGAACCAAAGAATTGGGTCCCTACTAAATTCCCCACTTTTATCATTTTTTACATGTTTTCTTTGCATTATTTTTGTTAGTTATTTTAGCTTTATTTTATTTTCTAATTTGTAAAACCAACCCCCCACCCCCCCCATTACCAAGACATCGATTAATTTTATTTCAACAACTTTACACACATCTTGTGGGATTGATGAAGACTTACCACTGCTATAGTAGTAGTTTAGTTTATTTTGACTAATATTATGACGTACCGTCAGTTTTGGAATCGTTGTCGTGATGTGCAATGTTTTAGTTTTTTGTGATTTGTAATTGGTTTCTTTTCATTTATTTCGTGATTCTTTCATTTTTTTCTTTTGTGTTTATGATTTAAAAATAAAAATAAAAAATCATGGATGGAAATAATTTTTTCTTTAACTATTATTCTCAATCCTATAACCAAGGTTGGACTGATCAATCTAACTTTGGTTACGAATGGGATAACCATCATAATTACTTCTGTGATAGTTTGTAGGAAACATAACAATTCCTGTGTGGACCAAAAGCTTCTTGTCATAACTTAGTTATGCCTCTAGATGACTATATCAAGACCTGTAATGTTGGCCATATTCAATTTCAATAGGGTATGCAATAGCTTCAAGGGAGTATACAGCAAACCCAATAGAATACCTTATAATTTTGGCAAGATAAAAGGCAATCTTGGTCTAGTTTCCAAGATAAGGAGAGTCGACAAAACTTAGACACATCTCTAGAACAATTGATGAATGTTGTGATTACTGACAATCTCCAATTCAATAGAGCCTACAATAGCAGTTGCAACAGTTCCGGTAGAAAATGAGGCATATAACATCTAGAAACTACAACTTGTTAAGCCAAATGGGTGAAATGGTAGTGAGGATTGAACGCTTAGAATCATAAATCAAAGAGGAGCAGTAATGTCAACCTGAGGCATACCCAATGGACGTTAGTACGGAAACCTTACAAAGTAATGAAGAGCTTGAAAATTTTGAGAGTAATACTCAAGGAATCGCACGTGAAGAAGAAGTTGAGGAGGTGCTCAAACCAAAAAAAGACATATCATTCAGCTCATAAGTGAGTACTGAGTTCATGATTATTTTTTATATTAACTATTCACCTTTACATAGTAGATTGAAGGAATTAAATAAAGAAGAAAAAGGAGAAGAGATATTTGAGATCTTTCTAGAGTGCATGGACTCAGTCAAGATTGAAAGTCAGAGGATAAGGAAGACGCTGAATATGATGGATCATTAATTGAGACCTTATCTTGAAGAACCTCAAGTGGAGGAGCTACATGTGACACTTGAAGATCACAATTTTGTCATATGAGGAGGTAACATGGGGTCGAGCCAGTGACCCTAAACCAAGGCGCTTCTTGGGAGGCAACCGAAGGGAAGTAAATTTCTTTTCTTTACATTTCTGCATTACTTTTTATTTGCAAGTGTGTTTCTATGTTCGGTTATTTCTTGATTGTTTTTAAGTTTTCAATCAAAATGAGAGAAAGAATAAAACAAATAAAACAAACATTTTATCATTTTCTATTGCTTCTAGGACTATATAGTCATGATTAAAGACTGAGTTAACTAGAGAATTTGATGGTAACTTTAGCATGTACTTTTACTCTTGTGATTGGTCGATGTGCATTATATTTAGAGGAGTAGTGACTAGTGGTAGACAAAGCCAGTGAGATTTTGAGCCTTATTAGACTTACACATTGATATCAATCTCATTTTCTTTTGATAATGAGTGACCTTCATGACATATACATCCTGATTTTTGCCTTAAATTTCTATTCGAGAAAACATTTTTATCACGTACATTAACATGGATATGATTAGGCATTCTTTGCTTGTCCAAACTACATTAGCAAAATAGCCTACACATTATACAATTTTTCCATTTTGATAAGCCCTCTTGAGCCTTATTTGCCTTTTCTTTGTATATTAACCAAACTACATGCTTTAACCTAACCAAATGTCATTCCCAAGCCTTAAAACTAGTGAAACATTTATTGATTGTTGAGCTTATGGATATACAAAAGTATAAGTGCGGGGGTATGTATATGTGTGGGTTGGTTATAATGTTGGGGTGTTATTTTATGTCTTATCATTGAAATTCCCATGTTGATGTAATTATTTTAATTTTTATAAGAGAAAATAAAAGAATAAGAAAAAATGATAAAAAATAGAAAGAAAAAATGTTTAAATAAATGTATCAAGGAGGAAGTGCATATGTGGTTTGCAAGGTTATTCATACTTAATGTATCCTCTTAAAGTTATATTGAATGGGTTACTTGAGTATGTTGAATATAAGGTAGATGTTGGCTTGGAAGGGTCACTCTTTGTGGTTTCAATGTATTTTCTTCTATTGTATAAGTGATCCCATCAGATTGGTATATACTTCATGTGGTTTATGTACGAGAGCTCAAGTTTGAGTTGTGAAACTTATTTTTGCATTCACCATAGTTGATGTACACAATTGTGAGTGAATGTTGGCTTTTGCACTTGATAGTATATTGAGCGTCACTTTTGTTTCACTAGCTTTAACGGCTTTCATACTACTTGACCAAAATATATCTCACTTTACATTTTCCAACATTATAACCTTGAAAAGTCCTTTGATCCATGATCTTACATGTGAATTTTAGTGGTAGAGAAATGAAATGATATGCAAAGTTGTGGATTGTCATGATCATGAATGACATTGAGTGCACCTGATATATGTTTAATTGTTGATATATTTAATTATTTACATAAAAAAATGCTTAAGATGCTCACTTTAATTCATATATTATTTTAGGTACAATTTGGAAGCAAAGAAATTAAAGTGAATCGAAAGCATTACATTTGGGTCATTTTTTGAAGATTAATTTTCACTTGTCTTCATGGAGCAATGAGAAGAAAATTAAAAGAAAAAAATGCGAAGAACAGTGAATGAAGATGGACAACAGGAAAAATAGAAGCAAAACGATAGTCCAAAATGAATAAAACGCAGAGAACAAAGCAGAAGAAACGCATGCATTGTAAAATGCTAGCGTTGCAGCTAGCATTTAATGCTAGCGTTAAATGCTGACGTATTACACAACTGCAAAGGGTTAAACGCAAGAGGAGAGCTACAGTGTATGTGGACCAAAAATAAGGAGACTTTATTCATCCCATCACGCTGCAAGAGAGTAGAGAGAGGCAGTTTGGAGGCTTGCGGTTGGAGTGGAAAATAGAGGTAGATAGGTGGCTGGCATGGAGAGTAATGCGAATAGTGCAGTGTAGATGTTTAATTGTCTCATCAGCTACAATGAAGAGAAGAAGCTTGGGCTATGAGTGAACAAAAAGTATGGTTTTTGTTTGGGATGATTTTTATGGGATTTAAGCATTTTCTTAGGAGTCCCATGAAAGGTTAAACGTCCCAACGCCAGCTTAGAGATGAAATTGACGCTGATAACCGGGTTAAGTGTAATTTCTTATTTTTGTTGTTTTTTTCTCCCATTAGGAATTGATTGCGTTATCCTATGTTAATTGGTTTGGGTTTTATGTATGGATAATCAGATTTTCATTATTGTTCGGTTAGTTGTGTATGAACCCATAGGGTATTGTGAAAGGATAATTTTAATACGTTCATTGAATTATTTGATTACATAGCCATTGTTAGAATTTTGTTATAATCCATAATTATCACGTTGAAATTCAAGTGTAGCGACTAATGATTCGTAATCCTTAGGGATGACATGACCTAGGTTAAATGACGCATCGTATGTGGTTGTTGCCTTGATTAATCAGTTTTCCTAGTTCATAATGCTAGTGCCTACTTAAATCTAGAGATCGTATCCTAAGTTATTTGATAGTTAGGTTTAATTAATAATCGTATCTTGATTAAACAAAGCATAAGGGAAAATGCGAGTTAATTATTAACACACTATTAATAGTTAGGAGAGGTTTGAGAACAACAAATTAATGAAATATGCTTAATTAGGGTGTAGGCTGAGATTAAACCAAAGAACTAGATCCCTAACGAATTCCCCAATTTTATCATTTTTTGCATGTTTTCTTTATTTTTTTATTAGTCTAGCTTCATTTTATTTTTATTTTTTATTATTCCAAAATCCAAACTATTGATAGTAAAACCTATCTACTTGTTTTACACTCAAAAACTGCAAGTGAATGGTTCGTGACTTGTAGTTAAACAGAGTAGATATCGATCCCACAGGGATTGATAACTAGGCACCAATTAATTTAGACACAACTTTGTTTAAGAAATGAAATTGTTTAATGAAAATAATCTGGAAATTAAATTAAAAATAAAAGACTAACACAAAACAATAGACAATACCAAAATGCAGAAAAATCGGAATTCAAGAATCTTAAGGCTAGAGATTACTTTTTTTTCCTATTTTGTTTCTCTCCTATTTATCGATTAAATTATGTCTCACCCTAGATTTCTGAAAGTACTAATTACCTTCTCTCAGGTGCAACTAATTATCCCTAATCGAATTAATGAGAATCAATTAGACAATCTCTTAACCTACCCAATGGCTCTACCGATTCAACTAGTTATTAAACTATCCTATGGGTGATCAATTGACTAGCGGAGATCTCTCTTCTAATTATTCAATTAACATGATAATTGTTAGTCTATAGGTTTCTAACTCTTGTTGTACAATCCTACATAAATTTCATCTCACTAACTCTCTCGATTTGTTGCATGATAACAATTAAAAGCAACAATCATCAAAGACACTTCGTTTAATTAAATAAAATACGGTTCAACACAATAGGTACAAAAGCAATCCCTAAAACTAAATCAGCATAACATGGTCTCCATAACATCATCAACATTTAAATAAACCATTTTTACAAAGACTAGAAGAGATCTAAATGAAAAAAAAAATGAATAGAAAGACTACTTCTCTTATTTGCCAAAATCTGGAATTTTGGAGTTGATGTGCTATTTTACCTAATCTTGATGATGATCCTTGTCTTCATTCCTTCCTTAAGGCTCTAAACATGTGTTCTTCACTCAAGGATGATGTTTCTACATATGGGTGTCATCTACCTTGAATATGGAGGCTTAATGATGCTTAAATAGTTCAAAAGCCCCAAGTTTAGTGAAGCCTCGCATATTGTCTCGGATTATGATTCCTACGCCCCTGGGAATTTGCATGCTTCCTACGATCATAGGAATTAGCCTTAGCTCCACTGCTCTTTTCTTCTCCTATTTGATCTTTACTTCACCCTCCAAGTTGCTCCCTCTTCCTTCCTACATAAAAATAATCAATTCTTACCCTCAATTAACATCAAACATACAAGAACAACACTGGAAATCAAAATTAATGAAAGCATACAAAATGAATCCTAAACTAGAACAATAAACAACAATTATGCCAGAAAACATGTGTCAATTACCTATAAAAACATGTGCTAATGCATACCTATCAACATCCCTACACTTGAATCTTTTCTTGTCCTCAAGAAAAATAAATACAACTTATCAATTCTATCACTTCATTTTCACGAAGATCAAAACATATAATCCCTCCAATTCTAGCCAACTCAAATATCAAGTTAATACACATATCATGACTACTTTTTCATTGGTGTAAGCAAACTCATTTATTGACACTATCACTCAAAGATAAGTAAAGGCGCACAAATGAATTTTCGTCATAGTTTTCACTCATTTCTCTTAAGTGTCTAATGGTTAGTGTTTCGCCTAAACTTCCTATGAGAAACTACACTACCATAAGCTCGGTAATATACAAATTATCCTCTACAATGATTGCATACATAAATAGATAAAAAAGACTTGTTTAAGGTTGTAATTTGGTAAGGGTTAAGGGGGTCAAAAGCGGGGAAAGAGGATTAAGCACAAGCATAAATAAAGTATAAAAACGGAAACAATGGAATAACAAAACATAACTCCGAGACATACAAATATAAATAATATATTGGAATTATTGATGCTACTCACTTGTTCTTACTTCTTTTTTATTTTATTTTCTTTTTCATTTTTCAATTTTTTATTCTTTTCATACATGGAAGAACTATGAATAAAAAACACCATTATATTTAATGTAGTCCACAGGCAGAAATATACTTCACTTATCTCGATAAAAATTTCACATAATCCCAATTAATGTTTTACTTAATACTTTACTAAGCTTATGAAAAGGTAGGATAATGGGGTTTAAAGTTTTAAAATTTTGGGTGCTTTCAAGAAACAAAAGGTTAAGGCTTAATGGGGGTAGCAAGGGATAATTAACGGGTAGGTCATTTAAGCCAAGAGTTAACACAAAAAATGGCCAAAATCATCTCTATTAAGCATGCATCTAGTAGACTTAAACAGATTTAAAGAAAGTTCTAAAGGTAGTAACCTAAGGAAGTAACACTCAACAAAGATGGAGTCATATGACTCAATCCTCACTTTGGCTTAAATAAAAACTCATTATGAATCTTTACATTACCTCATTATTCAAATGTCAATTTGTGACTAAACTTATGTCACCAACTACTTTTTATCACTCTATATGGTTCACTTTCTACTCAAGTAGCCTAATCTGAGTTCAAGCATGCATTCAATCTAATTCCAACTAACATAATAGAATCTCATGGAAATATTTATCAGAGTGACTTGGTACGGCTCCATTGCTATCACAAAGCACCATTGTTAACACAAAGTACATATAATATGCCTAAACATGGATCCTATTCAAAACAATTTTTAAAAAATAAAATTGAGAAAGTTGATGTCACCTCACCATACTTAAAGATCACATTGTCCTCAATGTGACAAGTCAACCCCCAAGTGATTGACAATGACATTAAACCAAATAAAAATGAAAAAAAACATAAACAAAAGAAATTAAAGCAAACAAATGATATCAAACTAAACAAAAGAAAATGAATTTAAACCAAAATTAAAGAAATTAAACTAAACAAAAGATATAGCATACAAAAATGATAAGAAACCAAATAGGTATGAAATGAAATGCAATCACACACAAGAAACAACACAAAGGAACAAAAATTAAAAAGGGTAAGAAAAGCTTATTCAGATGAAGGTGGTGACGTTGATGGTGTAGGAGCTTCAAAATTGTTCGTTCGACTGAAGTTGAGGAACTTTCTCTTCAAGCTTCATTGCTCCTTATGAACTTTCCACATTTGTGTGTTGAGCTCAATTATTTAAGATGCCATCCATTATTAGTTAGAGGTTATTTGTTCATAGGTTTGTTAGAGTCGATCAAGCTCCGTTGGATCCTAAGCTGCTTGAGATGTGGAAGGTCAGAACATGGTTGTACTGATGCTTCTCCTATTCCTAACTGCTGCACGCATCTGAGGATTACGAAGTTCCAAAGAATGGATCTCCACAATCTCAAGACGCCTCAAATACGATATGTCAAACATATCATATGGTGTTATACATACCTATTCCAAATTGTGGTTATAAAAACGAGCTAAAGCTGTAACAATATGCCCTATTACAAAATATGAAATCTTTTTACTGACAATACAAACGATTGATCTAAAAATTCTAAAGGGTGTGTTGATTCTAACCTTTCGATCCATGCACCATAAGAAAGAAAAGTTCTTTAGCCAAACATTTGCTAATTTTGGTTTTATTGAACATAGTTAAACATATGAATTTATGCAACAATACATGTTTGACACTATGTATTAAAGCATTCAGTGAATTGCATGAATTAAAACTATCTTTTCCCCTTTAAAATTTTCTAATAGGAATCCACATCAAAATTAGTATGATCATCTAAAACTTTTGTATTTTGAAAATCAAAAGGATGACGTGTGACATTATAATCCATTTTGTACATAAAACAGAATAATCTAAGCCAAAAGATGTCCATTTTGGGGTATAGTAGATAGTAGTGAAAAATTCAATTGCCATCATAGGGTGAATATGCATGTCGCACCTGATGAACCTATTCTAGCCTATGTTTTCAGCTAGTCGATCAATCTTTGTTCTCACTCCTATGTTCTCCAACAATTTAAAATTGAAATACAGAGGAGTGATTATTGATCTATTCTTAAAGTCATGGGACCACATACCTTCTTCTTCCGAGTAAATTGGGAAGGGGAAGCAGTAAGTTGCTGCCAAATCGTTTAAGCCTTCGCTGGAAACTTGACGGCGTACTTTGTCACCTAGTTTCCAAGTCATCATCTTCTTTGTTGCTGTTGTAATAGAAAAATCTACAAGAATAAGAGAGAGTGAAATTCAACTTGTAGAGAGAGAAAAAAACTTACCTAAATCCTTATTGTTTGAAGAGATTAATGCATGAAAAGATGAAAAGATTGCAAGAATGGTGAAAGAATTAAAGAAAATGCCAAGAATTTAGACGAAGATTGAAGAGTTTTGGATAGTACAAG
This sequence comes from Erythroxylum suave, assembly GCA_027563595.1. NCBI lineage: Eukaryota > Viridiplantae > Streptophyta > Magnoliopsida > Malpighiales > Erythroxylaceae > Erythroxylum > Erythroxylum suave. Next base: position 16,047,915 of record JAOSBN010000179.1, on the reverse strand, counting down.
GAGAGAAATTTGTGGGTTAGAGAGAGAGTGTGTGAAAATTTGAAGATAGGGTGAGAGAAAAAATGGTAGGGAAACCTTAATTTTCCCTTCCGTGTGGGATTCCTACACTCATGGGAATTGTGAATGGGGGAAACCTTAGGTTTCCCTTCCGTTCGAGATTCCTCTCTAGAAACTTTCTATAGAGGATTCCTACGTTCATGAGAATCACTACAATTCCCACGAGTGTGGGATTCCTCTCGAGAAACTTTTTAGAGAGATTTCCCACACTAGTGGGAGTCACTTCAATTCCCACAAACATGAGAATTGGTGATTCTCACTATTTCAAACCTTCTTACAAGCTTATATGTACTCTCCATGATCCCAAAACCTACAAACACATCAAGATAATATCATCAACAAGAAATTTGAAAAGACAAATTTTGAAATTTAAACAAAATCAATATGAAAATCAATCAAATATAATTCAAACATGATCATAACTAAAGAACTCAAACAAAAGCTGACCGAAGACAACACAAAAGAAATTAAACATGCTAAGTTAAGGTCATTAGCTTAACCATTCAACATATACTCATGAAAAAGTGGAAGATAGGAGAGAGATAACTTCCCTTGCTTGTGGATATGTCCCTCCATAATATGGTTTATAGCAACGCCCATTGACCTTGAATGTTTCCCCATTATCATTTTCTAGCTCTACAGCTCTATCGGGGAACACTTGAAGAATTTTGAAAGGCCCACTCCATCTTGACTTGTGTTTTTCGGGAAATAATCGAAGTCTTGAGTTAAACAAAAGTATTAAATGCCCACTTATGAATTCCTCCTTCTTGATACGGCCATCATGCCACTTCTTAGCCCTTTCTTTATATAGCTTGGCATTTTCATAAGCATCATACCTTAAACTCATCCAACTCGTCGAGGTGTAATAATTGATTTTCTCCTGCTAACTTCCAATTGTTATTCAATTTTTTTATTTCCCAATATGTTCTATGCTCCAACTCCTATGGTAAATGACATGCCTTGCCTTATACAAGCCAATATGGTGTTGTCCCTATGGGGGTCTTGAAAGTTGTTCTATAAGCCCACAGTGCATCGTCCAATTTCAATGACCAATCTTTTCTTGAAATGTTCATTGTCTTCTCTAAAATCTTTTTCAGCTCTTTATTCACCACCTCCACTTGGACACTAGTTTGGGGGTGGTACAGGGTAGCCACTTTATGATGTATGTTGTATCTTCTCAGAAGGTTCTCAAATGGTTTGTTGTTAAAGTGACTCCCCCCATCACTTATGATTGCTTTAGGCACCCCAAATCTAGTAAAAACCTTCTTAATGAACTTCTAAACCACTTTGCTATCATTGGTTGGAGTGGCAATTGCTTCGACCCATTTAAAAACATAACCAACTCCAGCCGAGATATAAGTGTTACCTTTAGAGGGTAGGAATGGTCCCATGTAGTCCAGGCCCCGTACATCAAATATCTCCACCTCCATTATGTTCGAAAGTGATATTTCATCTCTCTTTGATATGTTGCCAACTCTTTGACATCTATCGCACTTGAGCACAAAATCTTTAGCATCCTTAAATAGTGTTGGCCAATAAAATCCGCACTTCAAGATTTGTGCAATAGTCTTGTTAGCTCCACAATGTCTAGCATACAATGAGCTATGACATTGAGTTAAGATCTCAATCATTTCATCTTCAGGAACACGCTTACGAATTAAACTATCAATATAAATCTTATAGAGTACAGGATCATCCCAAATATAATGAGTGCATTGAAATAGGAAACACTTCCTCTGTTGATATGACAAATTAGATGGACAAATACCACTTGAGAGGTAGTTTGCAATATCTACAAACCAGGGAAGGAAAGGTTTACCTACCATCATTAAAGTCTTGTTAGGAAAGCTTTCCTTAATTTCCTCTTCCTCTTCATGAAGTCCGAATTCAGGTCTCGATAAGTGATCTACTTTGACATTTTTGACTCCTTTCTTGTCTTTGATTTCATTATTGAACTCTTGGAGAAGGAGTACCCATCAAATAAGCCTAGCCTTAGCATCCTTCCTAGCAAAAAGGTATCGTAATGCTGCATGGTTTATAAACACAATAACTTGTGAGCCTAACAAATAAGAACAAAATTTTTCACAAGAAAATACCACTACAAGCAGTTCTTTTTCAGTAGTTGTGTAATTCAATTGTGCTCCTATCAACATCTTGCTTGTATAGTAGATAGCATGCAACCTTTTCTCCTTCCGCTGACCTAGTACGTACCGAACAATATGGTCTCTGGCATCACATATAATCTCAAATGGAAGAGACCAATCCGGCGATGTCAGAATTGGTACTGTTATGAGTGCCTTCTTCAACCTATTAAAAGAATTCAAACAATCATCATAAAAAAGGTGCATCTTTTACCAATAAATGAGTTAGAGGTTTTGCAATAAGGAAAATATTTTTAATAAACCGTTTATAGAGCCCTGCTTGACCCAAAAAAAGCTCAGACACCTTTGATGTTAGAGGGAGGCAGTAACTTTTCAATTATTTCTATTTTAGCGTGATCTACTTTAATTCCTTTGTATGAAATCTTATAGCCTAGTACGATTCCCCCTTGAACCATGAAATGACATTTTTCCCAATTTAAAACAAAATATGACTCCTCACATCTTTGAAGTACTTTGCCTAGGTTAAGTAAACAATGTTCAAAAGACTCTCTAAAGATAGAAAATCCTCAATGAATACTTCTATGAAATTCTCATTCATGTCTGTAAAAATGGCCATCATACAACTTTGAAATGTAGCGGGTGCATTACATAAACCAAAAGGCATCCTTCGATACGCAAAAGTTCCATATGGACATGTGAACGTGGTCTTTTCTAGATCTTCTGGGTATATAAATATTTGATTGTACCCTAAATATCCATCTAGAGAAAACAATAAAAAGAATGACTAGCTACTCTCTCAATCATTTGGTCTACAAAAGGTAAAGGAAAAATGATCCTTCTTGGTAGCCAAATTTAGCTTCATATAGTCGATGCACAGTCACAACCTATAACAATCCTAGCGGAAATCTTTTCCCCTTTTTCATTTTTTATCATCGTTAGGCCACCCTTCTTTGGCACACACTGTACTAGACCCACCCATTCACTATCCGAAATGGGGTAACTTATTCCTCCATCTAGAAGTTTCGCCACTTACTTCTTTACATCCTCTTGCATATTCAGATTTAACCCCTCTGTCTTTCTCTTACTGTTCTACATCCTTCTTTTAGGTTAATCCAACGCAACACCACATTTGGGCTAATCCCGCGAATATCAGAATTTTGCTAACCTGCAGCTCTCATCCTTTTCCTAATAATCTTTACTACTTTCTCTTCGTGCTCACAATTTAATTCATTGGAGATAATGATAGGTAAAGTGTGTTTCATCCCTAAAAAGGTATAACTCAAATGGGAAGATAAAGGTTTAATCTCCAAAGTGGGACGTTTAATGGTAGAAGGTAGTTTAGGTGCACCAGCTCTCTTTAATCTTTCTAGCTCCACTTCCTCACATGCATCCTCTTGCTTTACACTTCCATCTTCATGTATTTCATTCACCTCATCGACTCCTTCTTTAATCTTCTTCACCCACTCATCTATAACATCAATTTTTATGCACACATTTCCATCCATCGGTTTCTACAAATACTTTGTCATATTAAACTCATCCTACTCATCACCAATTCTCAACACAAATTTCCCTTCATGCATGTTAACTAATGCCCTCCAGTATTCATAAAGGGCCTACCAAAAATCAATGGACAATTCTTATCAGCTTCGAAGTCTAACACAACAAAATCAACAAGAATTATAAATTTATCCACTTTTACCAATATGTCTTCCACGAATCCAAATGGCCTTTTTATTGATTTATCCGCAGATCTCTCCTAATCCTTGTTTCTTGAAAATAGACAAGGGCATCAAATTAATACTTACACCTAAATCACATAAACATTTAGAAAATTCAAAATCACCAACAACATATGGAATAGTAAAGCTGCCTGGATCTTGCAATTTTGAAGGCATTTGAGTTAAAATCATAAAATTGCAGTTCTCAGTCAATTTAATTGTCTGATTGTCTTCCTAAGTACGTTTGTGAGTGAGTATATCCTTTAAAAACTTTGCATACTTAGGCATGCACTCTAAAGCTTCCACCAATGACAAATTAATCTGTAGCTTCTTCAATTCGTTTAAAAATTTGGAAAATTGGGTATCCACCTGATATTGCTTCACTCTTTGTCGAAATAGGAGTTTGGGCTTGTACGGTGGTGGTGGTGCATATGGCCTACCCTTTTTTTTCTTCTTCTATCTCCGTACTTTTATCCTTTTTGTGGTTATCCTTTTTCATACTTGGTTCTTCTATTTACTTGCCTCTTCGAAGTGTAACAGCTTTAAGCTGCTTCCTTAGAATAAACTCAACATTGCTCGATAAGCTGCCTGCACTTCTAGAAACTAAAGCATTAGTAGGTTTACTTACCTAAACGTCCAAGTTATGGATTGATGAGGCATGATTCTTCACAATCAAGTCAAATTTTGCCTCCATCCTCTTTTGATTATTTTCATCCTGGTTTGCATGCATCCTTTTATGATTCTTCTCTTGTACTGCTAGTTTGGAACCAAACATTTTTATAAACTTGTCCAACTTATTTTCCAACACTTCAATTTGATTTTGTTGGAATCCTGACGGTTATTGTGGTCCTATTTTTTCACCTGCATTTTTATTAATCCAAGAAAATTTTGAGTGGTTTGTCTATCCCAGATTATATGTGTTCAAATGTAGGTTATTACCTCGCTACGGTTGGCCTAGATAGCTTACCTATTCAGAACTGTCAGCTCCCAATAGAAAATAGTCAACTGAGCTGTGGTTGTTCTCCCCACACAGCTCACATTGTGCTTTCATTGCTAAGGTAGATGCTCCTTGCATATTGTTGAGCTGCTTCGTAAGAGCTATGATATAAGCCCGTAAAGTAGTAACTGAGTCAATAAGTATCATACCTTTCTATTACTTCTATCTTTATCTGCCCCTCTCGCTCAACCACATGCAGCTGTTGCTTGCCAATTCTTCCAATAAATCATAAGTTGCTTCCACTATCTTCTTTATCAGTGAACCTCCGTTTGCTGCATCCATTGTTCCGCTCGTGCTTGGATTCATTCCATTATAGAATGTTTGAAGCAGAAACTCCTTCGAGAGGTTATGATATGGACAGCTTATATAAAATTCTTTAAATTTCTCATAAGCTTCATAGAGAGATTCCCCTTCACTCTACTAGAAAATTGATATCTCTTTGATAATACTCGTTGTTTTTGTCAAGAAAAAATACTTGGCAAGGAATGCTTGGGTGACCTGCTTCCATGTTGTGATCAGGCATGAATTCAATAAGTTATACCATGCCTTAGCCCTATCCTTCAACATGAATAAAAATAGTCTCAGCTTCACTGTATCATCAGACATTCGGTTAAATCTTAATGTTCCACAGATCTCCAAGAAATTTGCAATGTGAGCATTCAGATCCTTATTGGACAGCCCGTAGAACTACACATTATTTTATAGAATATTGAGTAGCACCGACTTTATCTCAAAATTATTTGCTTTAACTACCGGTCTCGCCAATCTTTGAGGACTAGATCCTGGCCTCATGAAATCCGTCAATGTTCACTCTGGTCCTCCTTGCTCTCCTTCTTCAGCTATACCTTGATTTGAAAAGTTCAGATGCTTCGCTTCTTATTGTTGGGAAATTCGTCTTCTATTACTTCTTTCCTCCTTCGTGTACTCCTTATGTTCATGCACCTGCAATCACACAAGGAAAAGTATTAAAAATTCTTAAATCAAAGTAATCTAAATCAAACTCCATGCTCAATAATCAATCATCGATAACGATAAAAAATTTGTTGACAGTAAAACCTATCTACTTGTTTTATGCTCAAAAATTACAAGTAAACAGGTCGTGACTTGTAGCTAAACAGAGCGGATATCAATCCCACAGGGATTGATTCCTAGACACCGCTTAATTTAGGCACAACTTTGTTTAAAAGATGAAATTGTTTAGTGAAATATCTGAAAATTAAATTTAAAATAAAAGAATAACATAAAGCCATAGACATTATCAAAATTCATAAAAATTGGAATTCAAGAATCTTAAGACTAGAGATTACTTTTTTCCCTATTTTGTCTCCCTCTTATTTTATTGATTAAATTATGTATCTCCCTGGATTTCTGAATGTGCTAATTACCCTCTTTTAAGGTGCAACTAATTGTCCCTAATCGAATTAATGGGAATCAACTGGATGATCTCTTAACCTACCCAATGACTCTACCGATCCAACTAGTTATTAAACTATCCTATCGTGATCAATTGACTAACCGATATCTCTCTTCTAACTATACAATTAACATGATGATTGATATTCTATAGGTTGCCAACTCTTTTTGTACAATACTACGTGAATTTCATCTCACTCACTCTCTTGATATGTTGCAAAATAACAATTAAAAACAACAATCATCAAAGACACTTCATTCACTTCAATAAAATAGGAGTTCAACACAATAGGTCCAAAAGCAATCCTTAAAACTAGATCAGCTTAAAATGGTCTCCATAACATGATCAACATTCAAATAAACCATATTGATGTCCTATTTTGCCCAATCTTGATGATGATCCTTGTCCTCAATCCTTCCTCAAGGCTCTAAACATGTGTTCTTCACTCAAGGATGATGTTTCTACAAATGGGTGTAATCTCCCTTGAAGATGGAGGCTTACTGATACTTAAATAGTCCAAAAAACCTAAGTTTAATAAAGCCCCACATATTGTCTCGAATTATAATTCCCACGTTCTGGTAATTTGCATGATTTCCACAATCATGGGAATTGGCCTCAACTTCACTCCTCTTTTCTTCTCCTCTTTGATCTTTAGTTCACCCTCCAAGTTGCTTCCTTCTTGTATAAAAATAGTCAATTCTTACCCTTAATCAACATCAAACATACAAGAACAACACTGAAAATCAAACTTAATGAAAACATACAAAATGAATCCTAAACTAGAACAATAAACAACAATCATACTAGAAAACATATGTCAATTACCTATAAAAACATATACTAATGCACACCTATCATAACCCCCCCCTTTTTGCTGAACATCGATTAATTTCATTTCATAACCTAACCGAACACTTCCTATGGGATCGACCTAGACTCGCCACTGCTACAGTAGTAGTCTAGTTATTTTATTTTGACTAGTGTTACGATGCATCAGTCAATTTTGGTGTCATTGCAAGAGAGTGCGGTGTTTAGTTTTTGTTTGTGATTTTAATTGGTGTTTTGTATATATTTGTTCATAATTAGTTTCCTTTTAGTTTTTTTCATGATCCTTTCTTTATTATTTTTTGTGTTTGTGTTTATAAAAAAAATTATCATGGATGGAAGTAAATTTTTCTTTAATTCATATTCTCAATCCTATAACAATGTTTGGAATGATCAACCTAACTTTTGTTATGGACGGGATAATCGACTGATTTACTTCCATGATAGTTTGTAGGAAGCACAACAATTCTGATACAGACCAGAAGCTTCCTATCACGACTTTGGTCCATCTCTGGAAGAGTTGAATAATATTATAAACACTAATACTTTGCAACTGCAACAGAATAGTCTACAATTCTAACAAGATGGGGCAATTTTTAAAAACTACATGATCTAGCACCCAAGATTTGGAGAGCCAACATGACTCAGGTACAACTCTTGAAGAAATGCTTAATATTATGGCTACTAACAATCTTTGAATTCAACAAGATATGCAGCAATTCCAATAGAATATGCAACAGTTGTTTCAGCAAGTTGTATAGCAAATCTGACAGGATGCTCTGCAATTCCAGTAAGATGAATTGCCTAAATGGGGAGATATCAATTATCTGAAACTGCAAAGTGAAGAGTAGCAACAGTATCAACCTGAGGTGTACCTGATGGACATTACTGCAGGTACATGACAAAGTGATGAGGAGCCTGAGAATTTTGAGGTCAACCCTCAAAAAATTGCTTATGCAGAAGAAGCAGAGGAGGAGCTCGAAGAAAAAAAAAAGACACATCTTTTAGCTCAAAGGAAAAAACTGAGTTCATAATTACTGTTGAGACTAACTCTTTACCTTTACCTAGCAGGTTAGAGGAATTAAATGAAGAAGAAAAAGGCAAAGAGATCTTCGAAATATTTTTCGAATGCATGAACTCAATCAAGATTGAAAGTCTAAGGATAGGGAAGGAGCTAAATGGGAATGATTATCAACCAAGACCCTATCCTAAAGAACGTCACGTTGAAGAATCGTATATGCCGATAGAAGATCATAATTTTGTCACCTAAAGAGAAGAAGGAGTTGAGCCAGCAACCCTAAACAAAGGTGTTTCTTGGGAGGCAACCCAAAGGAAGTAAATTTCTTTCTTTACATTTTCACATTTCTTTTTATATGCATGTGTGTTCTTTGTAGGTTTGTTTCTTGTTTACTTTACGTTTTCAATCAAAATAAGAGAAAGAGTAAAAAAAACAAAACAAATATTTTCCCTTTCTCTGTTGCTTCTGGGACTATACAGTCATGATTAGAGAATAAGTTGACTGACTAATTTCATGGCAACTTTACCATGTATTTTTACTCTTGTGATTAATCGACATGCATTATCTTTAAAAGAGTAGTGACTAGTGTTAGACAAAGCCAGTGAGATTTTGAGCCTTATTAGACTGAAACATCCATATCAATCTCATTTATCTTTTGATAATGTGTGACCTTCATGACATGTACATCCCAATTTTGCATTAAATTTCTATTTGAGACCTTTTTTTATCACACGCATTAACATGGATATGATTAGGCATTCTTTGTTTTTCACAAACTACATTATCCAAATAACCTATCCTATTGACATTATTTTTCCCTTGATAAACCCTTTTGAGCTTTATGCCTTTCTTTTTGTATCAACCACATTACGTGCTTTAAACTTAACCAAATGTCCTACCCAAGCTATAAAGCTAGTGGAACATTTGTGATTGGATAGTTTGTGGATGTATAAAACTATAAATGTGGTGGGTCTACATATGTGTGGATTGGCTATAATGATTGGGATGTTATTTTGTGTCTTATCATTGAAATTCCCATGTTAATGTAGTTTATGTTGATGTTAAAAAAAGAGAAAGAAAAAAGAGAAAAGAAAAGAAAATCAAAAAGAAAGAAAGAAGAAAATGAAAAAAATTTGTTTAAATAAATGTATCTAGGAGCATCTGCATATGTGTCAAAAAGTCGTTTATTATTAATGCATTCTCCTAAAGTAAGGATGAATGGGTTATTTGAGTATATTGGATATGATGTAGATGTTAACTTAGAAGGTTCACTTTTGTGGTTTCAATGTGCTATTGGCATAAATTGGATGAGTGATTCCTTCGGATTGGTATATATTTCATGTGGTTGGTGTGTGAGAATTGAATTTGGTTGTGAAATGTAAACGTTACATTTGTCATAGCTAACGGTACCTAGTTTTTTTATTAAGTGTTACTTTTGTGTCACTAACTTTGATGACTTTCATGCTACTTGACCTAAACACATTTCACCTTGCCTTTACTCACATTACAACCCTAAAAAGTCTTTTGATTCATGATTTTGCATGTGAATTTTAGTGGTGGAGAAATGAAATGATAAAAGTTGTAGATTGACATTATCATGAATAATATTGGGTGTACCCATTGATATTTTTAGTTAAACACATTTTTCGAGTCTACCATCAGATTGCTCAATTTTTAAAGGTATTGAATGTTAATTGATCACGAGTAAAATTTTGGAATGTTGAATTCTTGTTATGATTTTTGAAAGTTATCTTTGGTTGTGAATATATAGTATTGGAAAAGATGGGAATTGAGTAAATGTTTCAGGTCTTTGAGCTTAATTTATATGGTTTGCCCAAGGACAACCAAAAGCTAAGTGTAGGGGAAATTGATATATCTCACCTTACCTTTTCCCACATTACAACCGTGAAAAGTCCTTTGATCCATGATCTTGCATGTGAAATTTAGTGGTGGAGAAATGAAATGATATGCAAAGTTGTGGATTATCATGATCATGAATGACATTAAGTGTACCCATGGATATATTTCAGTTAAACACATTTTCCAAGTTTACCATTAGATTGCTCCATTTTTAAAGGTGTTAAATGTTGATTTATCTAAGTAAAAGCTTGGAATGTTGAGTTCTTACTATAATTTTTTAAAGTCATTCACCTTTGTTTATAATTATGTATTCTTGGAACATATAGGAATTGAGTAAATGTTTGTGGGTCTTTAAGCTTAATTTTAATGTTTTGCTCAAGGACAACCAAAAGCTAAGTGTGGGGGAAATTGATAGGTGTTTAATTGATTAAGAAATTATTCCATAACATTTAGCGATTATTGATATGAAATTTCTTAAGATACTCACTTTGACTCATATGTGATTTTAGGCACAATTTGGAAGCAAAGAAGTTAAAGTGAGTTAAAAACCCTATTTTGGCTATTTTCTGAAGATTCATAATCATTGTCTTCTTCGAACAAACATGATAAATATTAGAGCAAGTAATGACAAGAAAATCAAGATGATGAAGCTTCAGGAGGGTTTCTATTAGGATTATTCAATAAGGGTTAAAGTATTTTTACAAGAGAGACCCGTAGAGGGCTAGACATCCTGACACCAGTTTAAAGGGTGACATCAACGCCGATGACCCAAGTTAAATGTATTTCTTTGTTTTAGTTATTTCTTTCTCTCTTTAGAAATTGATTGTGTTATCCTATATTAATTGATTTGGGTTTTGTGTATGGATAATCATATTCTCGTTATTTTTTGGTTATTTGTCTATAAACCTATTGGGTATTGTGAAAAAATGATTTTAATGCATTCATTGAATCGTTTATTTGCAAACTCATTGCTAAAATTTCGATATAATCTGTAATTGTAATATTGAAATTCATGTGTAGTGACTAATGATTCGTAATCATTAAGGAAAACATAACCTAGGTTAAACGACTCATCGTTGTTATTGTTATGTTAATTAATTAGTTTTTATAATTCATAATGCCACTGCCTAATTAAAATCTAGAGAAAGTATCCTAGGCTACTCAGTGATTAGGTTTAATTAACGATCATATCTTGATTAAATACTACCTAAGGGAAAACTCAGGTTGATTATTAACTCGTGATTAATAGTTGCTAGGAGAGGTTGGAGAATAACAAATTAATGAAATATGTTTAATTTGGGTGTAGGCTGAGATTAAACCAAAGAACCAAGTCCCTACCAAATTCTCCACTTTATCATTTTTTTACATGTTTTCTTTACATTGCTTTTGTTTGCTATTTTAGCTTTATTTTGTTTTCTTATTTCTAAAACCAAACCCCCTAACCTAAACACTGATTAATTTCATTTCAAAAACTTTACACACACTCTCTGTGGGATCGACCTAGACTCACCATTGCTATAGTAGTAGTCTAGTTTATTTTGACTAGTGTTACGATGTGTTGTCAGTGGCATTTAAAAGATGGTTGAGCACTCCTTATTTAAGGTGATGGTGACAAGTCCATGATATCCCTCTTTTTAAGCTCCTCCTCTTTCTTTTTCTGCCTCTCCTGTCTCTATGTTTCTTTAGACTTGTTTGACTACTTAACTTAGTCCTCTTTAGTAACTTCAACATCATCTTTTATGCCAATCCTAAATGTAATGAATAACATTTAATCTCTTGGGTTCACCTTTGTGTTAGAAGTTTTCCTTGATCTTTTTCGTTTTCCACCTTTGTTATTTACTTCACTTAGATCTCCAAATTATGAATGGATGCATATTTAGATTGCATCATCTTTTTAAGTTGTGCCATTAGATATTCAAGTTTCCACAAGTTATCTAATTTTACATTGATGGAAGATATAAACTACGGGATCATCTCTTCCATCATATTATTCTGTGAAGGTAGTGATTTTAAATTAAGGTCACTGCTAGAACCCAAGTGGTACCATACCTGTAACTCTTTGCTCCCTCTCTATTTTTTTTATTTTTTTCACATCCCAAATTGTGCATATTGTAGAATGGATCCTTCATGCTAAATCCTTCATAGACAACTTATATAATTGGCATCTTTATAGTAATATCTGGTAGGTTATATATTCATACATGCATAAGAGGAATGTCCATACATACCACATTAATAGCACACCTCCTATTGCCTATATCATGATTAAAATGAATCTTAAATTGGTTTGAAAGGTTAACTGCTTATCATGCTATGTCTAAAGATGTTTGATTGCGATGCCAAGTTTGAAGATGCAATATATAAGAGTGTTTGAATCTATATTATTAAAACCAATCAAACAAAGGAAGACAAGTATGAAGTAAAGATCAAAATAATAATCTAATTATTAAATGATCCCTAAAAATACTTCCAATAACTTGTTTGAATGTATCTATTACCATAAAGAAATGATTATAGCAAGTAAAAAAAATAAAAGTATTCCATAGTATCAATCCCACAAGGCATGTACCATTAGATTTATTAATCCTATTTAAACAACGGAACTATATAAAAACAAGAGTTTATAAAGACCAATTAAATTGTTAAAGTAATCAAAGTAAGAAAATAAATAATAAAAAAGAGTTAAGAAAAACAAAAGATAGGGTTTTAGGATATAAGATTAATTGTCAAAGTCTAAATAAATATTAACCTAATTTATATACACCCTCTCCAAAGGCATACAACTATATTCACCTTTTGGTCCTTGATGTAGCCGTCATAACATAACCCAAAATAACTCGACCTACAACTATAGCAGTGGTAAGTCTAGGTCGATCCCATAGAGATTAATTCCAATTATTTTCCTAAATTATTTGTATATGTAAAACAGGGGGTTTATGTTTGATACAAATTAGAAAAAAGATGTAAGAGTGAATATATGAAAGCAACTTAAATTAAACAACAAAAAAGTGAGAAAATTAATGAATGGGTTGAAATCTGGTTCTTTGGTTTAATCTCGTCTTATACATAATTTCGTATAGATCATTGCATTATTGTCTTTACACCTCTTTAGACTATTGATCATAAATAAATAACAACTTTGTTAATCCTAGTTTTTCTTTAGGTCGTAGGTAATTAAGAAAAGCTCGTTAATTAGCCCTAATTATTAGATAACCTAGAATAAGCTTTCTAAGTTTAATCGAAAACCATGTTACGAGTAAAAGAATGGATCAATATAAGAAATAACTACATAAGCTCGAGGTACTTAACTTATGCTACGTTATCCCTAATAATTTAATACCATTCATTGCCACATATGACTTCAAACATGACTATTACATATTGTATTCAATTTGTAGTTATGGGTTTTCATATAAAACAATCTAATAGGGCATTAATATGATTCTTACATAATCCTAAATCAATAATCACAAGTTAATGTAAACAATCTGAAATGAGGGAAAGAACACGATACACAAAGACTATATGCTTAAATGAACTCCTTAATGTCGACTTCACCTCTAAAACAGCATTGGTAAGGTTAGCCTTCCATCTTCTCCATCAATCTCCAAAAACTAGCATAAATCACCTTTGTTCTTATCAAAAAATCAAAGGAGAATGAACAAAAATTGATTATGTTTGAGTCTTCCTTCTACCATCATAAAACATTACTTTTATAGTATAAAACTAGGTTTACAGTGGACAGGTGGCAACTCACGAGTTTGACGTGGTATGTTATGTCCATGATTGTGTCTGTCATGGGAGTGACAAGGTGTGTCACGTCTATGACACATTCTCACGTTGTTGAAAAGTTTTGTGTGGCAACACTCTCATGACTATGACTAAATTTTCATACCAATGATACTTATCTCATAGCACGACAATGTGTCCTTCTTCAATCCTTTTGACATTTTCTTGTCTCCTCTTACTGTCATCCTTCTCCTTCTTGTTCCATGAAGATAACTTACTATTAATATCAAGAAGATGGCTCAACGGGTATGCTTTCGACTCACTTTAAATATTATACTTCCAAATTGTTGGGACCCCGCCCTTGAGAGACACATGTCTGACGTCCTAAGTGACATCTGAACTCGTATCCCACAAGGGTGGAGTGCCCTCACCAGGAAAATCCTTGAACTTGAAATTTCATATTGACCCCATCAAACATTTTTTTCTCTTGACTACTTCTTGATCCTTGATAATCGACTTCTTGATCCTTGATTAATGAATTCGGTGATTAACTCTAACTAAGTGACTGTTCAATCATACTGGCTTAACTTCTTCTTTGCATCGTCTATGGTTGGCCCATGGCCTATGCTTACTTATGGTCTGTGTTTCCATCATCGGAGGTCTATTGTCTGTAATTGACTATTATCATCTGGGTTGACTACCTATCGTCTGTGTTTCTATCATCTATCTTTCTATTGTCTGCCTTCCTATCATCTGTCTTTCTATTGTCTATCTTTCTATCATCTGTGTTTAACTTTTTATCTTTTATGTTTGATTTCCTATCGTCTGTGTTTTATCATTTGCCTTTCAATCGTCTGTCTTTTTATCGGCTGTCTTTCTATCGTCTGTCTTTCTATCGTCTATGTTTAACTTCTTATCTTCTGTGTTTGACTTCTAATCATCTATGTTTTATCATCCATGTTCTATCGTCGACCTTTCTATCGTCTGTGTTTGACTTCTTATCTTCTGTGTTTGACTTCCTATCGTCTATGTTTTATCGTCTGTGTTCTATCGCCTGTCTTTCTATCATCTGTGTTTGACTTCTTATCTTCTGTGTTTGACTTCCTATCATCTGTGTTTTATCGTCTGCCTTTCTATCGTCTATCTTTCTATAGTCTGTTTTTCTATCGTCTGTGTTTGACTTTTTATCTTCTATGTTTGACTTCCTATCGTTTGTATTTTATCGTCTATGTTTTGATGTGTCATCTATGTTCCTTGCGTCCATGTTACCTTTTTGAGTCTGTCTATGACGTCATCACAGACGATACTCTTCCTCTATATTTTTCCTTTGCGTCTGTGTGTGACGTCATCACAGACGATAAACTTCATCTGTGTTTTCTTCTTGCAATCTACCTTACTTAATGCAGATTTAAAGCTTTTCAACCACCTTTTTTTCAATTCCAAAACCAGTTCACCAGAAACATAAATATCAACTACCTCCCAACGCATAAAACTCATTTGATCATCACATACAACGTCAAAACTTAACAGTAATTATAATCATGAACAGAACATACATATTTTCATTCATCTTCAACAAAAATAGTTGTATAATGCTTTAGTGGGCATTTCGAACCCCTTAACCTCATAATTCGAATTTCACAGTTTACAAACGCTAGAATTATTCAAAATGCACCTAAAGCACTGTTTTACATAGTCTAACTTTAGAACAAAACAAAATATGCAGACAGCAGAGATTTGCCTTGACTCTTGATTTACATGAGCTCTTGCTCTTCACCTAAATGGGACAGAATTTGGGAGGGGTAAGCTTAAAGCTCGTGGGTAACAGATTTATAATCAAGGCACAAGCTAAAACCATTTGCAAAAATTCATTGCATTTTACATTTGGAAAACCATAGTAAATTTGCTTGAAAAATCATCTAATCCTTATTTCACAAAATTTTCACTTTATCAAACAATTCATGAGCAAGATCATGCATGAATCAATTTGTTACCACATAAGCACATCAAATGGTTTGGGTGGATCCAAACCAGAACGTACTACACATTTCTCATAAAAGTCCTGTGTAGCCGTGAACAGAATGTACTAGCGCAATTCCACTTAATGGTCTTGCGTAGCTGTGAACTTAGGGGAGTCCATAAAGGAGCTCTATACCACTAGCGGGCAAGCAGGAGAAGCCTTTAGACAAGTGCACTTGACATAACTTAGGGGACCACCACAAACCCACATAATCATGCATTTCACGTCTTATAAACTTATAACCTCAAAGGCACTTCTTGAAAACTTGCTTTTCAAAAACACGCAATATTCCGAAGACATGATTTCATAAACTTGCATCTTTTCAAAATGTTTTCATAAATCATCACACAAATTTATGCAACAAATAAATGCAACATTTATAACACAATTGAAAACACTTTAAAACTTTCTTGGTTTTGAAAAAAGCATTAAAGCTTAATTCTTAATCATAAACGTGTCACCCACTTGAAATCCTTGCTTATACACTTGCTTAAGGATTTTCTTAAGGATGTCTTTCCTCTTTCTCCTTTGGCCTCTCTTGATCCCCTCCTTGAGTTCCTTAATAAAGGACACAATTCCCATTCAATAGAAAATTCAGATTTGACAACCTATACGGCATATTTACTAAAATAGATCTTAGAATACTTAGATCCACATATTACCTAAGCTCTCTGAACCAAAAACCTTTCAAAACTCCAGAAGGTTTAAAATCAATCTTACCTTGAATCTTCACCAAATAATGAGGTTCTTAGATCTAAAGAAAGCTCTTCCCTTCCTCTTTCTTTTTCCCTTCTTGAGTAACCTCAAACTCTCTCTTTAAAACTAAGAAAGATTATGACCTAGTTCAAAGCTCCATTCTTTTTAACATCACTGAAACCTTTTTTCTTCTTTCTCTCTCTTCTTTTTTGATTTTCTCTCCTTCTTTCCTTCATCTACGTGTTTGGTCTTCTTATCTACAAGACAACCTTTTCCTCTTCCCATTCTACCCTTAATGGGTGGGGAAAGTCCACTTTACCCTTCCTTTAATGCCTTAGTACTTCTAACCTTAAGTAATCCACCCAAAATACCCTTGTGAATTCTTAATTCTTCAATTTAACTTACACCATATTATGCTCTAACTTATCCTTAATTCTTCCATTTAATACTTCCAATTTCCATCAATCTATGAAATAAATCCTACTAAACTTGACATAACAATTTGAACTCCAATTTAAAATGATTTATCTAATAAAATCACAAAATTTATTCAAATCATGCTTACTAAAATAATAAAGAAAAATTCAAGGTCTAACATTTCTGCCCCTCTTAAAAGAAATTTCATCCTCGAAATTATTACCTGAGTCATCAAATAGTTGTGGATATCTCTCCTTCATGGCTTCCAAGGGTTCCCACGTGGCGTCTTCTACTGAATGATTTCTCCACAGTAGTTTTACTAATTGAACTGTCTTGTTCCTGAGGACCTTCTCTCTGGTGTCTAAAATCTCCACTGGAATCTCCTCATAACTCAAAACATCTCTCAACTGAACCTCATTGGTCTGAATGATATGAGATGGATCTGATTTATATCTCCTCAACATGGAAACATGAAAGACATCATGTATCTGAGACAATTTTGAGGGCAATGCCATCCTATAAGCTAATGGTCCAATCCTCTTAAGAATTTCATAAGGACCCACATATCTTGGACTTAACTTACCCTTCTTGCCAAATCTCATGACTCCCTTCTAAGGAGATGTCTTAAGAAACACTTTCTCTTCGACCTCATACTCTATCTCCCTTTGGTGTGCATCAGTATAACTCTTCATTCTATCTTGAGCTGCCTTAATCGTTTACTTAATTAACTTGACCTTGCCAACTGTCATCTAAACCAATTCTGGTCCTATTAGCTTCCTTTCTCCTTCTTTATCCTAGCATATAGGAGTTCTACATCTCCTTTCATACAGTGCTTCATAAGAAGCCATCTGAATGCTCGAATGGTACTAATTGTTGTAAGAAAATTCGACCAATGGAAAATGCTCATCCTAAGCTCCTTTGAAGTCCATCACACATGCTGTGAGCATCCCCTCTAAGGTTCGAATGGTCCTCTCAGCTTGCCCATCAGTCTGAGGATGAAAAGCAGTACTAAAATTCAACTTGGTTCCTATAACCTCTTGCAAACTTCCCCAGAATCTCGAAGTAAATTGAGGATCCCTATCAGAAACTATGGAATCTGGAATCCCATGTAATCTCATATCTCATCAATATACTTCTTTGTCAGCACATGTAGAGAATCAGTTTGCTTAATAGCCAGAAAGTGAGCTGACTTCATCAACCGAACAACAATAACCCATATGGCATCATGCTTCCTACTAGTCTTAGGCAAACCCATCAAAAAGTCCATAGTCACCCTTTGCCACTTCCACTCAGGAATGGACAATGGCATTAACTTGCCTGAAGGTTTCTAGCACTCAGCCTTGACTTGCTGACACACTAGACACTAACTTACCTATTCTGCTACATCCTTCTTCATGCCTTTCCACCAGAAATGGTCTTTCAAATCCCTGTACATCCTGATGCTACCTGGGTGCATAGCATAAGGCGCATTATGTGCCTCATCCAGTATCTCATCCTTCACCCCCTTGACATTTGGGATACAAAGTCTATTTCCTACAACCATGAGTCCATCATCCCTGACTACCACTCCAGACTTCTTACCATTCTTAATTTCTTCTTAGAGCTTGCTTAATTCTGCATCTTGTGTTTGTAACTTCTTTACTTTCTCCCTGAGTATTGACCTTACCCTGAAATGAGCAACAATACAATTTGGTTCCTCCTGTGTCAAACTTATCCTAAGCTTAGCCATTTCTTCCAATAAAGGTAGATAAACTGTCTGAACATGGGCTATTGAGGATTTCCTACTTAAAGCATCTGCCACTATATTTGTCTTTCTTGGGTGATACTCAATCAACAAATCATAATCCTTAAGCAACTCAATCCACCTTCTCTGTCTCAAATTCAATTCCTTCTGACTTAGTAAGTATTTGAGACTTTTATGATCAATAAAAATCCTCGTTTATATAAATAATGTCTCCAAATCTTCAAGGCAAAAATCACTGCTGCCAATTCCAAATCATGTGTTGGATAATTCAATTCATAAGGCTTCAGTTGCCTTGAATCATAAGCTATCACCCTATCTCCTTGCATCAATACACAAAGTAAACCCTTTCTGGAGGCATCACTGTATACTGTATAGCCCTCATCTCTAGTAGGCAACATCAAAACTGGAGCACTTGCTCCTTAAAGATTTTCTGACATTCCTCACTCTAGACAAATTTCTGATTCTTCCTCAATAATTTAGTCATCAGAGCAGCTATCATAGAAAATCCTTCAACAAATCTCCTATAATACCCTGCCAGACCCAGAAAACTTCTTACTTCCGTCACTGTCTTCGGTGCCTGTCAATTCACCACTGCTTCAATCTTCCTTGGATCAACGTGTACCTCATCCTCAAAAATTACATGTCCAAGGAATACTACCTCATGCAGCTAAAACTCACACTTGCTGAACTTAGCATATAACTCCTTCTCTCTCAGCGTCTACAATACTCTTTTGAGATGTTCCTCATATTCCCCTTCACTCTTGGAATACACCAGAATGTCATCTATAAACACTATGACAAACTGATCCAAATACTCCTTGAAGACCCTATTCATAAGATCTATAAAAGCTACTGGGGCATTGGTCAAACCAAATGGCATGACTAGGAACTCTTAGTTCCCATACCGAGTCCTAAAGGTTATCTTGTTCACATTAGACTCCTTTATTCTGAGCTGATGATAACCTGGCCTTAGATCAATCTTGGAAAAGACCCTTGCTCCCTGCAGCTGGTCAAATAGATCATCTATTTGTGGCAGAGGATATTTGTTCTTAATGGTCACCTTGTTGAGTCTCAGATAATCAATACACATCCGCCATGTTCCATCCTTCTTTTTGACAAATAGAACAGATGTTCCCCAAGGTGACAAACTCGGTCTAATGTACCCCTTCTCTAATAGTTCCTCCAACTATTCCTTAAGCTCCTTCAACTCAGCTGGATCCATCCTATATGATGGTATGGAAATAGATGTGGTTCCGGGAATCAAGTCAATGGAAAACTCGATTTTCCTCACCAGTGGCAAACCTGGTAAGTCTTCTGGGAGCACATCAGGAAATTTCCTCACAATTAAGAAATCCTCTAATCTTCTTTCATTCACACCAGCATCCACCACATGCGTCAAGAAGGCCTCACACCCCTTTTTCATCATCCTGTAAGCTAGCAAAGCAGAAATAATTCTTGGTGTTGGTGCTCTCCTGTCTCCCCTGAAAATAACCTTCTCACCATTGCCCAGATCAAATTCCACTTCCTTAAGGCCACAATCCAACTTCTCTTGATATCTCTCCATGGCATCCATTCCAAGTATCACATCTAGGCCTTTGAGGTCTAGAGGCAGTAAATCCACTACCAATCTAGCACACTCAATAAAGAGTCCACAACCTCTGTATACTTGACTTATTACCACATTCCTCCCTAAAGGAGTACTAACTATCAAAGGGTTATCCAAAGGCATGGAATCAACATCATGTAATGTCATGCTTGCAGAAACAAAAGAATGTATGGAACCAGAATCAATCAACACATATACTGTAGAAATGAATAACTGAGTCATACTCGTGACAATTTCAGGTGTGGCTGCAACTTCCTCCCTAGTCATAGCAAACACCCTTGCCTGTGCCTGAGTTTGCCCCCTTGGCCTGCCTAGAGGAATAGCCTTCTTTGCAACTCCAGAACTTCCCACCTCAGTAACTAGTCTAGTTCCCACTGTTTCAGCCCTCCTTGGAGCTTGTGACCATGACACTTCCTGCCTTGTTACTTGGGGACAATCTCTGATCATATGTTCCTTCTCCCCACATCGAAAGCATGCTCTTAGTAACTTGAAGCACTCTCCCCTTTGCAATTTCCCATAATGCTCACACTGGGAGTTCATGTTCCTGCTCCTCTTCAACCTACTATTGCCTCCTACTATTGATGCTTGCACTGACACTACCCTTGCCTGCTTGTTCTTACCAGGAGCACTACTCCTCACCTCACTCTGTGTATGAAAGCTTGTCGTACTCCTCTTAGGCATTGGAGCACTCATCCCCTTCTTGGAAAACTTCTCCCTGTTCTTCCTCTTCCTGCTCACTTCATTCTTTATACTCTCCATTTTCTCAGCCTGGAGTGCAGCATCTACCAACTGCTGGTAGTCAAAGAAATTATGGATCAAGACTTTCTCCTTGATCCCCAAATGAAGACCTCCTTCAAACTTGTGGCACTTATCTTCTTCATTTCCCACAATGTTTACTACATATTGGGAAAGCTGGGTGAACTTCAGCTCATATTCAGTCACACTCATGTCCCTCTGTGTAAGGTTCAGAAACTTCCTGGCTTTCTCTTGTATGTACACCCTTGAGAGGTACTTCTTCTTGAATACCTCCACAAAATCTCTCCAGGCCAACACTGGAGGCATAACCTGACTGTGGGGCACTGATTCCCATCAGTGGAGTGCATCCCCTTGCAGCAAACTGACTGTGTAATCTAGCTTCTCCTCATCTGAGCACTTCATCTGAATTAGGACCCTTTCGATCCTCTTCAACCATGCCTCAGCCTCTTCGAGATTTGTAGTCCCATTGAAATCCACAGCTCCATACTTGCGAAGCTTATCATATTTTCTAGTCCTCTCCACTGAAGCTTGCATAGGAACTTGAGACCCTTGGCCCATGGCATATGAGAAAGCCTGAGCAAAGGCTTGAAAGAACCGTGGATCCATGGGATGTGTTTGAGGCATCTGAAGGGGTGGTGGAGGCTCCTCATGTTGCACACTAGGTGCCTCAGGATCAGGGGCAGAATGTGTCCCCGCATCTTGTGGGACAAAAGATTCATACGTGCTCCCTTGGCCAGAGCTAGCTCGAGTCAAAGCTCCTCGAGTTCTCCTTCGAGGCAGCATACTCACTCCTGATATATAAAACCAATAAAAGTCTTTAGTTTTTGCACATCAGTTTCAATGTGTGCAAAATAATTCAATTCGTATAAGTCAAATTTCAAATCATGAACACAATTCAAAACAATGAAAGTTGTTCATTTAAACAATGCATGTACACTTAACCTTCCCACTTCACGCTTCAGATACCCTTAAACTTGGTATTAAACCTGGACCTAAACGTAGTTGCTCTAATACCACAAGTGTTGGGACCCCGCCCTTGAGAGACACGTGTCCGACGCCCTAAGTGATATCTAGACTCGCATCCCACAAGGGTGGAGTGCCCTCACTAGGAAAATCCTTGAACTTGAAATTTCATCTTGACCCCATCAAACATTTTTGTCTCTTGACTGCTTCTTAATCCTTGATAATCAACTTCTTGATCCTTGATTAATGAATTCTGTGATTAACTCCAACTAGGCGACTGTTCAATCATATTGGCATAACTTCTTCTTTTTATCGTTTATGGTTGGCCCATGGCCTGTGTTTACTTATGGTCTGTGTTTCTATCATCGGAGGTCCATCGTCTGTAGTTGACTTTTATTGTCTGGGTTGACCACCTATCGTCTATGTTTCTATGTCTGTCTTTCTATCGTCTCCCTTCCTATCGCCTGTCTTTCTATCATCTCTCTTTTTATCATCTGTGTTTAAACTTTTATCTTCTGTGTTTGACTTCCTATCGTCTGTGTTTTATTGTATGTGTTCTATCATCTACCTTTCTATCATCTGTCTTTTTATCGTCTGTCTTTCTATAGTCTGTCTTTCTATTGTCTGTCTTTCTATCGTCTGTGTTTGACTTCCTATTGTCTGTGTTTTATTGTCTATTTTCTATCGTCTGCCTTTCTATCGTCTATCTTTCTATCATCTGTGTTTGACTTCTTATCTTCTGTGTTTGACTTCCTATCATCTGTGTTTTATCGTCTGTGTTCTACCATCTGCCTTTCTATCGTCTATCTTTCTATCATCTGTGTTTGACTTCTTATCTTCTGTGTTTGACTTCCTATCGTCTGTGTTTTATCGTCTGTGTTCCATCGTCTGCCTTTCTATCGTCTGTCTTTTTATCATCTGTCTTTCTATCGTCTGTTTGCCTATGGTCTGTCTTTCTATCGTTTGTGTTTCTATCGCCTGTGTTTGACTTCTTATCTTCTGTATTTGACTTCCTATTGTCTGTGTTTTATCGTCTATGTTATATCATCTGCCTTTCTATATTCTGTCTTTCTATCATTTGTGTTTGACTTTTTATCTTCTGTGTTTGACTTCCTATCGTCTGTGTTTTATCGCCAGTGTTTTGACGTGTCATCTATGTTCCTTGTGTCTATGTTCTTGCGTCTATGTTCCCTTTTCGCGTCTGTGTATAACATCATCACAGATGATACTCTTCCTCTATATTTTTCCCTTGCGTCTGTGTGTGATGTCATCACAGACGATAAACTTCATCTGTGTTTCCTTCTTGCAATCTACCTTACTTAATGCAGATTTAAAGCTTTTCAACCACCCTTTTTTTTCCAATTCCAAAACACAACGCACCAGAAACATAAACATCAACTACCTCCCAACGCATCAAACTCATTTGATCATCACATGCAACGTGAAAACTTAACAGTAATTATAATCATGAACAGAACATACATATTTTCATTCATCTTCAACAAAAATAGTTGTACAATGCTTTAGTGGGCATTTCGAGCCCCTTTACATCATAATTCAAATTTCAAAGTTTACAAACGCTTGAGTTGTTCAAAATGCACCTAAAGCATTGTTTTACATAGTCTGACTTTAGAAGAAAACAAATTATGCAGACAGCAGAGATTTGCCTTGACTCTTAATTTACATGAGCTCTTGCTCTTCACCTGAATGGGACAGAATTTGGGAAGGGTGAGCTTAAAGCTCGTGGTTAACAGATTTATAATCAAGGCACAAGTTAAAACCATTTGCAAAAATTCATTGCATTTTACATTTGGAAAACCGTAGTAAATTTGCTTGAAAAGTCATCCAATGCTTATTTCACAAAATTTTCACCTTATCAGACAATTCATGAGCAAGATCATGTATGCATCAATTTGTTACCACATAAGCACATCAAATGGTTTGGGTGGATCCAAAATAGAACGTACTACACATTTCCCATAAGAGTTTTGTGTAGCCGTGAACAGAACGTACTAGCACAATTCCACTTAATAGTCTTACGTAGCCGTGAACTTAGGGGAGTCCACGAAAGAGCTTTATGCCACTAGCGGGCAGGCGAGAGAAGTCTTTAGACAAGTGCACTTGACTTAACTTAGGGGACCACCACAAACCCACATAATCATGCATTTCACGTCTTATAAACTTATGGCCTCAAAGGCACTTCTTGAAAAATTGCTTTTCATAAAAATGCAATATTCCGAAGACATGATTTCATAAACTTGTATCTTTTCAAAAAGAAATCTTTTCAAAATGTTTTCATAAATCATCACACAAATTTATGCAGCAAATAAATGCAACATTTATAACACAATTGAAAACACTTTAAAACTTTCTTGGTTTTGAAGAAAGCATTAAAGCTCAATTCTTAATCATAAACGTGTCACCCACCAGAAATTCTTACTTATACACTTGCTTAAGGATTTTCTTAAGGATGTCTTTCCTCTTGCTCCTTTGGCCTCTCTTGATCCCCTCTTTGGGTTCCTTCATAAAGGACACAATTCCCATTCAATAGAAAATTCAGATTTGATAACCCGTATGGAACATTTACTAAAATAGATCCTAGAATACTTAGATCCATATATTACCCAAGCTCTTTAAACCAAAAACCTTTCAAAACTTCAAAAGGTTTAAAATCAATCTTACCTTGAATCTTCACCAAATAATGAGATTCTAATATCTAAAGAAAGCTCTTCCCTTCCTCTTTCTTTTTCCCTTCTTGAATAACCTCAAACTCTCTCTTTAAAACTAAGAAAGATTGTGACCTAGTTCAAAGTTCCATTCTTTTTAACTTCACTGAAACCTCTCTTCATCTTTATCTCTTTTCCTTTTTGATTTTCTCTCCTTCTTTCCTTCATCCACGTGTTTGGTCTTCTTATCTACAAGACAACCTTTTCCTCTTCCCATTCTACCCTTAATGGGTGAGGAAAGTCCACTTTACCCTTCCTTTAATGTCTTAGTGCTTCTAACCTTAAGTAATCCACCTAAAATACCCTTATGCATTCTTAATTCTTCAATTTTAACTTACACCATATTATGCTCTAACATATCCTTAATTCTTCCATTTAATACTTCCAATTTCCATCAATCCATGAAATAAATCCTACTAAACTTGACCTAACAATTTAAACTCCAATTTAAAATGATTTATCCAGTAAGATCACAAAATTTATTCAAATCATACTTATTAAAATAATAAAGAAAAATTCGGGGTCCAACATAAATTGTACCTAAATCAAATATGAACCAAAGTGAGTGTCTTAAGCATTTTAAAAAAAATTAATCACTAAGTCTCATGGATTAAATGTATCAATAATTAAGCACATATCAAGTTCCCCCATATTTAGCTTTTGACTATCCTCGGGAAAATCCTAAAAATTAAAGTCACAAACTAAAACACTTAGTCATTTTCCATATTTCCCAAAAATAGATAGTCATAAGAAAAGATGAATAAATTTCAAAAACCATTGCAAGAGCTCATCATTTAACGCTTCTACTCATGATTAATCAACATTTATCACCCTTAGAAACTTAGCAATCTAAAGGTAGACTACGAAAAAATGTGTTTAAATAAGATAGATCTATAGGTACACTCAAACATCATTCATGATCATGACATTCCACAACTTTACATATCATTTCATTTCCGTACCACTAAGAGTCACATATATAATCATGAATCAAAGGCATTTTAAGGTTGTAATGTAGGCAAGGGTAAGGTGAGATGTATTTTGGCAATGTAGTGTAAAAGTCATCAAAGCTAGTGAAGCAAAAGTAGTACACAATGCAACATTAAGCACACAAGCTAGCATTCATTCAAAATTTGGTCCCATTAATTATGATGAATGCAAAAGTTATATTTCTCAGCTCAAATTCAAGCTCTCCCACCACAAACTATATAAAACATAACCAATTAGGAGTCACTTTTAAAATTTGTTGATACTTATACATTGAAACTATAAGGAGTGATCCTTCAAAGTAACATCTACCTCATACACATTAAACTAAAGTCACCCGGGTCATACAACTTTAGGAGGAGAAACTAATCATGAACAATTTTTCACAACAAATGTATTTCCCCCTTGATACTTTTATTAACACATTTTTTCTTTTTTCTTTCTTTTTTCATTTATAATAAAAATTGCAAAAAGCTACATTAACAAGGGAATTTCATTGATATTACATAAAATAACATCCCAATAATTATAACTATCCCACACATATGCACACCGCTCATACTTATACTCTTATACATCCACAATATTGAGAATCAAAAAATGCTCCATTAGCTTTAACACTTGGGTAGGGCATTTAGTTTAATTTAAAGCATGTAATGTGGTTAGCAAGAAAACAGGCAAATAAAGCTCAAGCGGGCTTATCAAAAGGGAAAATCACATAAATAGGTAGGCTATTTGGTTTATGTAGCTTATGAAACAAAGAATGCCTATATCATTATCAGGTTAATGCATGTGATAAAAATGTGATCTTAAATAGAAAATCAAAGCAAAGTTAGGATGTACACGTCATGAAGGTCACACAAAAAAAGACAATGGGACTGATATGGATGTGTCAGTCTATAAAGGCTCAAAATCTCACTGGTTTATGTCTACCACTATTCTCTACTCTTCTAAAGATAATTCATATTGACCAACCATAAGAGTAAAAGTAATGCTAAAGTTGCTATAAATTTTTATAGTCAATTCACTCTCTAATTGTGACTATATAGTCCTAACAGCAATAGAAAAAGAGAAAATATTTGTTTGTTTGTTTGATTTTGAAAATTGCTTAAGAAGCCACATAAGTAACAATTAACTAAAAAACATACATAAAAACTAAAATCCTCACCCCTATATTTAAAACTTAAATTGGCCTAATGTAATATCAATATAAGAAATGAAGCATTTCACAAAAATAGAAAATGTAAAAATTTAAATAGACAGAAATCAACTTCCCTTAGGTTGCCTCCCAAGTAGTGCCTTTGTTTATCGTCGTTAGCTTGAATATGTATTGCTCAATCTTCATAAAAAGGCTATCACTTCTGCATCTTCCACTTGGAATCCTTTATAAAAGGGTTTGACCTTTAACCTTGAATTTCTTCTGTGTGTATAAACTTTTAGTTTCAACTTCGTCGTGTGAAAACACGTTTGTAATAATAAAAGGTCCAATCCAATGGGAAGTAATTTACTTAGGAAAAACTTAAGTCGTGAATGGTAGAGAAGAACTTTTTGTCCAATGATGAAATTCTTCCTAACAATCATCTTATCACGAAATAGCTTCTTTTCCTTGTAAATTTCTACATTCTCATACCTAAGCTCTTCCAATTCTTGTAATTGCAATTTTCTCTATTCAACCACCTCGTCCATCTTTATATTGCATTGCTTAATTGCTCCGAAAGCTTTGTGGTTAATTTCCACTAGAAGATGACATGGATTTCCTTAAATTAGTTGGTATGGAGACATGCCAATCAGTGTATTATATGTAATTCTATATGCCCGAAGAGCATCTTAAGTATTGACTATAATCTTTACGATTTGGGCTCACCATTTTCTTAAGGATTAACTTGATTTCTTTATTTGACACTTTTGTTCACTCGTTTGTCTATGGATGGTAGGTTGTAGACACCTTGTGAGTGACAAGATACTTCTTTAAAATATTTCTTAACAATCAATTGCAAAAATGAGTATCCTTATCATTAATCAATGCTCGTAGTGCTCCAAACCTAAAAAAATTGTTGTACTTGACAAATTTTGCAATAAATTTATAATCATCAGTCCTGGTAGCTTTATCGTCCACCCATTTAGAAACATAATCTACAGCCAATAAGATGTAAACAAAACCAAAAAGAGGAATGACATGGTCCTATAAAATTGACTCCCTATACGTAAAAAATTTCACATGCAAGGACTGGAGATAAAGGCATTTGATCTTTATGGGATAAATTACCTTGTTTCTGACATTGTTCACATACTTTGCAAAACATGTAGGAATCTTGAAATATATTTGGCCAATAAAATCCACATTCAAGTATTTTCTTAGTAGTTCTATTAGGACAAAATTGACCACCACAAGCATACGAATGGAAAAATTTCAAAATAGATTCACATTTATGTTCAGGCACACAACTCCTAATTACTTGGTCAAAACAACACTTCCATAATTAAGGATTATCCCAAATATAATATTTTTGAACCACTCTTTATTCTGTTTGTCTAACTTTACTCTAATCATTAGGTCTTTCATGGTTCACTAGATAGTTCACAATATCAACATACTATGGTACCTCATTTTGAAAAGTTAGTAGTTGCTCATCCAAAATCAACTCTTGGAAGGGTATTGAATTCTCTTCCTTCACAACTCAACTCAAGTGGTCCATGACTAAATTCTTTACACCTTTCTTATCTTTGATTTCCAAATCAAACTATTGAAGTAATAGAATCCATCTAGTAAGCCTTGACTTTGAGTCCTTCTTCGATAAAAGATACCTTAATGTTGTATGAATAGAAAATATAATTACTTTAGAACCAAGCAAGTAAGGTCTAAGTTTATCTAAAGCAAACACATTAGCTAAAAACTCCTTTTCTATAGGGGAGTAGTTGCATTGTGTTAGACTAAGAGTTCTTGAAGCGTAATAAATGGTGTGAGTCATCTTGCCATATTTTTTACCAAGGATGACACTTATAGTAGAATTGCTTGCGTCACACATAACTTCGAATGATTGACTCCAACTAGGTGGTTGAATGATTGGTATGAAATTTAAAAGTTCTTTCAATTTTTTAGATGCTTTGTAATCGTAAGGTTACACACGCTAAGTTTTACTATTTATTAGCCTTGGTAAATTCCACAAATGCACGAGTCGTTCATGTAGTACCTAAGGTGTTGATCCCATAAGGAAGCCTAATCTAGTCCTAAAATCTAAAATCATACCAAAATTTCAATAAGTTAAGATAAAATGAACTAATGCCGAAATTAAATCAATCAAATAATTAATTATGAGAATTTAAAGTGCCGAAGTGTAAACAGAATAACAATCACACAACCCAATCCGAAATTAACCTAGAAATCTCCAAGTGAGAGAAAGGGGATTTTAATTTGAAACTAATGGAAACCTAACCAATTATGTAATCACTGAATTAATGGGTCTAGATGGTCCTAGGGTAACTACTCTCTCTCGAGTTATAATTCTTAACCCGAATTGATAATCCCTAATTTAAATTATGGATTTGCAATCTCTTGATTCGCAGTTGGCCCAAAACTAAATTAGTTCTCTAAGTTGTCTATTAAGCTACCGGGAACCTATGCTTGATCGCTCGTTATACGATTCTACCAGTTTGATTCAATTCTTTACCTATCAATTCACCCAACTCTCATTAGCCCAAATTGATTATTTCTACTCGACTCACCCTCTCAGTTTGTTGCCGAATTATTAAGAACAGAATTTGAATCACAATTAAATTAATAAAATCATAATCAATTAAACTTTATTAATCTCAAGAGTCAAAACCCGAAAGTGAGTATAGACAAACAAACTCAACATTTAACACAACATATTCTTAACAAATATTGCAATTTCATACATCAATAAAATTGAATAAACAGAAAATACTGTCGGGAACAGAATTACAGAGGCATTAACAATGGGGAACCTTATATTCTAAGAAGTACGTCGTGTCTAGCTTGTCTCTGTGTCTCCCTTTCCTTCGTTTCCTTCCTCAATCTCTTGATTTCTCTCTAGGTTTTCTCTCAGAATTGGTTAAATCAAAGCTCTCTTACACAACTCTCTAGGCTCTCCAAAGGCTACTGCTTCTGTCAAATCATGTTCTTTTTATTCTACGAAAGCCCTAGGTTTAATCCTAGGTCAAAACTGTGACATCCCATGTTCGGGTTTAGACCCCAAAATAGTGAATTGAGAGTATAGTGAGAAATTGGAAGTACATTTCATGCTCATGCATATATTATATTCACATACATGTGAATATTTATTTTTGGACACATTATAATAAAGGTACATGCATTCATTGACATTTTCTAGGTATGATTAATTGATTTAAAATGTGAATTGTGACTTATTTGTGTTAAATTTTTATTTGGAGACTATTGGTATTATTTCGGAATTTTTAGTAAATTTAGAAATTTTCTAAAAATTTGGAATATTTTTGGACTAAGAAAAATATTAAATTTTGGACCAATTACATGGTGACATGTGGTAGCACTCGTAAGTGACAAATGGCTTAAATGCAATAGTGACATGTGGCAGTGAATTAAGAAAACATGTTTTGTCTGATTATGGAAAAAAGGCGGTCGTTTTTCTTCTCCACTGAATGCATCCAACACTAAAATTTTCCTTGTTTTTTGTCTAACCACCAAAGCCTTGTTTTTCTTTTTCACTAATGGAAATTGTTGAAGGATCAAGTAAGTGATGTTGTTTGAGAATTTATGAATCAATTCATGCATAAGTGAGGTAGCAAAAAGTAGATTTATTGATGATTAGTGAATTGAATACATAGATGCTGAAATTCATGAAAGAAAATCGAAGAATATATATATATTCAGTTCTGGTTTAGAGAAATACATATATGGGCACCAAAAATGATTGTTTGTAAATATGGATTTTGAGTTGTTATGAATGATCATGTAAGTTAGTTATGGTATAGAAATGAAAAGTTCTTGATGAAATGAAAGAGTAAAAGAAAGTGTAATAATGAATCAGATGAAAGGAAGATGGAGAAAAATGCAAAAATGGAATTTGCGTGAATAGTAGTCTACAGCTTTGATGTTTAAGTGAAATTTGGATTTTTGAGTTGTTTTGTGTTATTGAGCTAAAAAGGGAGTAATATAGATGATGTTTTCATGCTTGAGGATGAATGTTTGTGTAAGTGGTTCTAAATTCAGTTCTAGCTTGTGGTTTTACTATTCATAAAACAAAATTCATAGAAGAGAGAAGAAGAAGAAGGTTTCATGCATGGTTTTTGTGTTTAAGTCTGTATATTAACAACTTTGATTCTTTTAGTGATAACTTTTTCTTCTAAACTCCAAATGACTTGCAAATTGAACCATTACACCCATAAGACATTGATTTTTCCTCTCTATGACAATTTAGAACCATCTGAACTGATTTGAAAAAGGAGTGATTAGATTAAAGTGAGGAAATGTGCTGGAATGTTATGAACTGGAGAAATTTCATTGATCATGCTTTTGTATTTTGATTATATCTTGAAATATGGATTTTAAAATGAGTTGATTATTATTTCATATTAAACTAGAGACATATTTCTATAACTTGTACGATACTAGACCAAAATGAATGAATTTGATGGTGTTAGAAACTTAATACATAGAGGAACATTTTGTTAGAATAAATTTTTGTCTGAAAACTTTTGTTTTTAAGTAAAAATGGCACGAAAGGAAGAAAAGAAGGAAGAAAACACAAAGCACGATCGCGACACTGCTAAAGCATATGGAGGCATGATCGCGATTTTGGTAAAAGCCAAGGGAAGTTGTGATCGTCCCTCAGCACAATCACAACTCTGCTATTAAAGGACGAAAATTGCAATCTTGCACATGGACGATCGCGACTCTGAACCTTTGAATAATAAGGGACTGTTTTGAAAATCCTTTGATCTTTGAACGATCACGACTCTAAACCTTTGAATAATAAAGGACTATTTTGAACATCCTTTGATCTTTTAACCATAACTTCTTCACCCAACTTCCAAATGACATGGAACTTAAATCATTAGACTTGAAACAAATCTTTTTATATCTCCAAAAAAAACTTTAATCATCTGAAATTATTTTGGAGAGATTGATAGATAAATTTTGGACAAAACTGAACTGAAGTATTTTCACTGAACATGCTTTGGTATTTTAGACATAGCTTGTTCTGTAGTTATCAAAATGGAATGATTATTAATTTGAAGAAAATTAGAAACATAGGAATAGAAATTTTATAGAGAAATATAATTTTAATTCTGTCTCTAAAAATTTCAAAATCTCACTTGAAATTGAGTCTTGTTTTAGGCTATAGCACTACCCGAGACAGAAATCATATCCTGTAGTTTTCGAATAAACTATATTGATGTAGATGGAATCAGATAAAAGTGTCTTCACAAAAGTTGTAGCTTAATCTCTCAGCTTTAAGTTGGTATAAATTTTGTAATTTTTGGATATTTTAATTGAGAGACATCATTTGTACAACTTGACAGCATGATCATGCATTAGCTGATTTTCAAATGTGCTTAGTCTACAATATTTGGAGTATAACTTTCAAAGTACTGTATTGAATTGAATGATCTTGGTGTCATTAGAAACTTAAGAGATAGGAGAACAATTTTCTAGAAGGAAGTGTTGCCAAATTACTTCACTTTACTAATGATAATAATCATGCAAAGTAGACCTGAAAGTATGTTTTTAGACAAGTCTGGATGTTCAAATTGAGTATTGTTATATGAATGAATATTGTGACAAGGATAACGATTAGGAACCCAGAATTGTCATTAACATGCATTATGTGTATTCAATATATATGAATGTGCATAAATAAATTCATATTTATGAAAAATTGTGATATGTGTATGTAAGATATGTTTTTATAGGAACATATTGAACGTCAACATCCAAACGTTGCTGAAACTTCCAAGCATTAGCATCGGGAGCAACCTGTCATTAACCTAAATGATCTCACTTAAATATTTATTCGTTTAATTTCTAATTTGAATTATTTATGAATGTGATTTTATTGTTGAATTTCGTACATGAAGTTCTAATGGTTTTGATCTAATGATTGTGATATTGATGTGCTCCTTGTATGTGAATTTGAATGAATAAGTGATACCCACATTATTGTGGAATGTCGGACCAAGGTCCGATGATAAATGTGAATGTGAAAGTGAAACTAAAATCAAGTGACTGATTGTATTTATATGAATGTGAAGCATTCCATTACATGAATGCATGAAAGATAAAGGTAATTGTGACCGAAGTTGCCTGTGTAAAGAGCATAAAGCTCAGATTGTAATAAGAGCCTCAGGCTCAGTTGTGAAAGTACCCGGTATCCACTAAAGGATATGGGACATTATCTAGTGTAGCTCAATATCCACTAAGGGATATGAGCTAGTAAAAAGGCACTTGGTCATAGTAACAACAATAACAAGTGAAAGTGAGTCTCACATGCATTGCATATGCATTTTAAAACATGTGATTGACTGATTAAAATGTATTGGTACTTTGTATTTGAATGAGAATGTGAAATGTGATTTTTCTTCCAAATTGCAACAATGTGAAATATGTATTATGTGTAATAAGGTGTTACATGAATTGAGTGAACCATCGATGATGGTTACCTCATTGAGTTCGCAAAACTCACCCAAAATTTCACGCTGACATTTTAGGACTGCGAGAGGACATTAGCGATTGAGAGATTACAAGAAGCATAATTCTTGTACTTTTATGGTGAAGAAATGGCTCAAAGGTCGGTCAGCTGAGATGAAGACTTTAGATAGACTTTTTGTATAATTTCCTCTTTCATGTGGCATATTCTATATCAGGATATGATGATGTACATGTATGGATGTTTAAAAGCTATAATGTAAGTACGTTCGATTTTATAAAGTGAATTGAGGATTACAGTTTGGTATTTGGTTTTAAAATCTAGTGACATTTATGTTTAGTAGTTGATTCCATGACTAAGTTACATATATTGCCATATTATAAAGTGAAGGTGAGATAATACACCATATTATAGATTATATACTAGAATATCCACTAAGTGTTCTAGTATGTAATTTATGATAATGGGGTGTTAAAAAAATGGTCTAAAAATTCTTAAGAAACTCGAGTTTTCGTATCAGCCCGACGTAGCCCACAACCATTGCCCTGCCTACCATGATCGTGGCCAACGCCTAAACCTTTCTATCATAATCGTGGCCCAAGGTGCACAATCTTGGCCTACTGGAAGCTCTCTATCACGACCATGCCCAAGTGCATCATCATGGCCTGGCTGCTACTAGCTGGTGCCTCTCTGTCACAATCGTAGCCTATTGTTCCACAATCGTAGGCTATGTCTTTAGCCTAAAATTCTCGAATCTTCTCCGTTCTTTACTGTTTTCCATGAAACACTAACAAACCCATCAAGGTACCTCAAAAATATAACATTTAAGCTCAAAGACTTACACTAACCCATAAAAACACTTACTAAACTAATATAATTAACATATAAACACACACTCAACACCCAACACTCAATTTAACACTAAATACTTAACAAATTAAACCCTAAAACACAATGCAAATCACAGTTATCAGCATCCCCACATTTAAACGTTTGCTTGTCCTCAAGCAATCAAAAACAATAACGCACAACAAACACAAAACACACAGTGCAATAATGCGACAATGGCATTAATGTCATGGAATAAATTTAATCTTGAACACAATTTGACAAGTTATATCTAATCAATAACAAGCAAAATCTATGTCTAAAGGCTTTGAGCTAAATATACAAATTAATCAAGATCTAAGTGTTAATTCATTTACCCTTTGTAATTGTACACACACATTAATAAGCCTTTGGTCCTTCAGACTTTGTAACTGTTCCTAAGTATATTGTCATGAAAAGTTAAGCTACTTACAAGTTCGGTAGGTTTTATTAAAGGAACACATAATTTTTTTAATTGAAGATAGACATAGGCTTTTTCCGCATAGTCAAACCTTGGTAATGAATGCTAATCCAGTTACTCAACTAAGTCATGTTTAAACTGCTTGGTTGAAACATCATTATAGCCTTTTTACGCGAAGGCACATATTTGTAATGTGTGTCAATCCGGTTACTCAGCTACATCATGTTTTCAAATAGCTCTATTCTTAATCTGAAGGTCAGCAGAATAGTAATTTATTAACAAAACACACACAAATTTTTTTCACAATTTATTGCTTACCATGTTATAGCTATTCGTTTTTATAAAAAAATACTAATAAAGCTACTTAAGTTGAAAGGCCTCAAATTATGAATGAATATGACAATCTAAAGGGTGATAAATTTACACTAAGTCTTAATTAAGCTATATATTTATCTAAACAACCCTAATTCACTAATTTTGCAAGCTAATGATTATTCACAACCTAATAGACTATGATCAAAATTAAATAAATTTCACTCCATCTAATCCATTGACATATTCAAACAATTCATACAATGCATCTAAATAAGTATCATACAATATGCAAAATCACATAAAATAGCAAAATACAGAATCCCTCCCAAAACTTGAACAACAAATTGTCCTCAATGTAAGAAGGAAACGCACACAAACACATAAAAGAAATGAAAAGACATAAATTAAAATAAACAAAAATAATAAACATAAAAATAATAGAAACAAAACTGAAGGCTAATTTGGGAAACAAAATTTAAAAACAATTCGGTTAGAAATAAATCCTATGGAGAAGGAGGTGCTGATGGTGTCGAAGGTGGTAATTAAACGCCTTGAGACTCAAAATACTGATGGATCCGTCGGATATCTCAGCTCTACAGTCGTTGTGTCCGCGCCACCTCTGTTTCATTAGTTTCGGAGATTGCATCCAAAACCTTCTTTCAGCCTTGCTCTTCCTCTTCCTCCTCTGTCGATTCTTCACTAGTTGGTTCCTCCTGTGCCTGTCGGGGTGTCACTAAGCTTGAACTTGCTTGACCCACCCTAATCTGAGCATATGTCTTTTCGCTGATATCCCTCAGTTCCATGTTTGTGGAATGGATCATCTTAGCCCAAAATAAGTGATGATGCTTGAGGAAGTCAGGGAGGTGAATTGTTAACCCCCTCCGTTCCATACCAAAATGTTCTGCAATGGTAGACACTATGTATCTCATTCCAAGATTGTTGCTCCACTTGTGCTGAGCCATAACAATAGCTTATAACACATACGTGGATGTACATATTGGAATACTATAGTCTATGCACCACAATATGAAAAGTTCCTTAGTGGAACACTTATTGATTTCTGACTTGTCAAAAACCAACTGACAAATAAATTTATGCAGCAGCAAGTGTTTATGGGACTTGATAATGCTATTGTGCGCATTCTTAGCATAGAAACGTTCAATCCCAATGAACTTATTCTAGTTTTGAGAGGGATAAAGATCATCACGTTGATTGACGATGGTGGATATAGGGAATCCACACATCTCAAACATAATTTCTACGTTTAATTCTTGTGCTCGTCCTCCCAATCTAAACCACAATTCTTTTGGATTCTTAGGGTCGTTAGTCAAGATTATAAAAAATTCTAGTATAAGCTCCTCACAAACAGGGAATTGAAACCTAATAAATTGAGCCCACTAGGTCCTTTCGATTATATTTTCTATCCGTTCACGCAATTGTAGCCTATCCAATATATCAAAATCAAAATATTTAGGCACTACAACTTGTCTAAGACAAAAGGATCAAAAAAGAGTACCTTCCTCCTCGATATAAATAGGGAATGGTGCTCTGAAGTTTGCTACTCGGTTCCTTCTCCCCCATCCCGCAACGTGCTGTCATTCATATGGCTCTTGTCGGGCTGTTTGTTTGATACGTGTCATGAGGAGGCAAAGTGTGGACATTTAGGAAGGTTGAAATTTCTAGTGAGATGTGAGTGTTTGGATGCATAAATTCTAGAGAGATAAAGTAAAAATAAAAGTGAAAGTGAAAATGAAGTTAAAACTAAATATATAGGTAGTAAAAAGGGTTAAAAGGTAATAATTCCAATAATTTGAGTCCTCCCCTTTATTGCAAAGTCGTAGGCTATTATCGTGACCTAGTGGTGTGTTACCACTTCTAAATTTTTGTCCTTTGTTATTTTTCCAATCTTTTTACTTTCACTACTTGATTCTTTTGTGACCTCTTTTCACCTCTCTTTTCATGCTTGCACAATCATCCACATAATTCCAAAATCCTATTCTTAATTTTATTAAAAAAAACCTAAGTGGAATTCAAATGTTCTAACAAAAATTAAACACAAAAACTAATTTTTAGTGGGTTGCCTCCGATGCAGTGCTTCTTTTAATGCCAGTAGCTCGACCTCTCCCTTGGAAACTTAGCCAAGATCAATTATGAGCGGCTTGCTTCTACCCTTTTCACTCAACCTCTGTTTTATAGCTTATAAGTGAACTACAAATTGTAGAATAATCAAAAGGACAATGTGGATAACACTATGGAAACCAAGTAAGCTCAATATTGTCCTTTTTTATGGATAAACTGTCAACATAATATGGAATAACAAAACTCCCTGAATCTTCCATTTAATCCAACAATTCATCTTGTATGAAGGTGAGTTGCTCTCTTTCTTCCTTAATCACCTTCATCTCCTCTGCTTCTTCCACTTCACGAACAAATACTTTTATCGCTTCTTCAAACTCGATGGTTGTTTTCATCTATTCTTCATCCTCTTGTTCTTCAGAAGATTTGAACACATTAATTATCCTACATGAGCTACTAACCTTCAGATTCTTAAATGCATCATTCATATTGAATGTCTCTTCATCATCATAAGTCTAAATGATAGGGTTCTTTGCATGAATAGCTACCCAAGATTTTTTTATGGTCAAATATGCTATATTAAGCACTAGTGAATAACAGGGAGGGTTAACATTCTTTTCATCGTACACTTTTTTCATCTGTTGGTCATCATTAAATTGGGGTTCAACATGGTCTTTCACCAGTTCTTCTAGCTCTACCCATTCCTATGTGTGATACCCTGGAATGACTTTATTGAATTTACTTTTATATTGCGTAGACAGTTTTCAACACTTTGTTTACAAAATTCCCTAGACTGGCCTATTCGAACCTCTAGGTTGTGAATAGAAGATACATGATCTTCTATTACTTGCTCAAACTTTTTTTCCAATCTCTTTTAGTTCTCTTCCATATCTGTGACCTTATCTATGATTTTGTCTAGCTTGGACTCCCTTGAACCAAATTCAACGTATTGGAATTTAACTAGGTCTTGATGTCCGAAATGAGTCCCTATATTGTTAGACCACCAGAATTTGAGGTGGTTCTATGACCCTGAAG
This sequence comes from Erythroxylum suave, assembly GCA_027563595.1. Taxonomy (NCBI): domain Eukaryota; kingdom Viridiplantae; phylum Streptophyta; class Magnoliopsida; order Malpighiales; family Erythroxylaceae; genus Erythroxylum; species Erythroxylum suave. The sequence continues at coordinate 16,009,914 of JAOSBN010000179.1, read as the reverse complement.
TGTATGGGTTTGCATAAGGATGATGATTTCCCCAAGCAAATTGGGGTTCATTGATTTCTGCAGGCATCCCTTGCTCCCTATAATATACATCCTCCATGATCGTACTTTTTATCTCTTCTTAGCATTCATCTCTTCAGATGTCTCATTCCCACTCTAAGATATCTTGGACTGTCCCTACTTTAAGCCCTAAACTCCTTTTCTAAATTTTTTTAAATTTTTATTAAAAACAACACGATAACGAAAAGCCTTAGACTAAAGAATTAAACCAATCACCTCTTTGGCAACGGTGCCAAAAACTTAATCGCAAGTTTACACATGGTTAGTTTTACTATTTATTAACCTTGGTAAGTTCCACAAGTGTACAGGTTATTTACGTAGTACCTAAGGTGTTGATCCCACGAAGAATCCTAATATAGTCCTAAAATCTAAAGTCGTATTAAAATTGCAATAATTCACAATAAAATGAACTAATGCAGAAACTAAATCAATTAAACAATTAATTATGAGAATTTAAAGTGCCAAAGTGTAAACAAAATAGCAATCACACGGCCCAATCAAAATCAACCTGGAAATCACCAAGTGAGAAAAAGGGGATTTTAATTCGAAACTAATGAAAACCTAACCAATTATGCAATCACTGCATTAATGGGTCTATACGGTCCTATAGTGAATTACTCTCTCTCAAGTTATATTTCTTAACCCTAATTTATAATCCCTAATATAAATTATGGAATTGCGATCTTTCGGTTTGCAAAGTTTTAAGTTGTCTATTAAGCTACTGGGATCCTATGCTCGATCTCTCGTTACACGATTCTACCAATTTGATTTAATTATTTACCTATAAATTCACCTAACTCTCGTTAGCCCAAATTGATTATTTTCACTTAGCTCACCTTCTCAGTTTGTTTCCGAATTATTAAGAACAGAATTTGAATCACAATTAAATCATTAAAAATACAATCAATGAAACTTTATTAATCTCAAGAGTCAAAACCCAAAGGTGAGTATAGACAAACTCAACATTAAACACAACCTATTCTCAACAAATATTGCAATTCTATACATCAACAAAATTGAATAAATGGAAAATATTTTCGAGAATTGTAAAGGAAGCGACAATGGGAAACCTCCTGTTCCGGGAAGTACGTCATGTCTGTCTCGTCTTTGTGTATCTCTTCCTTCGTCTCCTTCCTCAATCTCTCAATTTCTCTCTAGGTTTTCTTTCAGAATTGGCTTAATCAAAGCTCTCTTACATGACTCTCTAGGCTCTCCAAAGGTTGCTGCTTCTATCACATCATAATTTATTTATTATGTGGAAGCCCTAGGTTTAATCTAGGATCGAAGTGGTCTGAAAAATCTAGTAAAACTTGAGTTTTTATATTAGCCTGACGTAGGCCACAATCGTGGCCAGTGCCTAGACCTTTCTATCACGATCGTGGCCTATTGGAAGCTCTCTGTCACGACCGTGCCCAAAGTGCACCATCGTGGCCTAGCTACTACTAGCTCATCCTTCTCTTTCATTAGCCCAAAAATTCCCAAATCTTCTCTATTCTTCACTATTTAGCCTGAAACACTAACAAACCCATCAAGGTACCTCAAAAATATAACATTTAAGCTCAAATACTTACACTAACCCACAAAACCACTTAAACACCTAAACTAGCATAATTAACACGTAAACACACACTCAACACTCAATTTAATACTAAATACTTAACAAATTACACCCTAAAACATAATTCAAATCATAACTGTCACTTTCATGCGTCCTTTATCAAATTCAAATGGCAAGTCCTTTTGCAATAAATGACAGAGATTTGTTAAGATCTTATTGAAACTTTTGATAAACCTATGATAAAAAAACTATATGGACAAGAAAAAAACAAACCTCTCACACACTTATGGGATAAGGTAAGTTTAGTGTAATTTCTAACTTAGCTTTATTGGCCTCAATCCCTCTAGATAAAATTACATTACCCAAACTATTTCTTGTTCAACCATAAAATGACATTTTTCATAATTTAAGATTAGTTTTGATGCATTGTTTAAGTACGCAATTTAGATTATCCAAACATGCATCAAATGAATTCCCATAGATAGTAAAATAATCTACAAAGACTTCAATAATGTGCTTAACATACATTAAAAAAAATACTTACCATGCATCTTTGAAAAGTGGTTGGAGCGTTCCAAAGTCCAAACAACATTCTTCTATAGGCAAATATACCAAATAGGCTTATGAAAGTTGTTTTCTTCTGATCCTCTGCAGCTATCATAATTCGGTTATAGTCTAAATACCCATTAAGGAATAGTAATAATATCATCCCGTAAGTTGTTTAAACATTTGAACGATGAATGGGAGTGGAAAGTGAACCTTGTGTGTAGCAGCATTTAAGTTCCCATAATTGATATACTTGCTATCCATTTTGAATTCTTGTGGGGACAAACTCATTATTCTCATTTTTCATCACTATAATCCTAATCTTCTTCGGTACCACTTGGACTAGAGTTACGCATTCACTATCAGAAATTAAATAAATTATACCAACATCAAGCAACTTTAAGATCTTCATCTTTACCACTTCCATCATCGAAGGATTTAATCTTCTTTATGATTCTTTTGATGGTTTGGATCCTTCTCCTAAAAGAATTAAATGCATACATGTTAAAAGGCTAATACCTTTAATGTCAGCTATAGCCCACCCAATAGCTCTGATATGGTCTTTAAGCATTCAAATGATCTTTTCCTCTTGAAGCTTGGTTAGGTTCCTTGCTATGATTACAGGAAGTGTGTCTCCTTCTCCCAAAAATACATATTTCAAATGGTACGGTAATTGCTTCAGTTCAATTGTAGGTGCCTGCACAAACAAAAGGTAGAGATTTTGTATGAGATATTGGCAGTTTAATCTTTGGAAATACATAACCTTTTAGTATAAGTTGCAGTGATAACAATGTTAGCACGATTTCTTCCATCTCGATTGTAATGAATAAGTTAGAATTTTACAAAGTGTTTTCCTATAGACTCTTGCAAAGAATGATTTCTAACTCATCTTTACATCCCATATCAAAGACTTCTCGAGACAAATAATCAATGACATCAATTTATAAAATAAAATGAACATCACTAGGGTACCTTATAGCTTCAAAAATATTAAAGCGAACTTTTTCACCATCAAACTGTGTTCTTACATCCATGTCAATCTTTGTCTTTGTGTTTTCAAAAATGGTTAACCCAAAAGGATTGGTGTAAAATTAGATGAAGATTCTTCCTCTATGTGCAATATATAAAAGTCAGTTGAAAAGACTAATTAGTTAACCTACACTAAGATATCCTCTATAGTCCTTTCAAGATAAGCATTAGATCTATCTACTAATTGAATTATACCACACGTTTCTTTCAAAGACCCTAAATTCAATTAAGTGCAAATGGAATATGGCCTGACATTAATTGAAGCTCTTAGATCTAACATTTCTTTTTCAAATCTAGTATCACCTATTTTGTAGGGAATTGTAAACGTAATTGGATCCTAAAACTTTGGATGAAGTTTTCTTTAAATGACTACAGACACATTTTCCCTTACACTCGCTTTTTCTTCTCCTCTCAATTTCCCTTTGGACATGCATAATTCCTTGAGAAATTTGGCATATCGTGGAACTTATTTGATGCCATCAATTAAAGGTATATTCACGTATAACTTTTTAAACATTTACAAAGTCTCCTTATCTTGCTCCTTTTTCTTCGATTTAACAAACTTGCTAGAAAATGAGGCAAAGTATTAATAAAATTTTTAATCACGGGAGATTGAGAATTTACCTTATTTCCCATTTCAGCTTCTTTTAGAGATATTTTAAGTCCCTTTTCAGTTTCTTCAGCATCGCTAATAATAGGAATCTTATATGGTGCCTCAATTTCTTTACCATTTCTTAGGGTGATAGCACTTGCGTTCACTTTTAGGTTTACAATCATTTGAGAGGGAAGTTTACTTGAATTATAATTTTCCATTTGGCTCACAACAATAGCTATATGACTTACTTGATTCTCCAAGTTCTAAATGTTAGCTATTGTTTATTGTTGGAATTGTACGGCTTCATTTTGAAGTTGAGTGGTATTTTAAGTCAATGTTTTCATTATGTCTTCCAATGAAGGTCCAGAGCTTGATGATTAAACTTGTCTTTCATATGGTTATTGGTAGGAGCCTTGTTGTTGTCCTTACTGTCCATAATTTTTGAATGAAGGATTCTTCCATCCCGAATTGTGTGCACAGGGGTAGCTAGGATCATACCTACTTTATGTTTGACCCGAAAAACTTCCAAAAGAATTCACATGTTTCATGGATGTCTATTACAAGGTTGGACACATATCACTTGGATGTGTTACCATTGTGTAAATTTCGCATACTTTAACTTGTTAAACACCATTTGCAGCTATTTGTCTTACTAAAGATGTTAACTCAGCTATCTGTTGCTCCAATGTGACAGTATTAGCTTCCCTAACTTTTAATGGTTTAAGGTCCTCTCAAATGTTGAATTGATGAGAGTTAATAACCATGTTGGAAATTAAATTTATGACTTCAATAGTTTTCTTATCTAACAATGCACCTCTTCTTATTACATCTATCATACTTCTTTCTTGTGACAGAAACCCCTGATAGAAGTATTGGATCAAGAGTTATTCACTAATTTGACGGTAAGCGTAGCTAGCACTCCCCCTAGTACTCATATAATGTCTCCTTATGGCGTTGTCAAATTGCACATATTTCCTTCTGAATATTCGTAGCTTAAGAGGAAAGGAAGCACTTCTTAAGAAACAGTTTTTGCTTCTCATTCTAAGTAATGATCGATTCAAAGGGCAAGTAGTAAAGTCAATCTTTGGCAGTGTCACCCAGTGCGAATGGGAATGCCCTCAACTTAATCTGCTTTTCTTCGATCCTAGATGACTTTACGGTAAAATAGACTATGTGGAACTCCTTAAGGTGCTTATGAGGATCTTCACCTGGCATACCCCAAAAAGTAGGTAAAAGATGAATTAAACCAGATTTAAGCTCAAAAGCAGCATCAATAGTGGGAAAATCAATGCATAAAGCTTGATGATTGAAATCAGAAGTAGCCAACTATTTAAGAGTGTGATTATAATTTTGCTTTGCCATGTTAAAATCTATTTTAGAAATGGAATCACTAGAAGAATTAGAAAACAAATCTATAACTATTTGAATTCCTAATGAAGAATCAAGTCTCCTATTAGATAGTGACGGATCCGTAGAAGTTTGTATAACTTGTCTTCTCAATCTAAATATCGCTCTTTTAATTTCTGGATCAAATTTCAATTCACCATAGTGAGAAGATTGTGTCATACACCGTAATTAACAAAACAAGAAAAGAGGTTAATAAAAATAAAATAAAACAAATAAATTAGCAATGGTGCCAAAATTGACCTAGTGCATTGTAACACTACTCAAAATAACCTACAACTATAGCAGTAGTGAGTCTAGGTTGATCCCATAAATATTAAATCCAATTACTTTCCTAAATTATTTTTATATGTAAAATAGGGGGTTTATGTTTGACAGAAATTAGAAAACAATGTAAGAGTGAATATATGAAACAACTCAAATTAAATAGTAGAAAAGTGAGAAAATTTATGAATGGGTTTAAATCTGGATCTTTAGTCTAATCTTGACCTACGCATAATTTCACATAATTCATTGCACTATTGTCTTCACACCTCTCTTTAGAGTTTTGATTGTGAATTAACAACAAGTTCCATTAATCTCAATTTTTCCTTAGGTCGTAGTTAATTAAGAAGAGCTTATTAATTAACCTTAACTATTGGATAACCTAAAATAAGCTCTCCAAGTTTAATCAAATAGTCGTGTTACGAGTGAGAAAAACAAATCAATCTAAGAAATAATCACACAAGCTCAGGTTATTTAACTTATGCTATGTTCTCCCACTATGTTCTCCCTAATGATTTAATACCATTAGTTGCCACATACTACTTCAAACATGACTATTATGTATTATATTCAAGTTCTAGCAATAGGTTTTCATAAAAAACAATCTAATAGAGCATTAAGATCATTCTTACTCAATCCACAATCAATAAATGCAAGATAACATAAACAATATGAAAGAGGGAAAGAACATGATACACAAATATGATATGCTTAAATGTGCTCCTCGAGGTGGACTTCACCTTTGAACCGGTGTCGAGAAGGTTAGCCCTCCATCTTCTCCATCAATCTCCAAGAAATAAGCATAAATTGCCTCTATTCTTGTCCAAAAACCAAAGGAGAATGAATAAAAATTGATTATGTATAAGTCTTCCTTCTACTATTATAAAACATTGCTTTTATAGTAAAAAACTAGGTTTACAGTGGATAGGTGGCAACTTATGGGCATGGCTTGAAGTGTCACTCCTATGAGTGTGTTTGTCGTAGGCATGACAAGGTGTGTCTTTATCATAGGCTTGACAACGTTCTCACGGCCATGACTAAATTGTCATGGTCGTGAGACTTATCTCATAGCATGACAATGTGTCCTTCTACATTTAGTCATGATGGTGAGACTTATCTCATCACTTGACAATGTGTCCTTCATTTCTTTTGACATTTTCTTGTCTCCTCTTGCTTTGATCCTTCTCCTTCCTTTTTATGAAGAAAATTGAGTGTAAATCTCAAAAAGATGGCTTAACGGGTATACTTTTAGCTCACTTTAGCTATTATACTTCCAAATTGTACCTAAAGTCAAATAAAAACTAAAGTGAGTGTTTTAAGCATTTTTAAATAGTAATCCCTAAATTTCATGGATTAAATGTATCAAAAATTAAACATATATCAATCCTTCATGTATTCCCTAAGTTTAAATCTGCATTGTTCAAGTATAAATCCAACAATTAAGATCAAAGACAATTAATTCAACAAGATAGTAATTACTTTTACATTGATAATTAAAACATCTATCATAAAATACATCCCTAACCCTAACTAAGGATCTAATTACTAACTATAATGAAACAATAATAATATTAACATGACAAAAAGGAGGAAAAAGTTAGAAGAGTTGTCATGATTATCCTCCAATCTAACTTCAAATCCCTCTTTGACGTTAAGAAACCTTAATAATAGCATTAAATGTAAAATTATTGTCATTGGCCTCAAAATTCACCCTCTAAAGAACCTTAATAAGATTATTTATAATTTAGAATTACATAAAGAGTCCAAAGTTTAGTGAAATTATATTTTCATGCATCATCAAATTATGTGCTATAAGAACCAATTTTAGACTAGCTTTTACACTAGAAATTGTTGGCTTTTAGAACTTAAACTATATAATTTTCCACTAACAAGGGAAATCGTGTTAAGCCTATTTTCTATAATGATTGATGACCTATTGACTATAATGATTGATGATGTTTCTTGAAGAAATAAAAATGGCTATAAGACAAATAGGTGTGTTTTGGAACACAAGTTAGATAAGATCTTATGTGGGTTTCATGTTATAGGGAAAACATATGACAATGAACAAAAAGTAGGAAACTATCATATGATTTATATAAAAATACACTATGTAAGTGCTAAATTGAAACTAGTTTTAACATTAATATTATGTTAAATTTAGTATTTCAACTTTATTATCTCATTCTCCCAAAACATCACAATAGATGTTTACAAACAAACTTCCATTACAATGTGATGAGGTCTTACTGATCCTGAAAAATGTGCCTCATAGGATTAGGGTCAGTACATTAAGTTATTAGGGAATAATCAACTATCATGGCCTACATTTATTACGAATTAGATCTTTTAAACTTTCAATATATTCACGCTTCACCCTGTTTGGAAATAAAGCCTTATAGTGTAACTTTTGTCCATATTATAATCATTCTCCCTTCTTACACTTTTGCTTATTCTTCCCATCAAAATTATTCTTGTATCCATTTATTTTTGGCCTCAATTTCTTAATGGAAGTCATAAATCATTTACCACCATGAGTTTGGAGCACTTTCTATGCTTTCCTGTCCTTTTCAATTTCCAAAGTTGATGGTAAATTTTCTAGGCTCAACTTATTATTCTTATAATTAAGGGAAGCACCACGATGATGGTGGCAAGTTATTAAAGATCATCAAAACTTTTACTTTATCAAAGATAGGTTCCCTTGCCATTGTTAAATCTTTTGCTGTAAGTGCTATATGACTTATATTATCCACCAAACTATCATTTTCCCACATTGTCAAAGTATTGAAACTTTCAGTTAATAATTGAACATAATTAATAGACTTTCTTCCAAATCTAACTTTTCAGCCATTTTAACAGTAGTCTTATATTCTTTAAATATCAGGATAAGACATTCTTAATATTATTGTTCCTAGCTTCTTTCAACTAAATTATCCTCCTTATAGTATTACAAGGTAGGATGATCCTTATTAAGTTTAAAAATCTTTAAGGCATATAAAGTGCCCTATCATAAACTAATAAATAGAATAATCTTCTTTTCCAAATATGGTAATTCACATTATTTAATTTTTCAATTTTTAAGGCATCAATAAAATGTTTTTAGCAACTATTAACATAAGCTAAAGAATAGGATGCTAACTAATTATGAAGATGAAAAAAAACTAAATGTTGCCTTCTAGGTATGTTCTGTATAATTATGATTGACCCCTTAAACCTTACTCTAATACTACTACGGCCATGAATAGTTTTATATATATATATATATATATATATATATCTTAAATAAAGATTAATTATCGATATATTAGTGATTTTACATACAATAAACTCTTTAAGAAACTTTAAGAGAAATTCAAAATTAAATAAAATGAATTACCATATTTGGAAAAGAATATTCTTCTATTTATTAGTCCATGATAAGGCCTTTTATAGGTTTTAAAGATTCTTAAACCTAATAAGGATGATGATTGAGGATGAGATAACTTTGAAGTATAGAAATTTAAATTGAATAAATGAATACTATGTTTTTTTAATTTGAATAATTATTGCAACGATAGCAAAATTTGTCTCAACATTACAATGAGTTCAACTTAAATAAATTACAAATGAAAGTTACAACTAAAGACATGACAAATTACAAAAGCAAATAAAAGGTAACAGAAAAAGCATTACAAATTCTTTCTCTTCTTCATTCCTAGGGATAGATCATGTTGATCAAATTTTGCTAACATAAGGGCTCAGATCCCATTGAAAACGTCGTCAATTAAGATATATTTGTTTACTTTCTCATTCATGTAGATCCTCTTGTTTCTTTCCTTCCATATAGAATATATCGTGGTTGTAAATGTAGTTTTCAATTAAGATATATTTGTTTACTTTCTCATTCATGTAGATCCTCTTGTTTCTTTCCTTCCATATAGAATATATCGTGGTTGTAAATGTAGTTTTGAATATAGGGGCATCTTGCGACCTCCAATTGGCAATACAAATGATCCAGTTAAGAGAAGATGACCAATCATAATTAATAAAAGAATCAAACAACAAGTACAAAACTCTACGCCATACTACTTTAGAAAAATTGCATTGAAAGAATAAGTTCTCTTTATCTTCTTCCAAATCTTTATAAAGAAGACAAATAGAATCGTAAGATCCAAATCATTTGTTTTTAGTACGAATCCTACTTTTTATAACTGGCCGAAAATATGGGCCTTATGATTGAGAGAACATTTCCAAAGGAGGTTAAACCAAGGGACATACCTTTCAACTTCCTGCAAAGCTTTATAACAAGACTTACTAATGAATTTATCTGAGGCATCTGGGACCTAAGTTATGAACTCTATTTGTGAGTACCCGTGATCTAAGGGAGAAAATCAACTAGTAAGTTGAATCATCTAAAGTTGCATTCCCAATGCCCTTGGTTCATCAAGGTAGAGGTTTGGAGTGAAGAGGAATTTTATTGATAAGTCTGGACTTTGATAACCTGTCGCTAACTACCAAACGCAGTAAATGACGAGCTAGGGTCGAACCACAGAGAGTTAAGATGCAAATGCTATTTCAAATGTTGCAAATAAAAGAAAACAGAACACCCTAAAATGATGAAATGAGACAACTAAGATGCAAAGAACGTAAACAAAAAGACAAAAACAAAGAAAATTTAGAAAATAATAAGGATAATGGTAAAGAAGCGGGTTGGAGATATCTTAGGGATTTTAGGATGTTCATTAATCCTTGAATCTAAATAAAAGGTACTCTCATCATGGTGTTAGCCTATAGGCTTGATTAAGTTCTAAAAATGCCCTGATCTCCACTATGACCCAGAATAGGCTCCCTAAGTTCAATAGCAAGGATGCCTTAGGTACTAAGAAACAACTAACTAACTTATGCCACCTACTCACAAGCTCGGAAGGTTTAACCTAAAGGTATGGGATTCTAGCTTAGTTGACCAAGTATCCTGACAAATTCAACTAGCCTATTGATACTTCTGGGAATTACTATGGACTATTACATATCATATGCTCATCCCTAGCCTTCGGATTAGAAAGTTACCTAAAGAGTGATTAAGCCTATAAGCAATTCCTAAATTCATGACATTTATCCTAGATCCTGAGCCAACTTAGACCTACAAGCACTAATTTAAGACAAATTTAACTCCATTCTCACAATTTCCATCCCTTCATCCTTATAATATCTCCAAACCCTTAATTAATCTAGCCACGCATATTCATATTAAGCACAATAGACATTAAATAAACAAAACTCATACTTAATTAAATAAAACCAAGGTTGGAAATGATAAATGGAGTGATAAAAACTAAAATTCAACACTATCTCATTAGAAATCAAAACTCTTTATTCTAGCAAATTGCTAATCATAACCCAAATTACAAAATCTAAACTAATTGCCTCAAAATAAAAATTCCAGCACACATAACTTGTACAAAATTCCAAATTGGATGATCATGAACCTAAGAATATGAATAATCCTAACTATTAAGCACAATTAATCCAAAGCATCACAAATAAGCAAAAACCCCTAACATAAACCTTTAAACATTCAAATACCCACTAATTTCATATTTGAAAAGAAATCACATAAAAAAAACTCAAACAACTAAGATTAAAGTTGAAATTTTGAAGGAATAAAAAATTCGTTGATCAAACGTAAAGGTTCCTTACAAAATTCATGAATTTCAACTATAAAATCCATTAAATTTTCATTCTAAATATTCTAGTACATGTAAAAACATGATTAACACTAAAAAAGCTTAAAACTAATGGAATGAATATTAAGAGATTCTGACGTATGAAAATAAAGCAGTGAAACCAAAAGAAAACAACTACTTATGGAGAGTAACAAATGAACAACTGGATATAGCTAAAAACCAATGAAAAAGCTAAGGCAAAATGGACTGAAGAAAAGTCATAGTTATCTCTACGATGGAGAGCCTCTCCTGGAAAGCTAGCTCCATGCCGCCACCCTATCTGTTCTCTCTTCTTTTTCCTTAATCCCGCTACCACTACTTTGTTCTCATTTTTTGAATTCATTTTTGATCTACTTTACTGTTCATCTTTTTTAAACCCACACTCTCCTTTACTGCTATTAGGCACCGTTTCCAAAGTCTAGCTCGTGAGTCAAACATGATTGCATCACTCTGTAGTGTTCTTTTAATGGAACCTCATTAACTAGCATAGGTTCATTTTCATTCTCCTAACATCCCAAAATTCCATATATGAACACTTGATATACAACAATCCATTCTCATGTTTATATCCTCAGTTATCACCCTAAACATATCACTCATTTTTATCACTTATTTCCACATCAAACTAAGTACATTTCAAGCTCCATTCAAGCCTAACTGTATCATAGGAAAGCATCGATATGTCCACATTATATATATGTACATGATTTGGGATAATTGGCATAACTTTCACTATATATGTCAGATTAAGGTTATTCAAGCACATTTTCAAAGAGGAGTTCGAGTTCTACAACTTCTATAAAGATCCCAAAGAGAAATTTTGCCGTTTAGAGGGTTAAAAGTGCACATTTATGTAAGTATCCCAAGAATGTCTACTTAGTGGACATATGTCCTTCCAAACGGACATGAACTGAGATGGAACACTAAAATTCCCTAGAAGGCCCACCCAGTAGAAATTAAGTATGCCCAAAGGACATTTATGGTCTAATTTTTAGATTTCCAACTCGTACAAGTTACCTATGACCCATCTTATGCATATCTATCATCTTTAACTTATTTTCCTCATCATTTCCCCTTCATTCTCAGTTCCGTTTCAACTCAATATCATTTACAACCAAATCATAATCTATGTTTGGTCATCAACCCAAAAACATAACATTAAAACTTATACACATTCATCATAATTTATGCACATGTTCAACTTGCTTTATCACCTTCATTTCATCTATAACTTATCACACTACTTCTTCCCATTTCAAGACACCATAGTACTCTTTTTCTGTTAGATCAAGTTAGAAATGGGCTATAAAGTGTCCAACACGCACCCTGTGCAGCATCACTAACTTGTAAAAATCTTATTTTTCAAATCCGATCTCTAAAAATTGCATACTTTATATCATTGAAAAGCTAAGAGAATAAATAACAACTTCTAAATAGACAACTTTGTCCAAATTAGCCTAGATTAATACAGTTTTTTCCATGAAGTCAAAACATAGATTTTACCTCTATGAATGCTTGAAAATGCAATGTGGAAGCTTGGAAAGTCATGAGCAAAACATAAATATATTTCATTAACTTCTAAAAGAATAGAGTTTTACAAAGCTTTAGTGGGCATTTCAAGACACAAATACATCGTTGGACTCATAATAAAAAATACATATACATGAATGAGGCTAAAGCCCTGAGTTTTCATATACTAACTTAAATACAAAAATATGCAGACTTGGAGTGATGCCTTGACTCTCTATCACTCGATCTCTTACTCATCACCTGGAGATGGGGAGGAAGGGGGTGAGCTAAAAAGCTCATGGGTAACAAACTCATGGTTAACAAGTTTATAACGAAGAAACAAGCAAAACCATTCAAATTATTCAAGTCGTAGTAAAATGCAGTGAAACCATAAATTATGTATTTCTTAAACTCTCAAGCTTGTCAAACAAATCATAAACAACATAAGACATGTATTTCTCAAACTCGTCAAAAAATCATATATAACATGAGCAATCATAATGATTTTAGGTAGTCCATATAAACATGATGGAGAAGCCTTTAGGCTAAACCATATACATGAGGGAGTTCTTACGAAGCTCTAATAAACAGGAGGGAGTCCATGATGGAGCTCTATGCCACTAGTGGACAGGCGAGAAAAGCCTTTAACATGGTCAATGTGCACATGACATAACATGATGGACACCACAAACCCAAACACAAACATGAAGTTCATGACTTGTAAACATATTGCACAAAAGGCACATTTCGGAAACGTAATCTCCATAAGTAGATATATTTCAAATACAATTCCATCATCATTTCGTAAATCATCGTCAAGATTCATGTACGAAACATATAGCAAATACTTGAATAATTTAAGAAGCAATAAATGCAACATTTATAAAGCAATTGAAATCATTTAAATTTATTGATTAGGAAAAATACTCATGGCTCATTAACTCAAACTATAAACATGTAACGACCTAGATTCCTTGCTTAAAAATGCCCTTCCTCTTACTCCTCTTGCCTCTCTTAATTTCTTTTAACATTGGCAAAAATCCTATTTAATGGAATTACAAATTGGGAATCCAAATAGCATATTTTCGAAAAATTGATTCTTGAATACTTAAACTCATGTATTTCCTAAGCTTCATGAACCAACATTCCTCCCAAAATCAAAAGGATTAAAAATGGCCTTACCTTGAATCTTTACTAAATAATGAGATTTTTGGCTCAAATGGAAGCTCTTCTCTTCCTATTTATTTTTCTGTTCTTGAATACTCTCAAAATCACTCTTGAAAACTAAGAAAAGAAGAAACCTAAGCTTTGTCTTCTTTATGTTCTCTCATGGCCGAAAACCTCTCTCATGTCTCTTTCTTTTTTTGTTTTTCACTTCTTCTCTCCCTTCATTTATGTTTTTCTTCATCTAATGAACAAGACAACATTTTCCTCTTCCCTTTTTACCTTTAATGAGTGCAAAATGTCAACTTTACCCTTCCTTTAATGCTTCATAGTTTGTAAACTTAAGTGACATGCCACAATTACCCTCAACACATTCTTATTGCTTTAATTTAACTAACCAGTGAAATAAAATCCTACTAACACTGTAATAAATAATCAAATTCTAATAATCATTCTATCATAACCTCATAATTTATTTAAATCATGCTTAACAACTCTATTTATTCCAAGGCAAAAATTCAAATTCCATGAGTATTCTATAAAATATCATGCTTAACTCAATGAAAAATTTTGGAGGCCAACAACTGCTATGCGACTATTGCTACGTTTTGGTGTCACCTTGATCCACCTGCTGCATGTGTTTTGTTTCATGCCTCCAGCTATTGTTTTGTTGTTTCTATTCAACGTGTGTGAGTGTATGAAACACTCACGTTGCTTGCATGTTGGCCCAACTTTGTTTTCTTCTTCTGTTGGTGTTTTGTTCTCACTATACTGCTGTTTTATCCCCTTTATCTCCTAGCTGGTGTGTTGTTTCTTTGTTCTTTGCTTCTGCCTCAGCGCACACTACTGCACCTCCTGTTCTATTCTTAATGTGAGGAATTAATGCTTGGTCCATGTTACTGTTCAAGTTTTAAATCCCTGCTGCTTTTGTGCATTTTCATTTAAAACACATCCAAAGTCTTGAAAACGCCTTTGTTTCATTCCAGTACTGTCCTCCTGCACTATCATTTTTTATGTGTCTTTGTACGTATGCGTTTTGGCTCCACTACTTTGGCTTTAGGCTTTGTCGTTTGGTCACCTGTAGCTGGTGCATGAAACATGCAATGCGAAACACTGTTTGCCGCTGCGTTTTTTACATGCTCCCTATTTCTCATTTAATTGTTGGTCCACCCCCACTATTCATCCTTCACACTACCGCCGATGCTCTCTTTTCTATTCTCCCTTGATTATGATTTAATTATTGGTCCAATTTACTATTCACGCCCCCTTAATAACCCCATGCTTCTGCTACGTCTTTTTTCCTTTAGACTATACGTCGTCGTCTTGGTGTGGAGCATGGTTGTGTATTTCGTTAATTGCATGAACGTCAACGTTTGCTTGAAACGCTACTGCACACATTGCCATTTCTACTGCTCTTTTACATGAACAACGTTTGCATGAAACGCTACTGCACACGCTCTCATTTCTGCTGCTCTTGTTCTTTTGATGTGACAAATTAATGTTGTGGTCCATGAACAGCGTCACTTATTAAAACCTCACGCTGCTACTTTCCTTCTTTGGCATGGACTGGTCCTTTATCCATTAAACTCTACCGTCCATCATCTTCTGTTGACCTGCCATTAAATCACATTCTTGAATGCAAAAACATGCACCTAAGTAATGAATTTCTACTTCCTTATGCCTCCAACGTGTGCTGTCCATTAAATATGTTGTCAATTAAATCACTATCTTCCATAGATGTGTTGAGTGAGTGATTCTTCTTCCTTTCCACATATACTTGTGTTCAATCCTTTAATCTATGTGTAAACATAAAATGAACACAAATTAAGTATTTAAACACAATAATAGGATAAAAAGACATTGGAATGCATAAGAAAATATAAGATAATTTAATCCTATCAAATACCCCCACACTTGAACTATTGCTTATCCTCAAGCAATATAAAAGTAACCTAAGATATTCTGTCACTTTGTTTTCAAAGCAAATCAATTATATACAATATTTCAAACTTCGACAAACTCAAGTATCAAGCTACTAATATATCATAATCTTTTCATCAATGCACATAAACAAAGTCAAAGGTAAACACCATTGATCAAAGGTAAAATAAAACTAAGATGGATTTTCCTCAGGATGTTGACTCATTTCACTCAAGTGTTTAAGGTCGGTGTTCACTCAATATTCCCTCTAAGGTACTACACTACCATAGGCTTGCAAATTTACCAATCCTCTACCACATAGATTACATGTCATCATGGATCAAAAAGGGCTTTTATTGAGGGTTGTAATGAGGTTTAGGTTAAGGCAAGGCAAAAAGGTCAAAGGATAACTCACAAGTATTAACAAAGTGCTAAGTAAGAAGGGACAAACAAACACAAATTCTGAGATGTGCATATAAATACCATAAACTACAAGTACTCATCCCTAACTAATGCTACTACGTTTCCTTCACCAGACGCTTTTAATCAATAATGCCAAAAACAAAGATGTTTTTGTTTTTCTCTTTTTTCTTCTTTTTCTTTCTCTTTTTTTTCTTTTGAAAAACAATAAGGAAATAATAATAGCACAAATAAATAAAACATGAGTAGAAGTGCCTCTCAAAACATCTCAGAATTGAATACAAAAAAAAAGTCCTTAACTCATAGACATCAAATGCTCACTTATTACTTCATTAAACTTGTGACAGGATAAGGCTAATGGGTTTTTCGAGTTTCAATGTAAGGTGATTTATTCAGAAACAAATAAGGTTAAAGGCTTAAAAAGGTTGGTAAGGGAAAATGAGTTGGAGGGTTATTTAAGCTAAAGGTTCAAAACAAAGAAGGCCTTAATCATTTCCACAAAGCATGCATCTTGTAGTTTCAAACCGGTTCAATGCAAGTTCTGAAGGTAATCTTCCTAGGGGAGCATCACACACAACAAAGAAATATAATGACTATGAAATGCAATTATATAGGCTCAAAACCTCGTATGTGCTTATATGAAAATTCATTAAAATTTCATACATTACCTAATCTCTAAAGTATCAAATTATTAACTGAGTTTATGCAACTATCTACTTCAATCAATCCATACGATTCACCTTCCACTCAAGCTGCCTAATTCAAATTCAATCACACAAGTTAATTCTCAGTCCAACTACTATGACAGAATGGCATGGTTCAACATTCATCACAGTTCAAGTAAAAAATGCAAAAAATTTAAAACTGGCCCTACCCCCACACTTAAATAGGACTTTGTCCCTAATGTGTTGAAATCAATAAAAAACACGAGTAAGGGGATGAGAAGATAAGGATTCCCCTAGATCAAAGAGGGCTTAGTGACTTGAAAGCAGAATTCACAGCTTCGGTCTTGCATTCCTAAAAATAAAACAGACAAAATGCAAATAAGGTACTCAAATGAAAGCAATAGTAAATAAAGAAATTGAAACAGTAAAGACCTAAAATGAAAGGATAAGGTTAGGGTGCCTCCTAACAAGCGCTTGTTTAAGGTCACAAGCTCGACCCCTCTTAACCGATATCAACCAATGTATGTTGGAGCTTCAAGCTACATCACCTCCACGTTGTGCATTTGAAAACCCTCAAAGTAGGGCTTGAGACGATGTCCATTGACTTTAAACTCTTCCCCCGTCTTAGCACTTCTAATCTCCACTGCTCTATAGGGATATACCTCACTACAAGAAATTAAGACATCTGCGACGTTTAAAAAACGTCATCAAATCTCAAAAGACATCACAGAATACTATTTGCGACGTTTTAAAAAATGTCGCAGAATGTGGTGTAGAAAAAAGGTTTCTGCGACGTTTTCGGAAAAACATCATAAAAAACAGTTACATTCCAAGACATTTTTAAAAACGTCACTGAAAGATTAGACTTTCTACGACATTTTTGGAAAAGTCGCGGAAAGTCACATTCCGCAACGTTTCTGAAAACGTTGTGGAATGCTTTCCGTGACGTTTTTCTTTTAATTATTATTTTCTCATTTTTGAAAATAATTTTAATTTAATAATTATTTTTAAAATAAAATTTTATATAAATCTTATTTGTTTAATAACTATTCAATATTATTTATTTAATTCTTCAATTTTTTAGTATATCATTAATTTTAATAATTATTCATGTATCACAAGAATTTCATGAATAATTATTATTCATTATAATAATATTTAAACGATGATAGTCTTTTCAAACCAGTAGTTGTAGAAGTCTGCAACATTAAAAGAAAAACGACAAGAAGTTAATAATTAAAAGATAGCACATCGTGAGTCCAAAGTACCAACTACAATGGCTATAAAAGAGCCTAAACATTATTAACCAAAACTCAGTACATATCCACTATGTGAATCAAAAAACTTAGTACTACAGCTAGATAAACTATACCAACAGTTTCACATCATCGTCATCATTAGACTCATCTGAATCACTTTTATCATCCTCTAACTTCACTTTCTCATCTTCATCACAATTCCTTTCTAGACTCGGTGGCTTCATTTCTATAACTCTATCATTTGATTCCTCGCACTGCATTGCCTCCTTCTTCAATCTCACAATAGCTACAACAACCAAAAGGAAGATCAAAAACCCATCTTTAGAAATGTTGGATCCCGTTTCCGAAGTCCAACTCTTGATCATTATCGATTCGTCTTCTTGTTCTGATACCAGAACTGTTGGACCCCGTTTTCGGAACTCAACTCTTAATCGAAATACATATATCATAATACTCTCTAATACATTACTTACAACAAATTTTCATCAATCACATTTTCAATACCCTCGAAACAAAGGGTTTTACAAAGCTACAATGGCCTTTCAAGCCGCATT
>JAOSBN010000179.1:15944860-15962206 GCA_027563595.1 Erythroxylum suave | reverse complement strand
AACTAATTTATTGATGTATAAATTTATTTATATAACAATCATAATAATGATAATATCAATTAATTAATTGAAATTTTTTTAATTTTATTCGTTAATCAAATGAGCATTGATTTATTGGTTAATTATAATAAATTATACACCTGTGACATGTATATATATTAACATTAAATATTCTTAACATTATCATTGATAAAGAAAATTATTAAATAATTAATTTTAATAAATTATAATATATTTATTGAGATGCTCAAAATTAAATCTTTTTAGATGACATATTAATCAAGCAGTCAATCGCACCACACCATCGTTTATAATCAGCCACTTTTTTAATTAAAAGACGTGACATGATAATCTTTTTTTTACTAAATGAATCAAACAACGACTTTATATTTTCTTCTCCAACATAACTTCTGTAACCTAACTTCTCCAAACACAATTCTCCATCTTCAGACTATAAACAGTGTATAATCTGGATGACTCAGCTTTTCAGTTTCAGTAAAAAAGAGATTACAACGATCTGTAAGCTATCCTTTATCCTTCTTCGCAATTTTCTATTAATTAAAAATTTATTAATTTCATTTTTGATTTAGAATGTTAAGTTTGATTCTAATTCTGCATATTCGGTCTATTAAATTGTTATCAGCTTTTGTATTCAAATCGAACATCTCACGGATCACGTCTATGATATTCATGTTTATATAATTACATAACAGATATTACATTTTTACGACTATATCATGTTGATTTTTAGATTTTTAAAATAATATTATGATGATGTTTATAAAATGCAACTGTTTAATTTTTTTCCTCAATTATTATATAAAAATTTTAACCGTCAACTAGAAGTGGAGTTTTTAAGAAAGTTATAATTATTTGACTTTTTACTTATCATTTACTAATTTATATTAAAGCTTTCACAGTTGTGACCAATAAGTCACAGCCATAAGTAATTTTAATGATCAACTTTTACTATTCTAAAATATTATTTCCTTTATATCT
The DNA here is from genome assembly GCA_027563595.1 of Erythroxylum suave. NCBI lineage: Eukaryota > Viridiplantae > Streptophyta > Magnoliopsida > Malpighiales > Erythroxylaceae > Erythroxylum > Erythroxylum suave. Next base: position 15,961,207 of record JAOSBN010000179.1, on the reverse strand, counting down.
CTTTCTTCTGTGACTATAATCGTATACAAATTAAAACTTTACCTTCAAAATTCTTGTTAACTATTACTTTATATATTAAAAAGTCATAATCGTGTCTTTTAATATTAGGTTAATTTAATTAAAAACTGATTTTAATTATTATGATTATTAATTATATATTGTTAATTGCCCTTATTTATTTCATTAAGCTTTAATAAATATACATAGTTATCATTTCATATGTTACTTAATCCATTTATATCCTTAATCCATTTATATCTTAAATATGAAAAATTATTAATTAAAAAAACTTATTTTCATAAATTATAACAATAAAAAGTTTTTAGTCACCTACATATGATTAATCATGACTATTTTTCCTATCTAACATTAAATCAAATTATCGGATTTATGTTTGTGCTTGTTATGTCTGTCCAAAATACATGATAAACAATTTAAAGTAGTTTTCATTTGCATAACTATTACGACATATCCGCTCTTAATTTTCTAAACATTTCATTTCCTAGAATTGTTTTTCCTAATCACATTTCTCCTTTAATTTTTTTTAAAGGTTTTCTTATTGTTCACTTTTACCACAACCTTTTTCGTTGTTGCGATATTCAGGTATGTCTAATTTTGTCAAAAAAATTAATATATTTATAATTTGTGTATATTTGTTCCTCGTTAACATGATGATTGTTTCTTTCTTCATTTACTTTTTTTGTTAAATGTATGATTAAGCTGCTTTCTAAAACATATGGTTTCTTACATGTATTTTGTTATATTAAAGAATATAGTAAATATTATTGATTCAAGATAAATTCTTTATTAAATATATGATTTGTTAAATGGATTCTCTTATATTCATCGATAAAAATGAGATTATTGCTTCATTTTTTAATGATGCTATTTTTGGACATTATAACATTCTAGTCATCATTTATTAATGTACCTGAGCATCGTTAAATAATTTTTATAATACATATATATATATATCTTACCTTATTTAATATTATTAATAAATTATATTTAATTATATATATATATTGACAATATTTAAAATTTTTAAATGACATTACATATCGATATATGAAGAACGTAAATATTGTGACTTCAGATGTGGACAGAAATGCCAAAAGACGTCAAAGGTACGTTGAAATGTCAGAAAATGAAAAGCGAGAATTTTTACGACGATTAAGAGAAACTTGTGCTGCAAAAAAGAGATGCTCTACTTTACCCGCAGTTTGTCAAGCACTTAGTGATTAACATTCAGATTCTTTTGTTGATACTGAATCTTCCAGCAGCCAACTCTGCATTCATCAATCAACTAGTCAACTATTACAAAATCGATCTCTCGATTTTAATATGAATCGTGTTGATCCAAGTCATTCTTCTCTCCAACAACAAGAAATTGTTCATAAGACATCAACATTTCAAGCATCTAATGTGACATGTCATAATTCAAATCATCCAACTCTATCTTCTTTTCCAAATCCAACCTAACTCATTCATATGTGTTGAAGATCAAGGTATAAATTTTTTTACCTATATTTTTAGTATTCGTAATATCATTACTAGAGAAAGTCAACAACTTTCTTTTTTAATATTTTAAGGCATAAACCATCATCCTTCGTCAAAGTTAGCATCCTTGCAGAATTTGCCTGTTGAGGCTCCACAACTTCGTTTTGTTCCAAATAGTGAACATTGTCATGCGAAAAGATTTTATCTTGAACCTCCATCGTTCTGTTGTTCATCAGGATAAATTTCTATTGTTGCCCCTCAAATGCCATATGCTTTGAAACAATTATTTTTCATACAGAACATCCGTACATATAATAATAACCTAGCTTTTACTTCCTATAGAGCTAGGTATGATTAAGAACTAACAAAAAACAAGAAAGGGGTTTATACATTTTGTGTTCAAAGTCAAGTTTATCATTTCCTTGACAGTTTAGTTTCAACATCTGATAAGGTATTTGAAATCCAACTCTATTTCTTTGATACTGATGAGGAACTAAAAAGGACTAACTCTTGTGATAAACTTTATGAGAATACATTAAAATTGATTATGGCAATTCTAAAAGATAATCCTTATGCCAAATTCTTTTGAAGTCCTAGGAAGATTGCATCACTTGAGAATCATGCCATAATCCTAAAGTGTTATCTTGGCCTTAATCAACGTGTTTATAATCTTCCTACTGCATCATAAGTGGCTGCTATATAGACTGAGATTGATGATGAACACATTGATAAATGTCCCCACATCCAAGTCTATGCTCACTTGGGTCAAGTTATAGAATTCAATCTTATTATGCATGTGACCCTCTTCAATATCCTCTATTATTTCCACGTGGTGAATCTAGATGGCAACGTGGAATTAAAAGATTAATTTCAAAGACAAACATAAGCAATGTTTTGATGAGGGAATAGATGTTCATATGAACTCTTTTACTGATGCATCTCAATTGTTTGTTGTGGAAAACATAGACAAGTTTCTTTTCCCATGTAATCCTTTTGAAGATATTATTTAATTCCACCGTTTTATTGATCAAATTCACCTTCTTTGCTACTAGTTGTGGATGAAGCATATTGCAAAGATGGTTTTGTTATCACTAGAGAATATTACTGTTATCGGCTCCAAATGAGAGAAAATGATGAATCTATACTACTTCATAGCTTCAGATTGCTTCAACAATTTGTTGTGGGCACTTATATAAAGATTGAAACATCTTGACTTGATTTCCATAGAAAAAGAAAAAATAAGATACGAACAGAAATACTACAAGGTGTTTTGGATAACGTTAGCGTTGGTCAAATAGAAGGTTGAAGAATTGGTTGTCGAGTTGTACTCCCAGCTTCATTTATTGGTGGTACAAGGGACATGAAACGACGTTATCTTAATGTAATGGCTTTGGTACAAAAATATGGTAAACTTGATATTTTTCTGACCATGACTTGCAACCCTATGTGGAGAGAGATACAAGAGAATCTCAAATTTCATGAAAAACCACAAGATAAACCAGATTTATTGGCTAGAATATTTAAAGCTAAATTGGAAATTCTCAAGAATGAGTTGATCAAAAAACAAATCTTTGGAGATGTTGCCGCATGTGTTTATGTTATTAAATTTCAAAAGCGTGGATTCCCTCACGCTCATTTATTACTGATACTTAAGCCACATTCTAAATTGTTAAATCTAGATTCCTATGATCAGATCATATCCGCTGAAATACCAGATCCTGATGGAAATTGGCGATTATATTCTCTTGTCATTAAACATATGATTCATGGTCCTTGTGGTTTTATGAATAAAGATTGCCCTTGCATGAGAAATGGTGCATGCAAAAATCATTATCCTAAGGATTTTGCTTCTTTTACTGCTTACGGTGAGGATAGCTATCTGTGTTATAAACGAAGAGATGATGGTAGAAAAGCTAAAATTTGCAGACAAGAGATTGATAACAGGTGAGTGGCTCCTCACAATCCGTATCTCTTGATGCTAATTGATTGTCACATAAATGTTGAAATATGTTCAATTGTGAAGCTTGTCAAATACTTATATAAATACGTTTTTAAGGGTCATGGCCTTGTGAACTTTAGCATTGTCGATCAACAGAGCGTAGCTGATATTGATGAAATAAGTAATTTTCAAGAAGGCAGTTGGATTGCGCCTCTTGAAGCTTTATAACATATATATGAATTTTGCCTAGCTGAGATTAATCCATCAGCTTGTATACTGCAAGTTCATCTCCCAGATCATCAGTTGATTTCCTTTGATAGATATGAAGATCTTTTCCATTTTTTGAGAAAAATTGACTAATAAAAAACAATGCTCACTGAATTATTAAAGATGAATATGACAAATAAAAATGCAAAAGAGATCAAATGTTTATATAAAGATTTTCTAGAATATTTTGTTTGGAATCGAAAATCACAAACATGGTCACAGAGAAGTCGAAGAAAAGTTATAAGAAGATTGGTTACTGTTGACCCTAGAGAAAGAGAAAGGTATTACCTAAAGTTATTGCTCACACATATTAAAGGACCAACATCATTTGATGACTTGTTGACTGTTGATGGTGAAAAAAGAAGCTGTTTCAAAGAGGCTTCACTACAGTTGGGATTACTAGTGTCTGATTTTTCTGTACAACAAACTCTAGAAGAGGCTATTATATTTCAAATGCCAACATCGCTCAAACTTTTATTTGCTATGTTTATGTTCTATTGTTCACCAACTAATCCTAAGTAGCTGTGGAAACATTCAAGTTTTGACTATCAATATGCTTTTTCTTATAGTACCTATACATCTGATGGCATTACAAAAATGACCCTTCAAGATATTAATAAATCTTTAGAGCAAATGGGGAAGACTTTTGCTGATTACCATTTTGCTGATCATCAATTTCATGTTGATTATTATGAAAATCAAACTAAAGAAATACGAAGTGAGAAAAGTGTACAGGTTGATCCAGAAGACCTATTATTACAATCAAGGTTGAATGATGAACATAAATACATATTTGATTTGATACTGGATTCAGTTTTGACTTCAAATGGTGGAATTTTTTTTATTAATGGTCCTGGTGGAACTGGGAAAACTTTTTTATATCGAGCTCTCCTTGCAAAATTACGGTCACAAGGACATATTACAATTGTTTTTGCTATATTAGGTGTTGCAGCATAAATCCTTCCTGGTGGCAGGATAGTTCACTCAAGATTTAAAATCCCACTTGATTTTTCAAAGAAAAAAATTTGTCAATTAAGTAAGCAAAGTAGTATTGGAAAATTGATATTTGAATGTAATCTTATCTTATAGGATAAAGCTTCCATGGCAAAACAAGAAACTATTGAAGCATTTCATGATTTACTTCAAGATATCATGGATTCCAATGAACCTTTTGGACAAAAAATTATTATATTTGGCGATGATTTTCGTCAAACATTACCTGTTATTGACTAAGCTACAAAACAATAACTCATTGATTCAAGTCTTCTAAATTCACATCTTTGGCGACACATGTGCAAATTCGCTTTGACGATTAATATGAGAGCTATATCAAATCCAACTCTTTGTGAATTTTTATTATGTGTAGGAGAAGGCATCGAACCAGTTGATGAGCAAGAACAAATATCCTTGCCAAAACAACTAGTTATTCCTTATTATAGCAAGGATGAGTCTCTTAACAGTTTAATACATTCTTCGTTGTATATTTTACTTTGCTTGTTAAAAAAAATTGCAAATACATCTTTCTGATCCACCCTTATCTCCACCAGATTACTAGAAAGCGTCTTTCCTGACCTAAGCTTCTATTCATCTGATCCATACCAGATGATAAATAGATGTGTGCTGTGTCTAACAAATAGTTGTGTTGATGAAATTAATGAGATCATGATTAACAAATTGTCAGGAAATATGCATTCATACATAAGTTCTGAAAAAACGGTTGATTGGAGATGTCATAACACAGTTTCTTGTTTGTTTGTGTTTTGCAATGACCATAAACAAATCTCAAGGTCAGACACTTGATTATGTGGGAATTTATCTTCGCCAACCTGTATTCTCACATGGACAATTATATGTAGCTTTATCAAGAGCTTGCATTCCTGAATCAGTTAAAGTTCTAATTATTTTGGGAACTTTTGAATTTTCAAAGTTTGATCAAAAGACAAGAAATATTATATTCCATGAAATATTACAATTAGTCAAATTATAAAATACAAACTTATCAGAAGGTATATTAATTGTTTTATTCAAGTTAATATAATTTGATTTCATATAAAAACATTCTTTTCCACTGATTAATTTATTAAACAAAATTTTCAGGATGGAAAAATGTTCATTCATTAAGGAAATTTTACTCAGTGCTTAGTGGTGGTCATGTGTAATTATTGTGCAACAAAATCAGCATATTATCACATCACCTAACTCACCGTCGAAAAGACAAAAGTTTATCTTTGTTGATTATGAGGTAAGACAATTACACTTTCTTCGTTCTAAATGTTTATTTATTTAAATTTAATTGTAACAATTTCTGTACTATTAATAGGGCTCACAAGTTGAAGATATTATATTCGACAATGACATCCAGAAAATGAGCCATATCTTGCAACCGTGTAAAAAATATATTATTTGTAATGACATTGTGAAGGTGATTCCACTTCAGTATCAAATTGAAGACTTACAAATACAGTGGACAATTACAAATTGTACTGTCATTGAACCTATACCAGATGATGATGTCATCATCCCTACCAAATTTAACTAGACACCTTTCACTGATCTTATCAACTGCATAAACCAGAAGGAAAAATCAGTTGGTTAGACCCTTAATTTATTTCTTTATACAATGTTGACCATTTCTTTCTGTTATATTTAATGATATTTATATTCAACATGTCATAGATATTTTGGTTGTGGTTCTTCAAGTCTTGGATCAGAAAGAAATCAACAAAGATGGCAAACATTCAACTATGTAAAAATTCGTTCTTACTAACAAGAAGTAATATAAATTCTCTGTTTTTCTTTATACCTCACAAAAACTCAAATAATTTCTTCTTCTTTTTCTGGTGTTTCTTTTATTTTAGACATCAAACAATTATACTGTCAGCAATTCTCGTTGATCTAGCAATTGAAGAAGTTACAGAGCTTAACAATTGGTACTTCATTATCTTTACTTCAATGAATAAGTAAATTGTACACAAATTTATAATATTTTCATGCTTTTATATTTATAATTATTATGTTTTAGGGCACGACGAAATAATAAGGAACTTAAAACCCTTATTAATCAACAAGCTTATCTGAGATATAATCCTGATATATCTTTCGGATCGCATCAGAAAATAACAAAAATCCTCTTCTTGAATTGTACCAGTAAGGTAAATACATTTTATATTCTCACGAACATTACCTATTTGATATTCACTTATTTAATAAAAATCTTATTATATATTTGCAGGCAACACGGATTAAAGCTAATATTTCCTTTCAACATATCTTACAAAAGCAACTGGTATATGGCATGTAAGAAATGCTTTCGTTCTACAACTGGTAATTATGGAGTTCCATTCACTTGTAATTCTTGCCGAGGAAAACTTCTTGCTGAACCCAGGTTCTTTTTTCCTTTTCTCTTTTCAATTGACTACCTTCTTGTTGTTGTGCACTTTATATGCGTAGAATTTTTTTCCAACATTTTAATGTTTTGTATTTGGACCTCACGGTTGTAACATGCTAAATTACACCTGTGAGACCTTCTTCATAGGCGTGACTTGTAAGTCACTCCTGTGACGTCTTCTTCACCGGTGTGGCTTCTAACTTATACCTGTGACGCCTACCTTCTTCACAAGTGTAGCTTGTAACACACGCCATTGACAATTCTTCATCCGTGAAGTAGATCTCGTTGTTATACAACCTTCCAATATATCTGATTAACATATATATTCTAATTAACTTTTTATTGCAAATATAGATGCCGCTATGATATGGATGTGACTGACAAAATGGGGACTATCACATCATCTATTTTGGCGAACTTGCTGAAAAACTTCTCAACTTCACTGCAATTCAAGCTACGAAAAATTACAACCAGGTTATACTTCTTTGACTTATTACAGATGCGATTTAATATAGCGATAATAAAAATTTCTTTATTATATGGCTGAAAACTAACATTTTTACCTTTGCATGATAAGAATATGGAACTTCCTCTAGGAAAAGTGTACGTAGAATTAAAAAAACAAGACATTTCTTTTCCATATTAAACTTGTATGTGTTCCCTCTGGGGATGAAAGACAGCGGTTTACTGTTATGTATTACCGTGAAATTAATGGTGACGAATTAGAAAATTCTTGAACTTCCGTTGGAAAAGATAATCAAATCAAACGTTGAAAATAACACTACTGACATTACACCTATCCCAATTTCAGGTATTCGCCATTATTTATTTATTCAATTTCTACTTGTCTTTATTTATTCGTTCAATTTATTGATTTTTATCTTTATCCAAATATATAAACTTCTTTTTAGCGTTAATTATATTGTCATCTTTATCTATTTATTTACCTTTTTTTTTTTAAAAATCCAATGTATATTCTATAGCTAACATACTTTGTTCTTTATAATTCCAGAAGATATTGTTGAATCTTCTTCCACAGTCATACAATGTCTTCATAAAAGATTTAGCGACGATGAACCAGCAACCCACTCAAGTACAAAAAACCTAAATTGTCATAGACTCTTTTTCTTACAATAAAATAACCATATAAATTGTATACTTTTCATGTTTTTATTTCTTGCTTTCTTAAACTTCGAAACTCTCCATATTCGCATGATGATTTTTTGTTGTTAAATCACAACCGTCAATATTGTAGTACTTGAATCATAATGGTTTATTACTTCTACCATATAACAATTATCTTTATTAAATTCGCGGAAATTGATTAACTAATTATTCAAAATTTGTTCACATCTTAAGCCGAACATTATAATTATATTTAATAATGATATTTAAATCAACTAATAATATTTACATTAATTACATCTGTATTAAATATGAAGTTATATTTTGTTGATTAACCAATCCTTATATAGTTAACTAATAGATCATGCTTAAATTAATTAATTTTATTTTCTTTAAATGTTAAATATATTATAATTAATAAATCAGGTAATTATGTTATAATTAATCAACTAATTAATAAAATCCTAAATGATTAATTATTTATTTAATAAACAATTTTAAAAAATCACGTTGATGTTAATTACCCAGTAACAAAAAAGACAAAATAACAAGCATGGTTGTGGACGCTAGTGATTATTAAATCGCACACGTTGCTACTCGAGCTATATATATATATATATATATATGCTCAGACATAAGTTAGAAATCGTGGATAGAGCAAATGTTGTTTTGTAAAAATTAAAGCTTCAGAACAGTTGATGTTAATATTTACTATATATTTTACTCATTATTAATTACTATATGCTAATATTTTTTAATTTAATAAAAATAAATTTAATTGATGTAGGTCGATTTTAACAAAGTTGTAATGAAAGTTGCAGCTTATCCTCTTAACTTTCCAATGGTATAAAGTTTGACATTTTTTGACATCGGAATTAAAAGATATGATATTTACAAGTTTGAATGTCACGCTGGATGCCACTCTCGTGCACATGGTCACCTTATAGATGTCACCCTTGTGCACAAGCATGATGGTGACAAACTGGTGACTTTCTAGATGTCACCCTCTAGATGTCACCCTCGTGCACAATCTATTGACCTTTTAAGCATGAGGGTGACAAACTCGTCACCACAAGCACGAGGGTGATACTTGATTTTGAAATTATTATATTAATATATAAAAATATATAGCAATGAAAAATGAATAAAGCACGGTTATCAATAACATATAAAATTAATATTAAGATAAAGAATTTAATAATATAGTAACAATAATTAATAATTAATAATTAATTTTGGATGTAAAACTAAAAAAATTTCTGAACTATTAACCAAAAAATTTATTTATTTGCGACGCTCTATCTAAATATGATAAGTGGGATAACATAAACGAAAATAATAAAATAATTTAAATATAACTAACTCAGTGACTAAAGCATAAGAAATTAATTATTCAATTAAACTATAATTAATTAACTAATTAAAATCTAATTTAATGTAGTTTTAAAAGTAAAAAATATAACAATAATATATGTCAACATCAAAACAACAATAATATATAACATAATTTTTATGCATTTTTTCTTTTTAATTTTATTACAACAGGTTTCACAAAGGTCTCAAAAGGTTTTGTGCGACAAATGACAAAAAGATTTGCAGACTTTCTCTTCTTTTAAATAGATGCAAAATTTTCTTCTCTACGTAGTTTCATTGTGTTTGGGAATAAAATTATTAGTTACGTGATGACAGAATGAGAAAAAATAAGAGAATAAGGGGATGAGAGTGTGTTTTGAAACTTCAATGATTAAAATGTATTGATCTAGGTAGAATTGAATAAAATGGTCTTCATAAAAGTTGTAGATCTTTCTCTTAGCTTTTTAATGACATAAAATTTGTAATTTTTGAACTTCTGAATTAAAAGTTATAGAATATCTTAAAAGTTGCAATCGCCATGAAGCACAATCGCGATTTTGCCACTGTTCTTAAAAAGTCGTGATCATTACGAAGCACGATCACGACAAACCATTTCCATGGCGAAAATTTTTTATTAGACCTATAAATGTACGGGCGTGCATTAAGCATTAACAACTAATGCATATTTTTCTTTTTCAATTTTAAGTTTTATAAAATTAATAATAACATAATTGTAATTATAATTAACATTTAATTTACTTCTTTTAAAATAATAATTAAATTTTATTTAAATTTAACTCTGCATGCGTTTTTCTTAAATTTTAATTATTAATATAATTAACAAACCATAATTATAATTACAATTTAAAATTTTCTTATTAATGTAATAACTAAATTTCAAACTAAATTTAATTTTTATTAAAGTCATAGTAGCATATATAAGATAAAAAATTAAATTAATTACAATATTTATTTACCTCATTAATAATTCAATTTTATATAAGAAAAATTGAAAACATGACAAATAAATAACAAATTTGCAATTTTTAATCACAGTAATAATTAAGTATTTACAAATTCATTTCATAGTACTATAACTAAAAATTTTTCAAAATTAAAATAAGTAGTTTGTTTCACTCTAATATTAATTTTATTTTTGAAAAAATTGTAACAAATTAAAAACTACTGCATCTTTTTGATTTTAAATTTTTATAAATTTAATCATAACATTATTATAATTTAATTTATTTTTATTAAAATAAAAATTAAATTTAAAATCAACAAAATATTTATTAAACCTATAACTGCATGGGCTTGCATTCTTAACTCATACCTGTGCATTCACTAATGCATTTTTTACTTTTTACAAAATTAATAATGATATAATTATGATTATAATTATAATTTAATTGTTAAAATGATTACAATATATCCTATAATATAAAGTTGTTTTTATTTTATATTTAATTTTATTTAAATATTTAATTACAAATTATTAAGTAAAACAAATTCAAAACTAGTACATCTTTTTTATTATAAAATTTTATAAAATTAATAATACCATCATTATAATTTAATTTAATTTTTTTATTAAAGTAAAATTTATTTAAAATTTAATTTTTTATTAAATTTAGAAATGCACGGATGTGCATTTTTAACGCACATCTGTGCATTCAGTAATTAAATTTTTTATAAAATTAATAATTAGATAATTATAATTTAATTTAATTTTTATTACAGTAATAATTAAGTATTTGCAAATTAATTTCATTTTTATTAAAATAATAGTAGTACAATTACAAAATTGAAATATAAAATGTTCTAAATTAAAACAAGTTGTTTTTCTTCATTCTAAATTTAATTTTATTAAATATTAATATAAAAAACTAAAACAATTTCAAAACAATTGTATATTTTCAAATTTATAAAATTAATGATACCGCCATTATAATTTTATTTTATTTTATATTAAAGTAATAAAAAATTAAACTTTTCATTTTTTATTATGTTCAAAATTGCACGGACGTGCATTTATAATGTACGCCCGTGCATTCACTAATGCATTTTTCTTTTTAATTTCAACGATTTTACAAATTAATGCATGCATTTGTAATGCACACCCCTGAATTCACTAATGTATTTTTATTTTTAATTTAAATTTTTATAAAATTAATAATTACATAATTATAATTATAGTTATAATTATATTTAATTTAATTTAATTAAAGTAATAATTAAGATTTTACAAATTATTTTTTTAAATACAGTCATACTAGTATAATTAACAAATTAAAATAAAATTGTTAATTATTATTATTATTATTATTATTATTATTATTATCACTATTATTAATTTTTACCTATTATATTAACATATAAATTTATTAATTACATTTATTATTATTATTATTATTAAATTCCTTATTATTATTATTATTATTATTATATTCCAATTATTAGTAATTTTAGTAATTATTATTATTATTAAATTCCTTATTGTTATTTATTTATTATTGTTATTAATTTTATTATTATTATTATTATTCTTCTTATTATTATGATTATTATTAATTTCTGCTTGAGTATATATACTAATTATTAATAAATTTATTTTTTATTCATTACATTCCTTATTATTATTAATTTTTTCTTCTTATTATTAAATTTATTAAATTTTTTATTCTTATTAATTATTATTATTATTATTTTTCTAATTAATTATATTTACTTATTATTATTATTTATTTTATGAATTATTATTAAGTCGGCCGAACTTTTTGCAAGGTTAAACGTTGATTGCTATTTTAAATTTAATAATTATATTTATTATTATTAAATAGTTAACATATAAAATTAATATCATAAATTAAGTTATAATTGTAATTAAAATATGTTTATTAATAAATTTAAAAAATAAAACTACAAAGAAAAAATTTGCATGAGTCCATAAGCGTGACTTATGTTTATTTTAATTTTAATTATAGTGCTATTACTTTAATAAAAAATTAAATCTAATTTTAAAATTAAATTTTACTTTAGTTGACAATAATCAACAAACATAGCTAACATTAACAGCTACATGTAATTGCTGCTATATCTCTTTTTTTTCCTTAGTGTTTTCCTTTTTCTCATTTGTTTTCTTTCTTTTCACAATAATCAAGAAACACAGCTAACATTACCTGCATGAAATTGCTACTATATGTCATTCTTTCCCTTTTTCTTTTCTTTTTTTCCCTCATTTTATTCATTTCTTTTCACAATAATCAAGAAACACAACAAACATTAACAACTACATCTAATGTGCTCTAAAAGTACAGACACAAAGGAAACCACTCAAACTGTTTTAGGAAAAAAACAACATTTATGTTAAGAATCAGCACAGACTAGCAGGATTTAGATTTTAAAATGAAGGCTTTTTGCAAATAATAAGTGCGAATGCTCCAAAACGATGCATAGTAACAAAACAACTAGAAACATAAAAAAAACAAATACACAAAATAGAAACAACAAATGAGGAATTTTAAAAAACTTATGAAGAGGGTGGAGGCAATGGAAGTGGAGATGGCACGTGTGTCCATGCATCTCCCAAGCCTTGTGGATTTTCTTTTCCAACTTTCGTTGTTGACGGGCTATCAATTGCATTTGTTGATCCATCCGATTAAGTTGCTCTTGTGTCTTGTTGTAAGTGTTAGCCAACAATACGTATACTTTTTCCCAATCCTTTGGCACGGGTTGTTCCTCACTTGATTCATACATGCCCATAGCAGCTGCAGAACTAGAAGCCTCGCTTGAGAACCTGAACTTGACTATACTACATGTCTGAGGATCTCGAAGCTCCATCTTATCATACGACAATATTTCCGCATGTCTTAAATGTGATACATCAAAATACTCACGACGAACAAAGGTTAGTTCACTAACATCAATATGAAAATGCAGGGCCAAAACAATAGCTAAATAACCCATTCCTAAGGATGTTCCCTTCTTTGTCACAGATTGAATCAGAGATTGCAAAAAAAGAGAGAACATGTTAGGTTTAATCCTTTCATCTATGTAATATAATAATGACAATTCCTTAACAGAACATTTGTTGCTCTAAGTTTTCTGAACGTTATGCAGCAGTAATTGATCAGCATAAATAATGTGAGAGTTCGATGCATTGTGAGGATCAAACTCAAGCAAGTCAGTTAAAAACTTCCAATAAATTGTACTTGAGAAGCCCTAATGACAACTTTCTACCTTTGACCTAGAAAACTGGAAAAGTTCGTGTAACATCTTCTTATCCAAACTACAGAGTTGACCTTGTAGTCTAAACCAAAATTTCTTAGGTTTTCTTAATTCAAACTTCAATGAAGGGAAGAACTCTAGTGTGAGTTCACGAAAAATGGGATAATCTATCTAGACAAATCGTCCTTAATCGCCTCTATTAGCCAATGTAATCACTTTATCTTTCAACCCAATTTCTTCTAACACTTAGAAATTGAAATATCGTGGCGAGAGAATCAATCTACTTTTAAGAGAGGCATACCTTAACCCTTCTTTCGCCAAATAAATAGGAAAAGGAGCGTCATAATCGGCTGCAATGTCTACAACCATTTCACCTCTCAGCTCAGCTTCAATATCTTCACAGTTTTCTTTGACCTTGGACGCATAATGGTGTAAAAACCTGCAAAAAATACCCAAAAAAAATATGACCAATTTTAGAACCCTAAAAGATAGGAATCTGCAAAAATGGAGGGAAAAGGTAAAACAAAAACAAAAATAACTAAAATGTCCGCAAATGTCAAGCTTTTAATGAAAAATTTAAACTCACTTAAAAGATTTTGTGAAAACTTGGAACCAAATCCGTGACTGTGAAAGGAGGGTTCAACGAGAGAACTAGGAACCGAGGAGTGCAAAGAGCACAGAAGACCTGTTTTACTGTGCATTTTATATGCACTGCTATAACTAATAATAATCATAAAAATTAATAATTACGTAATTAACAATTACTTAATAATCTGAATTGCTAAAAACATATAATAATTAATTATTATAAATAACATGAATAAAAATTTTATAATAATAATAAGAATAATTAAATTAATAAAATAATAAATTTAATAATAATAAGAAGAAAATTAAATAATAATAATAATAGAAATAAAATTAATTATTAAATTTAATAATAACAAAATTCATTTCTAATATTCTAACTTATATATTTTAATATGACAAATTTTAATTTTGTTAATTCCTTTCTTACTATACATTTCAAAATTTAAATATGTATAATTTTATCATGAAATTTTAAATTACATAATATTCATTTATACATTAAATAATATAACATGTTACCCCCAATGAGTTTTTTAATTCCGTTATTTTAATTAACTAAAATATTTAATTGATTATAAAACTTTTTTTAACTTATTTTGTTTCGAATGATATATATTTTTTACTTTTTACTTTTTACTCTGATACTATAATATTTCTATTTACTTTGTATACTTTATCCATTTATAACAAATACATTATACTATACATTTTCTAAATTTTTTTATTTCTTCATTCCAAATTTTACTAACTAATCCAATATTCTAACTTATATATTTTTAATATAACAAATTAAAACCTTATTAGTTCCTTTCTTAGTATACATTTCAAAATTTAAATATTTATAATTTTATCACAAAATTTTAAATTACACAATATTCATTTATACAATAAATGATATAGCATATTTAGAAATACTCCTACAATTAAATTAATCATAAATACTGCTAAATTTAAATTAAGTGGGCATTATATCACTGTGCATTTGTGAAGTGTCCATCTACTAGTAAGTGTATAAATGAGAAGAATATTAAGTAGGATTCATGTTAGTGTAACACAGATACAAGTATTTTGAATATTTATGTATTAAATATCAATTTAAGCTTAAATATAGTATCTGAGCTATACACATGAATATTAAAACTGTAATTTTTGATTAATTAATCGCTTAATATTATATGTTCTTTTCAATTATTTAATTCGATATTTTTCACTAAATTTTATGTGTCGCTGTTGGATGCACTTGAGTATCCTTCGTGAGTGTCTAAATACTCTTAAATACAAGCACACATTTTTACTATTAACAAGTTTTTAAATATTTATGCATTGCTTTAATCTTGTGATATCTGAGTTATATATATATATACATGAGTGTTAAAATTCTAACTATTTGGATAATTACTTAATATTTTCTGGTATTTTCAATTATTTATTCGACTTTCTTTACCGTATTCTTTTAGTGGTTACGCCTGTTGTTTGTGTGCACCCGGTAATCCTTTGAATCATGTTTTGAAATCATTAAATAGTAATAACAAAAATATGAAATCAACAAATTTTAAATAGCAAAGAAATCAATGTCCAATTGTATTTACATTGTTTATATGTACTCCTAATTCTTTAAATCGTGTTTTAATTACCTTTTGAAATTGGTAAATAGAAACCAGAAAATGGATATCAAATAATTAATGAAAAAAAGAAACAATGTTTTGAAATTAATAAATAGTAATAAAGAAAATAGCAATTTTCAAAGGGAATTATGTTTTCAAATTAATTAGTGATAAAAAAGATATTACTAAATATGGGAAATTTATGAGCATTTATCACATAATGTTCTCACAAGTTCTGTTTTTTATTGAATAAAAACAGAGATCACTTCTTAACAGAGTTTTTGTGAATAAAACAATCTACTTGAAGAACTCCATAACCCAATAGTTACAGACAAAGCATTTGAAATCAATGC
>JAOSBN010000179.1:15933755-15944760 GCA_027563595.1 Erythroxylum suave | reverse complement strand
AGATTAATATAAATATATATATGCATAATGTATATATTATGTAAATATGAAAAATAAAATAAAAAGTTTTAAAAAGCCTAAATACATATGTTGTAAATATGAAAAATAAAATAAAAAATTTTAAAATTTATTAATTTTAAAAATAAAACAACAAATTTTAAATTTATTTTTAAAATTTTATTAAAAATCCGTGCCAAAAACGGCCCTGGCCTGGGCGGGCTGGGCCATGGGCCTCTCTGCGGGCTGCCCATCGGTGGGCCAGAAACGGCCCACGATCCATTTCGGCTCGCATGGGCCAGCCTTCTGCGGGCTGAGCGGGCCGTGGGCCGAAATGGCCTGCCGTAATTTTTCGACGGGTCGGCCCAGGCCCAGGCTCAATCCGACCCGTTGACATCCCTAAGAGAAGTCGAAGAAAAGTTATAGGAAGATTGGTTACTGTTGACCCTAAAGAAGGAGAAAGGTATTACCTAAGGTTATTACTCACACATGTTAAAGGTCCAACATCATTTGATGACTTGTTGACTGTTGATGGTGAAAAAAGAAGTTGTTTTAGAAAGGCTGCACTGCATTTGGGATTGCTAGTGCCTGATCTTTATATACAACAAACTTTTGAAGAGACTGTTGTGTTTTAAATGCCAACGTCGCTCAGACTTTTATTTGCTACGCTTCTGTTCTATTGTTCACTAACTAATCCCAAGCAACTTTGGGAAACATTCAAAGATGACCTTTGTTCTGACTATCAGTATGCTTCTTCTAATAGTAACTATACATCTGATGACATTAAAAAAATGGCCCTTGAAGATATTGATAAATCTTTGGAGAAAATGGGGAAGACTTTAGCTGATTACCATTTTGCTGATCATCAATTTCGTGTTGATTATCATGAAAAACAAACTAAAGAAATACAATGTGAGAAAAGTATACAGGTTGATCCAGAAGACTTATTATTACAATCAAAGTTGAATGATGAATAGAAATACATATTTGATTTGATATTGGATTCAGTATCGGCTTCAAACGGTGGAAGTTTTTTTATTGATGGTCCTGGTGGAACTGGGAAAACTTTCTTATATCGAGCTCTCCTTGCAAACTTACGGTCACAAGGATATATTGCCATTGTTGTTTCTACATCAGGTGTTGTAGCATCAGTCCTTCCTGGTGATAGGACAGCTCACTCAAGATTTAAAATCCTACTTGATTTTTCCAAGAAAAAAGTTTGTCAATTAAGTAAGCAAAGTAGTATTGAAAAATTGATATCTAAATGTTGTCTTATCTTATGGGATGAAGCTTCCATGGCAAAACGAGAAGCTATTGAAGCATTTCATGATTTACTTCAAGATATCATGGATTCCGATGAACCTTTTGGGTGAAAAATTGTTGTATTTGGTGGTGATTTCTGTCAAACTTTACCCGTTATTGATCAAACTACAAAACAACAACTCATTGATTCAAGTCTTCTAAATTCACATCTTTGGCGACACATCCGTAAATTCTCTTTGACGATCAATAGGAGAGCTATATCAAATCCAACTTTTTGTGAATTTTTATTACGTGTAGAAGAAGGCATCGGACCAGTTGATGAGGAAGAACAAATATCCTTGCCAAAACAACTAGTTATTCCTTATGATAGCAAGGACAACTCTTTTAACAGGTTAATACATTCTTCGTTGTATATTTTACTTTGCTTCATCATCATCATCATCATCACCCAGTCCGAAATCCCGCAATGAAGTGGGGTCTGGGGAGGTTCGATAGTATGTAGCCTTACCCCTATAGAGTAGAGAGGCTGTTTCCGGTAGCCCCGCATGCGAATGAGACAATATATGAATGATTGTTTTACATCTATTTACTTTGCTTCTTTTAAAAAATTGCAAATACATTTTTCTGATCCACCCTTATCTCCACCAGATAACTTGACAGCGTCTTCCCTGACCTAAGTTTCTATTTATCTGATCCATACCAGATGATAAATAGATGTGTGCTGTGTCCAACAAACAACTGTGTTGATGAAATTAACGAGATCATGATTAACAAATTATCAGGAAATATGCATTTATACATGAGTTCTGACAAAACGGTTGATCAGAGACATCAAGCAGATTATGAAGATTTTCTAAATTCTTTAAATCCAAAAGGCTTACCTCCACATAAACTTTTACTCAAAGAAGGCTCCCCCGTTATGCTCCTAAGAAATTTGAATCCAACTGAGGGCCTATGCAATGGGACAAAGTTGATATGCAGATAACTAAAAGATCATACAATTTCTAGAGAAATTGTCTTCGGACCTCACAAAGGGAAAATTGTTTTTATACCTAAAATTCCCTTACAGTCTTCTAACAATGAAAAAAATGGAATACTTTTGTCAAAACGCAGTTTCCTATTCATTTGTGTTTTGCAATGATCATAAACAAATCTCAAGGTCAGACACTTGATTATGTAGGAATTTATCTCCGTCAACCTGTATTCTCAAATGGACAATTGTATGTAGCTTTATCAAGAGCTCGCACTCCTGAATCAGTTAAAGTTCTAATTATTCCGGGAACTTTTGAATCTTCAAAGTTTGATCAAAAGACAAGAAATATTGTATTCCATGAAATATTTCAATTAGTCAAATTATAAAATACAAACTTGTAAGAAATTATATTAATTGCTTTATTCTAGTTAATATAATTTGATTTCATATAACAAACATTCTTTTCCATTGATTAATTAATTAAACAAAATTTTCAGGATGGAAAAATGTTCATTCATTAGGGAAAATTTACCCGGTGCTCAGTGGCAGTCATGCGAAATTATTGTGCAAGAAAAACAACATATTATTACATCACCTAACTCACTGTCCAAAAGGCAAAAGTTTGTCTTTGTTGATTCTGAGGTATGACTATTACACTTTCTTCGTTCTGAATGTTTATTTTTTAAAATTTAATTGTTAACAATTCCTTACTATTAATAGGGCTCACAAATTGAAGGTATTATATTCAACAATGACATCCAAAAAATGAGTCATATCCTGCAACCGTGTAAAAAATATATTATTTGTAATGCCATTGTGAAGGCGATTCCACTTCAGTATCAAACTGAAGACTTACAAATACAGTGGATAATTACAAATCGTACTGTGATTGAACCCGTATCAGATAATGATGTCATGATCCCCACCAAATTTAAATAAACACCTTTCATTGATCTTATTAACTGCATAAACCAGAAGGAAAAATAAGTTGGTTAGAAACTTAATTTATTTCTTTATACAATGTTGACTATTTCTTTCTGTTATATTTAATGATATTGATATTTAACATGTGATAGATATTTTGGCTGTGGTTCTTCAAGTCTTGGATTAGAAAGAAATCAATAAAGATGGCAAACATTTAACTATGCAAAAATTCGTTCTTGCCAACGTGCAGTAATATAAAGTCTGTTTTTCTTTATACCTCACAATAACTCAAATAATTTCTGCTTCTTTTTCTAACGTTTCTTTTATTTTAGACAACAAACAATTATACTGTCAATGTGGGATTTTTTTGTTACTAATGAGGGACAGCAAATTGCGAAATGCTTAAATTCTTGTCCGATAATTGTATGTCGTAGACTGAAAGTCAACTTCTATAACGGTATTTTTATTTTTTTCATTACACTATTACATTTTATTACTTATCTTTCTATTTTATTTTTAGCTGCCACTTGAAAAATTTTAGGTGTTGCATTATCTACCTGGTTTGACTTAGCGATTCTTATTGATCCACCAATCGAAGAAGTTGCAGAGCTTAAAAATTGGTACCTCATTATCTTTACTTCAATGAATAATCAAATTGTACACAAATTTTTATAATATTTTCATGCTTTTATATTTATAATTATTGTGTTTCAGGGCACAACGAAATAATAAGAAACTTAAAACCCTTATTAATCAACAAGCTTATCTGAGATATAATCTTGATATATCTTTCGGATCGCATCAGAAAATAACAAAAATCATCTTCTTGAATTGTACCAATAAGGTAAATAGACTTTATATTCTCACAAATCTTCTTGAATTCTACCAGTGAGGTAAATTCATTTTATATTATCACGAATATTACTGATTTGATATTCACTTATTTAATAAAAATCTTCTTATATATTTGCAGGCAACCTGGATTAAAACTAATATTTCCTTTCAACACATCTTACAAAAGTACTGGTACATGACATGTAAGAAATGCTTTCGTTCTCAAGCTGCTAATTATGGAATTCCATTCAATTGTAATTCTTGTCGAGAAAAACTTCTTGCTAAACCCAGGTTCTTCTTTTTTCTTTGTCTCTTTTCAATTTACTACCTTATTCCTGTCGTCCACTTCAATTTACTACCTTATTCTTGTCATCTACTTTATGTGCAGAATTTTGTTTCCAACATTTTAATGTTTTGTATTTGAACGTCACGGCTATAACATGCTAAATCACACCCGTGAGACAAAAAGGTCACAGGTGTGACTTGTAAGTCACTTCGTGGCTTCTAACTCATACCTATGACAACTACCTTCTTCACAAGTGTAACTTGTAACACAAGTAATTGACAATTCTTCATCCTTGAAGTAGATGTTGTTGTTATACAACCTTCCAGTATATCCGATTAACATATATATTCTAACTAACTTTTTATTGCGAATATAGATGCCGCTATGATATGGATTTGAGTGATGAAATGGAGACTATCACAACATCTATTTTTGGCGAACTTGCTAAAAAACTTCTCAACTTTATTGCAATTCAAGTTATGGAATATTACAACCAAGTTATAATTCTTTGACTTACTACAGATGCGATTTAATATAGCGACAATAAAAATATCTTTATTATATGGCCGAAAACTAACATTTTTACCTTTGCATGATAAGAATATGGAACTTCCTTTGGAAAAAGTGTACGCAGAATTAAAAAACAAGACATTTCTTTTTCACATTAAACCTGTACGCATTCCCTCGGGGGATGAAAGACAATGCTTTACTGTTATGTATTACCGCAAAATCAATGATGACGAATTAGAAAATGCTTCAACTTCCATTAGAAAAGACAATCAAATCTCAACTAATGATGAAAAAAACACTACTGACATTACACCTATCTCAATTTCAGGTATTCGCCATTATTTATTTATTCAATTTGTACTTGTTCTTATATATTTGTTCAATTTATTCGTTTTTATCTTTATCCAAATAAATAAACTTTTTTTAGGTTGATTATATTGTCATCCTTATCTATATCTATTTACCATGTTTATAAATTATAATCCCTTGTATATTCTATAACTAATATACTTTCTTCTTTATAATTTCAGAAGATATTGTTGAATCTTCTTCCTCGGTCAGACAATGTCTTCATAAAAGATTCAGCGACGATGAACCACCAACTCGCTCAAGTGCAGATGTTAACGACAGTAACGAAAAACCTAAACTGTCATAGACTCTTTTTCTTGCAGTAAAATAACCATGTAAATTGTATACTTTTCATATTTTTATTTCCTGTTTTCTTAAACTTCGAAACTCTCCAAATGCGCATGATGATTTTTTGTTGTTAAATCACAACCGTTAATATTGTATTACCTGAATCGTATGGGTTTATTACTTCTACCATATGACAAAAATCTTTATTAAACTCGTGGGAATTAATTAGCTAATTATTCAAATTTTGTTCACATCTTAAGCCGAACATTATAATTATATTTAATAATAACATTTAAATCAACTAATAATATTTACATTAATTAAGTCCGTATTAAAAATGAAATTATATTTTGTTGATACATTAAAAAAAGTTGAAATTTAAAATAAATTGATTTTTTCATTTTAATATTAATTTTATTTTTATAAAAAATATCTAGCAAATTTAAAACTGCTACATCTTTTTAATTTTAAATTTTTTATAAATTTAATGATACCATCATTATAATTTAATTTATTTTTTATTTAAGAAAAAATTAAATTTAAAATCAATAAAATATTTATTAAACCTATAAATGTATGGATGTGCATAATTAAATCACACCCGTGTATTCACTAATGCAGTTTTTTTCTTTTCAAATTTTACTTTTTTAAAATTCAATAATAACATAATTATAATTATAATTCAGTTTTTGATATCATTACAGTATATCTCGTTAATGCAGTAACATGTAAATATTGATATTGACTATTTAATCAAGTAACTATATTTTAAACAATAATATACCAATAATCATTTATAATAATTGTATTTATTATTTAGGTTGTGATAGGCATTCTTTATAATATATTTAAATAATATTAATTAACATATAAATGCAATATAATTAATTGATCATATTATAATAACTATTAATCATATCAAATTTATTATTTAAGCATATTGAAATAATAGTAGTATATTGAAATAATTGGACGAAAATTTTATCAGTCATATGAACTATGTAATAATTAAAGATAAATAATATAATATAATAATATTTAGTAATTATATCAAAAGTAATTATAATTAAATATATTTAAATAATATGCATTATTATCTATTAATTTCAGATGAAATATGTATAATGTTAATTATATGAAAAGGTGGCACGAGTGTGACTTAACAAGTCACACCTGTGACATCAAGTCAAAAGGTCACGGGTGTAACTCATACACAGTCAGGACAAAAGTCACGGATGTGACTTGTCATGACACAGAAAAAGTGTTACGGGTGTGACTTATGACATATCTGACCGGTAATATACTAAGTATTCATAATATTGAGTAATTATTAATAATATACTATATTATTATAGTCAAATTAGTGTAATTACAAATTTAGAATAAAAAATGTTCTAAATTAAACTAACTAGTTTTTCTTCATTCTAATATAACTAGTTTTTCTTCATTCTAATATTAATTTTATAAAAATATAAAAAATTAAAACAATTTCAAAACTAATGCATCTTTTAAATTTTAAAATCTAAAACAATTCAAAACTGATGCATCTTTGTAATGTAAATTTTTATAAATTTAATAATATCATAATTATAATTTATTTTTTAAAAGTATAAATTAAATTTACATTTCAACAAAATTTTTATTTATTATTATTAAAATTAATAACAAATTAAATTATAATTATATTATTTATTATAAATAAATTAAACTTATTTAAGCTACATATCACAAAATAGTGACCTCTATATGTCACCCTCGTGCTTGTGCATGAGGGTGATAATGTGGTGACCTTTTACATGTCACCCTCGTGCTTATGGTGACTTTTTAGAGGTCACCCTCGTGTTTGTGTGGTGATTTTTTAAATGTTAGCAAGAGGGTGTCAATTTGACGACCTTTTGAATGTCACCGTCGTGCTTATCCATGAGGGTGATAATGTGGTGACCTTTTAGATGTCACCCTCGTGACAATTTGGTGATTTTTTAAATGTCACACTCGTGCACAAACACGAGGGTGACAAAGTGGTGACCTTTTAGATGTCACCCGTGCACGAGGGTGACAATCTGGTAACATTATTGATGTCACCCTCGTGCTTGCACACGAGGGTGAAAATCTACTGACCTTTACGAGTCACCCTCGTGCACAAGCACTAGGGTGACAATCTGGTGACATTATAGACGTCATCCTTGTGTTTGTGCATGAGGGTGACGATTTGGTCACCATCACCCTCGAATTTATTAATTATATTTATTATTATTAAATAGTGAACATATAAATTTAATATTGTAAGCAATTAAAATATGGTATTATTAATAAAATTTAAAAATAAAACTACAAAGGAAAATTTTGCATAAGTGAATAGGCGTGACTTATATTTACTTTAATTTTAATTATAGCACTATAACTTTAATAAAAAATTTATTTTAATTTAATTTTAAATTAAATTATTAATTTGATAAAAATATATTAAATTCTAAATTTAATTATTAATTTAATAAAAAAATTTTGTTATTATTAATTTTAAAAAATTAAAGTAAAAAAATGAATTAGTCTGATATATCATTCTTGTTTTCCTGTTGATATATATTATTGTTATAGTTTTTACTTTTAAAACTATCAAGCTAATTATGTCATGTATCATCATCATCATCATCATCACCCAGTCTGAAATCTCACAATGAAGTGGGATCTGGGGAGGTCCGATAGCACGCAGCCTTACCCCTACACAGTAAAGAGGCTGTTTCCGGTGGACCCATATGCGAATGAGACAATATATGAATGATGCAAGTTACAGAGAAAAGGTAAACTAGCACGAAAAAAAATCGATGTAACTAAAATTTCAATAAAAACATAAATAAATAGGGTTAAAATATTAAAAACGTAAAAACTATGCAACTGTGACAAGAAGATTTTAGAAAATAAATTAATTAATTAAAATGTGATAAAATAACTAGATAGATAAATAGATAAATAAGTAGAATAAAGTAATAATAAATAAGTAAAATAGAATAATATCACTTACATAAAAGCTTTTTATTTATCTTAATTGCACAGCCGTGCCCTTAGTGCATAACTAACATTAACAGCTGCATGTAATTGTTGCTATATCTCATTTTTTCGTTGATCATTTCTTTTTTTCTCATTTGTTTTTTTTTCTTTTCACAATAATCAAGAAACACAACTAACATTAACAGCTACATGTAATTGCTACTATATGTCATTCTTTTCCTTTTTCTTTTCTTTTCACCATAATCAAGAAACACAACTAATGTTAACAACTTCATGTAATGTGCTCTAAAAGTACAGATACAAAGGAAGCCACTCAAATTGTCTTAGGAAAAAAAATTTTATGTCAAGAATCAACACAGACTAACAGGATTTAGAATTTAAAATGAAGATTTTTTTACAAACGATAAGTCCGAATGCTCCAAAACAGTTGCATAATTCAATCTTCAGGCATATCGCTCAATCCTGTTCCGATTACTATGACAGAATTTAATGACAACAGCTCCTAACCTAATATACAACATAATATAGTACAAATAAAAAACAGAATTACTAAAACCAAAAAACAAACCACAAAACAAATACTAATCCATAGTAACAAAACAATTAGAAACATCAAAGAAACAAATACACAAAACAAAACAACAAATGAGGAATTTTAGAAAACTTTTGAAGAGGGTGGAGGTGATGGAGGTGGAGATGGGACGTGAAGTCCTTGCAGCTCCCAAGCCTTGTGGATTTTCTTTTCCTGCTTTCACTGTTGACAGGCTATCAATTGCATTTGTTGATCCATCTGATTAAGTTTCTCTTGTGTCTTCTTATAAGTGTTAACCAACAATGTGTATATTTGTTCACAATCCTTTAGCGCCTCTTCTTCCTCTTCTTCCTCACTTGATTCAGACGACCCCATATTAGCTGCAGAACTAGAAGCCCCCCTGAGAACTTGAACTTGATTGTAGTACGTGTCCGAGGATCTAGAAGCTCCATCTTATCATGCGACAATATTTATGTACGTCTTAAATATGGTATATCAAAATACTCACGACAAACAAAGGTTAGGTCACTAACATTGATATGAAAATGCTAGGCCAAAACAGTAGCTAAATAACCCATTCCCAGCGATCTTCCCTTCTTTGTCATAGATTGAATCAAAGATTGTGAGAAAAGAGAGAACATGTTAGGTTTAATCCATTCGTCTATGCAAGATAATAGCGACAATTCCTTAGCAGAGCATTTATTGCTCTGAGTTTTTCCAAACACACTATGACACATGAATTTATGCAGCAATAATCAATTAGCATAAACAATGTGAGAGTTGGATGCATTGTGAGGATCAAACTTGGGCGAGTCAGTTAAAAACTTCCAATAAATTGTACTTGAGAAGTCTTGATGACAACTTTCTACCTCTGACCTAGAAAACTGGAAAAGTTCGCGTAACAACTTCTCATCCAAACTACAGAGCTGACCCTGTAGTCTAAACCAAAATTTCTTAGGTTTACTTGATTGAAACTTCAATGAAGTGAAGAACTCTAGTGTAAGTTCTTAAAAAATGGGATAATCTATCTAGACAAATCATCCCAAAATGCGTCTATTAGCCAATGTCTTCACTTTATCTTTCAACCCAATTTGTTTTAACACTTCAAACTTGAAATATCGTGGCGCGAGAATCAATTTATTTTTAAGAGAGGCATACCTCAACCCTTCTTTCGCCGAATAAATAGGAAAAGGAGCGTCATAATCGACTGCAATGTCTATAGTCATTTCACCTCTCACCTCAACTTCAATATCTTTCACAGTTTTCTTCGATCTTGGAGGCATAATAGCGTGAAAACTTGCAAAAAATACCCAAAGAAATACGACCAATTTTAGAACCCTAAAAGATAGGAACCTGCGAAAATGGAGGGAAAAAGGAAAAACAAAAACAAAAATACCGCAAATGTAAAGCTTTTAATGAATTTAAACTAACTTAAAAGATTTTGTGGAAACTTGGAACAAAATCAGCAACTGTGAAAGGAGGACAAAACTAGGAAGAGAGGAGCGTAAAGGACTTGTTTTGCTCTGCATTTCATAAGCGCTGCTATAACTAATAATGATCGTAAAAATTAATAATTACGTAATTAACAATTACTTAATAATCTGAATTGTTAAAAACATATAATAATTAATCATTATAAATAACCTATATAAAAACTTTAAAAATATCTAATAACGAAGAATATCGTAATTACTAATCAGATAAAAATTAATCAAAAATAATTATTACATTATTCTACTACCATGGTTCCAATCAATTATATAAACTTAAACAATTCAAAATTATAACTTTCTTATATGATCCTACATTGATTCAACTTAATTATATAAAAAATGATAATTAAATGAACCTTCGCTCTCTATACTTAATTAAAAATAAAATAAGGAATTATATACCAATAATTATTAATAACAACCAATTATATTCTAATAACTAGTTATTACATCAAAATTTATTATATTTAAGTGTATTAAAATTAATACAGCAACATATACACCAACTATTAAAATTGGAATCTTAATAAAGTAAATATATATTTTAAAAT
>JAOSBN010000179.1:15795004-15917776 GCA_027563595.1 Erythroxylum suave | reverse complement strand
ACTCAC
Source organism: Erythroxylum suave (assembly GCA_027563595.1). Taxonomy (NCBI): domain Eukaryota; kingdom Viridiplantae; phylum Streptophyta; class Magnoliopsida; order Malpighiales; family Erythroxylaceae; genus Erythroxylum; species Erythroxylum suave. The sequence continues at coordinate 15,917,770 of JAOSBN010000179.1, read as the reverse complement.
ACTCTAATTATGGTTAAATAATCTTAAAAGCAATAGAAAACAAGAAAATTTTTGATTTTGTTCGTTCAATTATGAAAACAGCCTGAGGAGTCACGAAAGCTACAATTAAGCTCAAAAACATGCACCAAAACTAATGTACCCCACCCCCACACTTAAAACTTGCATTGTCCTCAATGTAAGATCAAATGCCAGAAATGGAGCAATTAACAAAAATAACAAATGCTAAAATGTAAAAGACAGAAATTAACTTCCCTTGGGTTACCTCCCAAGCAGCGCCTTTGTTTAATGTCGTTGGCTCGACCTCTAGTTGCGTGCTTTATGTGACACCAGTCACATCCTCCAGTGTCAACACCTCCAAATCCTTCGTTTGGAAGCCCTCATAATACAGCTTTAAGCACTGACCATTCACTCAGAATGTTTTGTTAGTTCTAAGGCTCCGTATCTCCAATGCACCAAAAGGAAAGACATGAGTGATAACAAATGGACCAACCCAACGGGAACGCATCTTACCAGGAAAAAGCTTGAGTTTAAAATAATATAGTAACACTTTCTAGCCCACTGAGAAACTTTTCCTTGAAATCATCTTATCATGAAAAGCTTTCGTCCTCTCCTTATATATCACCGCATTTTGATATGACTCATTCCTCATCTCTTCCAACTCCTGAAGCTGCAACTTCCTATGCACTCCCGCATCATCCAAGTGCATGTTGCATCTTTTGATAGCCCAATAGGCCTTATGTTGTAATTCCAATGGAAGATGACATGGCTTTCCAAAAACTAGCCTGTAAGGTGACATTCCAATTGGTGCTTTATAAGTCGTCCGGTAGGCCCACAATGCGTCTTCCAGTCTTGCACTCCAATCCTTCATATTGGGTTGCATAGTTTTCTCCACGATTAACTTAATCTCTTGATTCGAGACTTCAGCTTGCCTATTGGTTTAAGGATGGTAAGCAGTGGAAACTTTGTGCGTGATGTGATATTTTCTGAGCATTGCTTCCATCACCCTGTTGCAAAAGTGGGTTCCTTTATCGCTAATGACGGCTTTCGTTATCCCGAACCTAGAAAGAATGTTAACCTTAACAAAATTTGCAACAACCTTAGCATCATTAGTCCTAGTGGCTTTTGCTTCTGGCCATTTAGAAACATATTCAACCGCAAGCATTATATAAGTGAAACCAAAAGACGAAGGGAAAGGTCCTACAAAATCAATGCCCTAAATGTAAAAAATTTCACAGAAAAGTATAGGGGTTTGTGGCAATTGATCCTTATGGGACAAGTTACCTGACCGTTGGCATTTATCACATGATTTGCAAAAGGTATATACATCTTTGAACAATGTTGGCCAGTAAAAGCCACTCTCTAGAACTTTTTGAGATGTCCGTTTTACTCCAAAATTTCCTCTGCAAGCGTACGAATGGCAGAAGGCTAAAATTGATGGTGATTCATCTTTCGATACACACCTTCTGATAACTTGTTCTGCACAGTGCCTCCGAAGATAGGGGTCATCCCATACATAGTACTTCGCTTCACTTCGTAGCTTATCCCTCTGAGCCTTAGACAAACCAACAGGTAATTCGTTAGTTATTAAAAAATTGACAATGTCTGCATACCATGGTGGTGTCAAATCGGTCGAAAACAATTGCAAATCCGAAAAGCTTTCTCGTAGAAGGATATATCATCTTCTTCCTTTATCAAACGACTGAGATGATCTGCCACCACGTTTTCTGCCCCCTTCTTATCTCTGATCTCTAAGTCAAATTCCTGCAGGAGGAGAATCCATCAGATCTGCCTCGGTTTTGCTTCTTTATTTGTGAGCAAGTATCATATAGTTGCATGGTCATAATAAACAATCACTTTAGCACCATGCAAATACGATCGAAATTTTTCTAAAGCAAAAACCACAGATAACAATTCTTTTTCAGTAGTGGAATAATGCAATTTAGCTGGATTTAAAGTCTTTGAAGCATAGTAAATGGCAAGAAAAGCTCTTCCCACTCTTTGCCCTAGAACCGCCCCCATCGCATAATCGCTCGCATCACACATGATCTCGAATGGAAGGTTCCAATCTGGCAGTTGAATCACCGATGGGGATGTCAGAAGCTCCTTAAGTTTGTTGAATGCTTCTTTGCACCTCTCGTCGAACTCAAAGCGGACATCTTGTTGAAGAAGCTTGCACAGCGGTGCGGCTATCTTTGAAAAATCCTTTATGAATCTTCGATAAAAACCTGCATGCCCCAGAAAAGAATGCACTCTCCTCACAGTAGAGGGGTAAGGTAAAGAGGAAATGATATCAACTTTAGACTTGTCTACTTCAATACCCTTAGCAAATATCACAAGACCTAGATCTATAACTTGGCCCACCATAAAATGACATTTTTTCCAGTTCAACATAAAGTTAGTTTCTATACACCGTTGCAAGATAATGGCAAGATTCTTAAGACATTCATCAAAGGAAGATCCATATACACTAAAATCGTCCATAAATACCTCAATAATATTCTCAACATATTCAGAAAAATGCTTACCATACACCTATGGAACGTGGCAGGTGCATTACACAATTTGAATGACATCCTTTGGTAGGCAAATGTACCGAATTGGCATGTAAATGTGGTCTTCTCCTGATCTTCTAGTGCAATCGGTATCTGAAGATAACCTGAAAAGCCATCTAAAAAGTAATAATAGTCATAACCAGCCAATCTCTTAAGCATCTGATCAATAAAAGGAAGAGGAAAGTTATCTTTACGAGTAGCAGCATTCAACTTCCTATAATCATTACATACTCGCCACCCGGTTTGCATTCGGGTGGGAATCAACTCACCTTCCTCGTTTTTCACAACAGTGATTCCAGACTTCTTTGGAACTACTTGGATAGGACTTACCCACTTACTATTAGAAACCGGGTAGACAACCCTAGCATCGAGAAGCTTCAGAACCTCCTTCTTCACAACTTCCATAATTGGAGGATTCAGTCTACGCTGAGGTTGCCTTGTAGATTTTGCATCATCCTCCAACAAAATGCGGTGTATGCATATGAAAGGGCTTATCCCATGGATATCTGCGATGGTCTACCCAATAGCCTTCTTATGCTCCCTCAGCATTTGAATCAACATCTCCTCTTGAGTTGAAACTCCACCAAAATGATAATTGGGAGAGTCTACTTATCTCCCAAATAGGCATATTTTAGATGTGTAGGGAGTGGCTTCAATTCCAATTCTGGGGCCTGCACAATAGAATGTAACAACTTCTGATAAGCTTCAGGTAGTTAAATAAAAGCCAAATCATACCTTTTTTAAGAGCTCTCTAATGAGTCCAAGGTGGCTGTTATTTCCACAAGCTCGTCTCCCATCTCAATATCAGTGTTGGCTTCTACTTCCCTATCCTCGATTAAAGATATTTCCAAATATTCCCTATAACTTAATTTAAACATTTCTTGCACCAAAGGATCGATCACATCAACAAAAAAAACACAATGGTCATTAGGAGGATGTTTCATGGAATCAAAAATATTAAAATGAATTACTTCCCCATCAAATTCCATTGTGAGGGCACCTTTACGAACATCTATCTTAGTTTGAGCTGTATTAAGGAATGGTCTCCCCAAATAGATAGGTATCGAATTGCATGAAGTATCATCATTCATATCTACCACATAAAAATTTGCAGGAAACACTAACTCATTCACCTGCACCAAAACATCCTCAACCACACCATTAGGATAAGCATTAGTGCGATCAACCAATTGGATGACTACATTCATTTTTTTCAAAGGGCCCAAATTCAAAGAAGTATAGATAAGCATTAGTGCGATCAACCAATTGGATGACTACATTCATTTTTTTCAAAGGGCCCAAATTCAAAGAAGTATAAATCGAATGAGGCATCACATTAATAGAAGCACCCAAATCCAACATTGCTCTACTGATCACAGTATTACCAATTTTGCAAGGAATAGTGAACATGCCTGGGTCTCGGCATTTTGGAGACATCTTCTTTTTGAATACTACCGACACATTCTCACCCATCATCACTTTCTCATCGCCCCTCAATTTCCTCTTATGCGTACGCAATTCTTTGATAATTTGGCATACCTTGGCACTTGCTTGATTGCTTCGAGCAAAGGTATATTGACTTCTATCTTTCAGAAAGTCTCCAATATCTCTTTATCCTTGTCCTCCTTGATTGACCTCATCAATCTGCTCAAAAAAGGTGGAGAGTTAGTTTTAATAATATTGGGACTTTCAACATTTACCTTTGTGCTTAATGACGAATTTTCTTCCTTTTCCAATTCCTTCTCAATCTCTTCCTCGGTAGCAATCCTTGTTGGGGTTCTTTTGGGACCTTCAATCTCCTTCTCGCCCCTCAAGGTTATGGCACTGACATTCTTCGGGTTCACCTCAGGTTGTGATGACAATTTTCCTCCACCTTGTGATTCTAGGCGATTGAGCCTTACTTCCATTTGACTCATTTGATATTCCATGTTCTATTGGCTTACTTTCCTATCCTGCTGAAATTGCAAATTATTAGCAACAAGTTTGTTAACAAGTTCTTCTAAAGATGCACCTGAACTTGAAGAAGAAGCTCCTTATGCTCCTTGTTGCCTTGGTTGAAATCCTGGCGGCTCCTGCGGCTGATTCTGGAAGTGATTTTGTTGTCGATTCCCTCTATAACTCAGGTTGGGGTGATCCCTCCAACCTGGGTTATACGTCTGTGAGTATGGGTTGTATTGGTTTGGGAAGTTCCCTCTTGCAGCATTCACGTGCTCCATACTCCCCTCTTGCAAAGCTGGGCACTCGTTAGTTAGATGACTTGTATTTGAACATATCTCGCATGCTTTCACTTGTGCCTGTCCAACTACAATCTGTCTCACAAAAGATGTTAGTTCATCTAAACGATGTTCAATGGATGAAGTGCTTACCTCATTTACTCATCGAACATCATTACGAGTGATGAATTGTTGGGTGTTAACGGACATCTGCTCAAGTAATATCCTAGCTTCAATAGGAGTCTTCTCGCAAAGTACCCCACCGCTTGTCGCATCAACCAAACTCCTCTCCATTGGTAGTAATCCTTCATAAAAATATTGGATGAGAAGTTGACCTGGTATGTTGTGATGTGGGAAACTGGCACATAACTTCTTAAATCGCTCCCAATATTCATAAAGAGACTCCCCATTATGTTGCTTAATACTGCATATCTCCTTTCGAATACTTGCTGTCTTTGAAGCCAAAAAATATTTTTCCAAAAACAATCTCTTCATCTCCAACCAAGTGCTCACACTTCCTGCAGGAAGTCAAATAAACAATCTTTTACTATGTCTTTGAGCGAGAATGGGAAAGCCCTCAACATGATCTGCTTGTCCGTCACCCCGTGAGGCTTCATGCTTAGACACACCACATCGAGTTCCTTGAGATGCTTATGTGCATCCTCACCTGCAAGGCCATGAAAGTTAGGCAATAAATGAATTAATCCAGATTTTAAATCAAAGGTAACGTGTTCAGCTAAATTCGAAAATGTTATGCATAATAGTCTATGAGTTAAATCGGGTGCAGCCAACTCCCTTAAAGTTCTCAGATTTGCCATTATGTCTTCAGATTCTACTTCCAATTCGTTAACCAAAGTCGACCTTGCTTCCCTACGCAATCTCCACAGTGTTCTCTCGATCTTCGGATCAAGTTGCTCAATTTCTCTATAAGAAGACCTGGTCACTACCATGCACCAAAACTAATGGACAATTAGTGCATGCGTTTGACGCATGCGTTGCTGCTTGAAATGCAGCATAGCATTTTCTTTTTCTTGTTAAACAATTGCTTTTCAATTTGTTTTAGAAAATCTGTCTTTTTAGTCTAAAAAATATATCAATATATCCAACCTAACAGTCAACACAAATTGAACACCAATTGAACATTTTATCTTAAAATAGGATTGAAATCACATATAAATACATAAGAAAATATAAGAAAATTCAATCCTATCAGCAACCTTGTTCTACTCATGGCTATCTATATGGATATCCTAACAACTTTAAAGGCTACAAATTTTACTATAGAGAAAGGGGCATAATAGTTGAATCACAAACAACTAAGTTTATAGACTGTGATGTCTATAATGAGGGTGGTCCTTTTTGCCCTTTAGATGAGAGTAGGGTAGATACTATAGTTATTTCATAATTATCACTCATACAGTCAGGTCCAATCAATCAAGGTCTTAGTATCATGCCTAAGTAGGAACAAAAACTCATACTTGTACAAACATAGGTTCCTAGGGTACAAGAACTAATGCAGTTATGAAGATCCACTAGAGTGAGACGACCGACTATCTTATCTGATTACATAGTCTATTTGGGTGAAAAAGATTATGATATTATGGATCCGGTTACTTTTACAGAAGCTATTTATAGACCACATATAGATATGTGGTAGGATGAAATAAAAGATGAGATGCAACTTATGAAGCACAACAAGGTACGAGAGCTAGTTAGGCTCAAGATTACAAACTCGTCAGTTATAAATGGCTGTTTAAGACCAAGAAGGACACTTAAGTTAAAGTTGAGTGGTTTAAGGCTCAGTTGGTTACCAAAGAGTTTGTTTAGAGAGAAAGGGTTGACTTTAATACTACCTTCTCTTGTGTACCCTTCAAGGATGCATTCAGAGCAATTATAGCAATAGTAGCTCATTATGATATAGAGCTATATTAGATGGATGTCAAACTAGGTTTTTTGAATGGTAACCTTTATAAAGAGGTCTATATGGAGCAACCTAAGGGATTTTAAGATCAAAGAAAGACTGACAAGATTTGCAAATTGTGATAATCAATATACGATTTGAAATAAGCTTTCAGACAGTAATACCTAAAGTTTGATGAGGTTTTAACCTCCTCTAGTTTCGTGGAAAAGAAAGTCGAAAGATGCTTCTATTATAAGGTCAGGGGGATTAAGGTTATCTTCCTATTGTTTTATGTGGATGATATATTGCTTGCATTAAATAACTTGACCATATTGCATGAGGTCAACCAACCTTTGGCCAAGTATTTTGACATGAAAGACTTAGTGAAGCATCTTTTGTCCTTGACATTTAGATTCACTAAAAAAGATCCTGACACTCAATAGGTCTCTTACAGAGTGCATACACTAAGTGTGTGTTATAAAGGTGTAATATGGTTGGCTATAAACCTATTGTGGCACCAATTTCTCATAGAGAGAGACTATCTTTGGCACAATGTCCAAAGAATGAAGTAGAGAGAGGCCATTCACAATGATCCTTATTTTACTGCGATTAGTAGCCTGTTGTATGCCTAAGTGTGCACTAGGTCGGACAATGCATTTATTGTTGAGATGATGTCAACCTAGGATAGACCACTAGAATGCAACTAAAGGAGTGTTGAGATACTTAAGGGAAATCAACGATTATATGTTGACATACAGAAGAGTCAACAATCTAAACCTCGTAGGGTATACATATTCAGATTTTGTTATGTATGTGGATGTCAAAAGTCCACTTCAAGTTACATCTTTATGTTAACAGATGGTGCAGTATCATGGGAGAGTGTCAAGTAGACATTGATGACTTCCTTGACTAAGCATGTACAGTTTGTATCATGCTATAGGGCTGCTTCATAGGTGGTTTGGCTCAGGAATTTAATTTTTGAATTGTCTATGAATGATTCGGTGGCTAGACCTATCCAGTTGTATTGTGATAATCTTATTGTTGTGTTGTTTATGAACAACAATAAGAATATCACAAGGTCAAAGCATTTAGAAGACAAATATTTGACCATACAGGAGTTGATAAAAAAATGTGACATTGAGGTGGAGCATTTAAAGACTGAGGATATACTTGTTGATACTTTAACTAAAGGACTTCATGTACTTATGTTTGAAAGACATGTATACAGTATGGGTGTATTGAAATCCTCAGACACTGCTAGTTAGGGATCTTTATGTTTATTGTTTGTATGTTTATACATTTTGATGTATTATGGTAGTATGGTTGTTATCAACAAAGATGATCGTCGTTTATCCTCAATCATACTTATTACTATATGTTGTCATAAAATGTGTAAAAGTATTGAGGTCTATGTTAATCTAAAGCATTGTAATGGTCATTAGGCATATATTCATATTGACTTTAAGCCTATGTCATTAGGACACATATAATTTAATATGTGTATCTATGGATTTTAACATGACATAAGGGAATATAAGTGTTTAATCCCATAAAGATGTTCTCTAATATAGTTTAGCATTCAATAATGGAATATATAGGTTTCTTCTAATATTGTTTATTATTTGGTGAGAGAAAATAAGATTTCTCTGATGCAGTTTCACATATGCAGTTTAGCATAAAGTTTAGAAAAATTGAGACCTACAAACGGAAAGATGATAAATATCATATCATATAGGTATCGTCCTAGTTTGTCACACTCCATTTTGTCATTCATGTTAGTGAGGGATTAGATTTGAATGATTATATTGGATTTGTGCTACACATGACACATATGTTTGATATTTTTCGATATCGAATACCTTGCGGGACGGAATGATCGACTTTCATTATCTTCCAATCAAATATTTTGTTTTAAACTTGGTACCAATATAATAATACAGTTTAACCATATTTTCAAATTATTTTAAACTTATGTTAATTATTGCAATTAATTATTGTCCAAGGGGGAAAAAGTTAGAAATTTTCCCATGTGGTGGACGACAATTAATTGCATTTTATTAGTTTTAATAACTTGTCAAGTAATTTACAAAATTTGATTCAGATAAAGATAATAAAGTAATCCAATAAAGGGTCTAGATTAGTAGTCGAAGTCCAAGAAGAAAATAGGCCATAATCAGCATGGATCGGATCCGTATTGGGCCTATAATGGGGAAACCAAATATGGAAACTATATATATAAGGTTAAGGTCTTCTGTAGCTACTGAATTCATTCGTGAACATAAAGTTACTCTAACCTATTCAGAGGTTTACATTTTGAGAAAACTACAGAGAGTTGTTAATGAAGTTCTGCTGATCGACTTTCGTGAATGTCATCAAGAAAATGATTTTATTTCAGCTCTGTTGGAGAGAGTTTGTTATGCTAGCATAATTTGTTATAACAGAAGGAAAGGTTTTTGTGGTTGTTATGATTTTTATTTCTTAAATAAAGCTCCAAGAAGCTTGTAATATAAAATCAGTTATTGTATTATTTTGTACATAACAAAGTAATAAAAGTATCGAGATTCTTATTGTTCTTCTTTATCAAGTTTCTGATCCTTGTTTGATACTCTATTATTATTGTTCACTTTACTATAAATACATAACCATTCTTCCATCTTATTAAATCGTATTTTTATTTACCTTAAACACTTTTTTTTTAACTCATGGCTTCTATTCTTGTCAGTTCCTTACATTCTACTCCAATACACATTGGCCAAAATGATCCCTTATTTCTTCATGCCTCTGATCATCTTAGAATGCTTTTAGTTTCTAAATTTTTTAACGACTTTGGTTATGTTGCATGGAAAAAAGCTATGATGATGGCTTTGTTAACTAAGAATAAGATCGATTTTATAGATGGCTCTTGTCCTAAGCTAGATGATTTTTCACCATTGCTGAAACACTGGTTACGATGTAACAATATGGTTTCTACTTGGCTTATGAATGTTTTAACTAGGGACATTGGTGATAGTGTTCTTTACTATCATACTACCAGGGACATGTGGTTTGAACTTGAACATCGGTGTGGACATTCCAATGGGATGCTTCTTTATTAGTTACATAAAAAACATAATGGCATTGTTCAGAGTATAAGTGATGTTGCCGATAATTATACCAAACTTAAAAAAGTTTGTGATGATTTAGATTCGTTGAGCATTTATCCTATGGGTCCTTGTGCTTCTACACACGTGAGGACCAAATTTGTTAAGGATTAGAGATTGATTCATTTCTTGATAGGACATAATAGCAATTACAAAGATATTCTAGCTAAAGTATTCTCATAATGAAACCATTACCATCTATCTTAAAAGCTTATGGGTTATTTTTACAAGATGAATGAAAGAAAGGCATTAGTCTAGTTACTCTATTTTTATCAGATTTAGTTGCTTTTCATGTTGGGACTACAAGGATATCTCGTGGAACATCTGGCCAATATCCTAAATTTGACAAGAATGATAGGAAGAAGGTTTCTATGGTGTGTAGGTATTGTAAGAAGCCCGGAAACTTGATTAAGCAATGCTATAGACTACAGAATAAAGAGAAAAGGAAATGAATAGCAGCCTGTGTTCCAACTCCTCAAGACAATGTTGGAATCAACTTTTTGATGATGCTTCTACACAATCTTCTTCATCTCAATAGCTAAACCCAGGGTAACAATATGTATCAACTCATAATTTCTCACCAGAGCAAGTCAATCAGATCTTGACTCTAGTTAGTAATATGCAGGTTCAAAATAAAGGACCAGCTGTGACTTCTTCAAACTTTGCATGTACTCTGGCTTGTACATCCACAAATTATATTTCTACATTTGTTTGTTTCAAATGTTTAGCAATTGTTGGTCATTCTTGGATCATAGAAGCTGGTGCTAGTAACCATATATTTCATGATCAAAATTCTTTTACTAACATACACAAATTACATCCACTTCTTCTCATTACAATTCCAAATGGACATATAGTTTATGTGTTTCAAGCTGGTAGAGTTACCTATTTTACTTAACCTTATCCTTAAGAATGCTTTATATGTTCCTCGGTTTCAATACAATCTTCTCTCTGTTAATAAGCTAACCTCTCAGCTAAATTGAACTATTCTCTTTATAAGATCTAATTGCATGATACAAGCCTTTTCTATGAGGAGGCCACTAAATCTTGGTGAAGCACTAGGGGGATTATATTTTTTGAAGGCTTCCATATCAACTCCCAAATCTTCTGACTCTTCCACATACATAGATAATACTGGTTTTTCTTGTGCAGAATTCAATTCTTGTAATTGTGTTTCTTTATAAACATGGCATCATAGGTTGGGACTTCTTTCTTTCAATAAGCTCAAGTGTATGTCTCTATTATAAAGTAATGAGCATAAATTTTCTTCTTTGCCTTGTGATGTATGTCCTAACGCAAGACAACATAAACTTCCTTTTCCCTAAATTCATATTCATACTTCTAAATTTTTTGAATTAATTCATGTTAATTTGTGGGGTGCATATGCCAGTCCTACTCATGATGGCTTCTCTTATTTTCTTACCACTATGGATGATTATAGTAAGGGTACATGGACTCACTTAATAATCCATAAAGGTGATGCTTTTGATTTGATAATTTCATTTGTGAACATGGTGGAACGGCAGTGTAATACTATAGTGAAAATCTTAAGATCTGATAATCCTTTTGAATTAGAAAAGAACAAAGAAGTTATAGCTTTCTTTCCACCAAAGGGATTATATATCAAACAAGTTATGTTGATACCCCTCAGGAGAATGGTGTCATTGAAAGGAAACATAAACAGTTTTTAAAAACCTATAGAGCTCTCTTGTTTCATTCACGTGTTCCTATTAAATTATGGGGGTGTGTTTTAACGACCACTTATCTTATTAATCGGTTTCCTTCTAAAATCTTATAAGGGAATACTTCCTTTGAGCTTTTATATGGTTCGTTACCTCCTTATTCTCATTTTAAGGTGTTTGGTTGTCTTTGCTATGCTTCAACTCTTAAAAGAGGAAGAGATAAATTTCAAACAAAAGCTTCTTCTTTTGTTTTATTGGGTTACCCATTTGGAAAGAAGCCTTACAAATTATTTAACTTAGACATCAAACAAAATTTTGTTTCTAGAGAACCTGTCTTCCATAAGAATGTGCTTCCTTTTCTTTCCCAACCTTCTGATTTTTCTACCATTTTTCCGTCCTAAAACACATTTGTTCAATATGATTTTGATATTTCTATTGTACCTAATCCTCTTACAAATTCTTCACCTTCTCTTGTTTCTATTATTTCTTCACCTTTCGTTGATTCAGTTATTCCTCGACGCTCCACTAGAGCTCATGTTCCACCCTCATATCTAAAAGGATTATGTTTGTAACACTTTTATTTTTCTTTCTACTGCCATTTATAATTTTACTCTCACTTCTTACTGTCAACTTCAATCTACTCTTTTTTTTTTAGTCTTTCTTTTTTCAACCAACATTTACTAGATGCTATTGATGTTTTACATGAATCATATAGTTATAAAGAAGTCATCCAACATCCTACCCAGCAGGACACTATAAATAAGAAATTTCAAGCTCTTGATAACAATCATACTTGGGATATTATTGCTCTTCCTCCTGCCAAGAAACTAGTCAATTCTAAATGAGTTTATAAAGTGAAGTAGCATCATGATGGTTTTGTTGACAGATGCAAAGCTAGATTGGTTATTAGAGGATGTACTGAAAAGGCGAGTATTGACTACACCAAAACTTTCTCTCTTGTTGTAAAAATGACTACCATAAAGAGTTTAATTGCCACAATTGTCAAGAAACTATGGATGTTATATCAGTTAGATGTCCAAAATGCTTTTCTTCATGAGGATTTACATGATGAAATTTATATGAAGCCTCCTACTAATCTTGTTGTTTCTCAGCTCACATTTGCAGGTTACGAAAATCTTTATATGATCTCAAGCAAGCTTCTCAACAGTGACATGCTAAGTTTTTTGGCGCTTTGAAAATTTTGGGCTATACTCAATCCAAAAATGATTACTCCCTATTTTCTAAGCACATGGGATCATCTATAATTTTTTTGGCAATCTATATTGATGACATTTTGTTGATTGGTAATCATGCTGAGGAAATGACTCATTTAAAGTCCTACTTGGACTAGCAATTTAAAATCAAAGATCTTGGTGCATTGCATTACTTTATGGGTCTTGAGATTATTCAAAATATTATGATACAATGCAAATATGTTCTTGATTTATTAAAGGATTTTGGATTTTAGACAATTCTTCTGTCATCAATCCTCTTGATGCTACTGTCAAGCTTCAACATCAAGTAGGTCCTGCGCTTTTTAATTCTAGCCTCTACAGGAAATTGGTTGGCAAACTCAACTATCTCACCCATACTAGACCTGATCTCTCCTTTGCAGTACAACAATTGAATTAATTTATGCATGATCCTCTTATCTCCCATTATGATGCCTCCTTACATGTCCTTAAATACATCAGGAGAAATCCCTCCCAAGGCCTTCTCTTCAACAACAATCTTTCATTTTCTCTCAGGCTTTTTGTGACTTTGATTAGGCGGCTTATTCATGTAGTACAAGGTCAGTGAATGGTTATTATATTTCCTTGGGTGGTAGTCCATTATCCTAGAAATCCAAGAAACAAGTTACAGTTGCTTTGTCTTCATTTGAGGTCGAATATCGATCCTTGCATCAAGTTACTGCAGAATTGGCTTGGTTGACCAGGTTACTTTATAAACTTACCATGCCTAATATACTTATTTTCTAAGTGAATTGTGATAGTCAAGCTGCCATCTATGTTGCTAACAACTCGATTTTCCATGACAAGATTAAATACGTTAAGTTAGACTGTCATTTTGTCCAAGAAAATTTACAAGAAGGGCTCATTTCCTTTAATTATTTGAACACACAAAACCGATTAGCTAATTTGTTTACCAAGCCCCTTCCCGCCAAGCAACATCATCACCTCCTCAACAAGTTGGGGGTGTCTTCTTCTTACGGAGACAGGATCCTATGTCCAATTTTATGGCGTCTTATTCTGTCCCATAAATCTCAGTCAATTATTTATGTGGGTCCCGCATTTATTTATACGAGACCCACATAAATAAATGGCTGAGATTCAAGAGGCAGAATAAGACACCATAAAATTGAACAGAGGATCTGAACTCTCTTCTTACCACCCTCCAACTTGACGAAGGTGTTGGAGAGAGTTTGTTATGTTAGCATAATTTGTTATAATGGAAGGAAAGTTTGTTATGGTTATTATGATTTCTGTTTCTCAAATAAAGCTCTAAGAAGCTTGTAAAATAAAATCAATCATTGTATTCTTTTGTACATATCATAGTAATAAAAGTATCTGGAAATTTTTCTTTCATATACATCATAATACACTTACGGGATGTTTGGTATAAGGGAATAGCTGTTCCATTCCCGCGTTATTCCGAGCATATTATTAATCCTGTGTTTGGTTATAAACAATCTAAGAATACCCATTCCTCTGGAAAATCTATTCTTATTTTTTTAAGAATAGGTAAAACCAACTGCAACCTATCTTTATCTAATCACCGAATACCTATTCATCTTCGACGTCTAAAACTTGTTCTTTCTTACAAATTTATCCTTCTTCAAGTTCGTGATTATCTTCTCTCCCAAAACTTCTTCCTCTTCTTCAATAATAATAATAATAATAATAATATAAACAAATAATAATAATAATAATAATAATAATAATATAAACAAATAATAATAATAAATAAAAACAATTAATAATAATAATATAAACAAATAATAATAATAATATAAACAAATAATAATAATAATAATAACAATAATTAATAATAATAATAAGAAGAAGAAGAAGAAGAAGAAGGAGGAGGATACTTTGGCCTTTTAGTTAGTTATTCCTTTTCTATTCTAAGTTTATATTTTCAAACCAAACAATGGAATATAAATCCTTTATCTATTTCATGCCTTAAATCAAACAAAGTAATACACATTCTATTCTATTCCTCATCTTTTCTATTTCAAAGAATAACTATTCTATTCTTTATCTATTCCATTCCGTGAACCAAACATGCTGTTAGAGTTATACTTGTTCACAATCTTCAAAAAGTTTGCCAAAAGTTATGAAATTAAAATTAGGTATTTTTCATATTTTCTTCATTCATTCTCTTTCACTTTGGATCTTGGAGCTTTGACCCTGAACTCCTGATGTTCTCTTACCGATTTCCAAAAATCTGCTGTGATGCTTATCTCGGGAGACTTGAATAGTGATCGTGCATGTAATCATACAAACCGACCAGTCAACGCAAAACCTAAGAGTCAATTTTTAGCAACAACTAATTTTCTTGGACCTCTTAGCTTCCCGCTATTTCCTTTAAAACTGTCTTCAAGTTCCGCCTTGTAGTTGTCATGCGAAGAAATGACTCACAACACGCTTCACTGCAGAGAAAGAACACACGACAGGCACCAAGAATTGCTTGGATAAAGACTTTCATTACTTCTCCTGTAATATAGAAGTGTTTCTCTTTTGTTTGTTGCGTTTACTCTGATTCGGGACACTACTGGAGGATTATACAGGGGTTGGTGTGACAATGACGGTCACTAGAAATGTAGGCGAAGAAATAGAGAATGTTCCTCTCTTAGCTGATCAGGGACTAGAACATGGAGCGAAGACATATGTGGCTTCGTCATCATTTCACGACGAGCAGTCCACTGAAGTTCCAATGACTGCTCATCAGATAAGCAAAGGTTTCGATTTTATTTTTTTTTTGGGTTAGAACTTTTCATTAAAGTTCATTTTGGAAGAGTAGAGATTTATATAGAAGAGGAGATTGCATAGTCACGTTGGAATTTAACAAGTAGTTTCTTTTCAGTGAATAAGATGGAGGTTTTCACATCCTTATTTCTTTCACTAATTATACTTGGCTGCCGAACCACCGTCCATAAGGGTTGAATATTTGTATCTATTAGTTTTGTTTGTCGTTTGAATGGAGTTGAATAATAAAGAAACTCTGTTTGGAGTTTGTAAGTTTCGCCGAATGTTTGGGATTCATTGGTAAACTTCATTTGGTTCCCAATCACTGTTTTATATGTTTCAAAAACCTTGATCACGTGAAGTTAATGAGTTACTTTACTGTTTATATCGATTTCTAGATTGAGGCCAAAGGACATGTAAAAATATTTGTTGCTAAGACGTAGGAATTTCGCAGATTCATGGATCCAAATATGCTTTGTGCTCACCGTTAATGTCAACAGTGCTTATATAATGGGTTATTCGGAGGCCATTATGGTTCATCTGGGTTGGATAGCTGGTGTAGTTAGTGTTATTGCAGCATCTGCACTCTCTTTACATGCAAGTATTCTGCTTGCCAAGCTCCATGAGCTTGACGGAAAGAGGCATATCAGATACAGAGATGTAGCGGGTCACATCTACGGTATGATCTAAGACAGAAACAGCAGAGAGCTACTACCAATAATATTTCTCTTATGTAAATGATTGTGGATGCTGACGATAACAGGTAAGCAGGGCTACTATATGGTTTGGGTGCTGCAGTACCTTGATCTCTTCATGGTTAATATTGCATACATAGTTCTAGCTGGTTCAGCTATTAAGGTAAAAATGGAACTAGATTCACCCCTCTTGGCTTTGAGAAACTTACACAATCCTGATGTCCACACATATTCTGATGCATGGATGCAGGGTGCTTATGATCTTTTCAGGGATGACAATGCTCTGAAGCTCCCATACTGCAATCTCATTGCAGGGTTTGTATGTTTCTTATTTGCGATTATTGTTCCTCATTTATCAGCTGTAGGAGTTTGGTTGGGCCTATCAGCTGTGCTTACTTCTATATATGCTCTAGTAGCAGTTGTGGTGTCCATCAGCGATGGTAAGTTGGGTTACTGTAACTTTGACATATCACAGTAGTATACTTGGAGTTGCATATTTTGGTTGATTTTATCCAGGACTGAAGGAACCAGCTAGGGATTATAGCATCCCCGCAGGAACACTGGTAGAGAAAATCATTTTAGCCATGGAGTCCATCTCCAGCAGTGTTGTTCCATTTAATACCGGGATGGTTCCTGAGATACAGGTAAACCTTTTAAATTAAATCCATCAAACTGTCTCTTTGTTTTAACAAGTTGCTTCTTCACTAACTTTTGCCACAGGCAACAGTGAGGGCTCCTGCAGCTGGAAACATGAAGAAGGCACTATATGTGCAGTTTACAGCCGGAGTTCTACCAATATACTCTGTTATATTTTCTGGGTATTGGGCATATGGGTCATCCGTATCCTCATATTTGATTAATAGCTTGAGCGGTCCAGTTTGGGCCAAGGCACTTGCCTACGTAGCTGCAAATCTTCAAGCAGTCATTAATTTTCATGTACGATCCTGCTTCCAAAACCAAAACCTGTAAGAGTCTCTTTATTATAAAAAAAAAAAAAGAAGAGGAAAGTTACTTATATGAGTATGCTTCTCTGTAGATATGTGCATGCCCAACCTACGAGTACTTAGACACCAAGTATGGCGTTAAGGGAAGTGCTTTGGCAATTCGGAATCTTTTATTTAGAGCGGGGGCAAGAGGTAGCTACTTGGCTGTTAGTGCAGCTATAGCAGCTGTCCTACCATTTATAGGAGACTTAATTGCGCTGATTGGATCCATATGTCTCGTTCCTCTCTCGCTTGTTATCCCTCACCATCTCTACGTGACGGCGAAGAATAAGAATCTAAGCTCTCTACAGAAGCTATGGCATTGGTTTAATGTCATTTTCTTTGGAGTTTTCTCTGTTGCTGCCACAGTTGCATCTTTGAGGCGCATTATAATAGATTCCAAAAATTACAAGATTTTTGGATAATAAATCTATGTCATCAAATGCCTAATTCCAATATTTGTAATTTTTGGATAATAAATTCATGTCATCCAATGCCTAATTCCAATATTTTTGCTTTTCTTTTATTATATATGTTTTTGTTACAAAGAGACCCGACCCTTTATGGCCAATATTCTATCGCCCCAAAAGTCAAAACTTGCTTGTCTCTATCTTTCAGTTAACTGAACTTTCCGATTCTCATAAAACAAAGTAACAGGAAAACTGGTTGTCATTGTTCTCAATAATACATTTTCGTTTTTCCAATTTTAGAATAAAGATAGCGTCTGATCTAATACTGTAAAAGAAAACTTGTATAAACTAATTCTTAGTATTTGAATTTTTATTACAACTTGAGGATAGATTAGTAAAAGAACTTAAGTACCCTCATTTTCTTATAAATTAACATCTGCGACCTACCCATTTTAATAGTTTACCGATCGATAGTAACAAAATCATCCCGCTGTCAGTCCTTCTATAAAAGCTACACCTCTCTCTGGCTGCTGAAGAAAGAGAGAACTGAGCATATGTCGTCGAGATGAACCAAAAAAATAAAACGCGCTTGGGGCCATCCCTTATTTATACAAAAGGTCGACTACAGAGAGATGAACAGTAGAAAAACCAACCAGTCAACTATTAACTGTCAATCCCCAGGCCCCGACCATTTCTAACTTCTGGAATCACTTTAACTACCAATCCACGTCAAGTCCTTTATTTCTTTTTCGGATGAGAAATAGAACTAAAAGAAAAGGAAAAAGAAAATCACACTTCTATTACACATCATTCTTATACAAATACACATCATATTTTACCACATTACATGATCTAACTACCCAACGTGGTTAAAGCTTATGTTATAAGATCCTGTGAGTAAACAGGAAAGACCACATGAGTCAACATAAAAGAGGTTTAAAAACTCAACCATAAAAATTTTGAATTAATTTTTTTAATCATATTTTAAAATTTTAATATTTAATCGATAGTCAATTAATCTTTAAAATCTTAAAGTTTTTATTTGATTGATTTAACTTTTAGTGATCTGATTTTTAAAGCATCCTTAAAAACCTTGTCTTCTCCAAGTTTGAGAGGATTTTTTATGGAACATAATATTGAAACAAGAAACAAAAGATATACGTAACAACCCTCTGATGTCATTCATGCAAAGCTCAATCTTCAAGGCTTCAATTCCTACACGAACTGGAATTTACGTAACTAAAAGTCGTGGATCATCATCATCATCATCATCATCCAGTCTAAAATCTCGAAACAAGGAGGGGTCTGGGAGGTCTAATAGTACACAACCTTACCCCTACATAGTAAAGAGGTTTTTCTGGTAGACCCACATGCAAATGTGATAACGAAAAAGTAATACAGGTTAAAAAAGTTTTAAAAAAAGCAAAACTGAATATGTTAAAAGATGAGATAAATGAAATGAAAATAAACCCGTTATGAAATGAAAATAAATATGTATATAAATAAATAGAAATAGGAAATAGAACCAAAGAATACACATGATATGGAGCTCAGATCTACTAATACTTGATCAACTGCAAAGAACGGCTCTGATTGGCTCTAGTTAGGCTAGGAGTTCTTACGCTGCAACCCTGTGTGTATGACAATCCTACAATTTCTGACATCCTTGCTAGACCTTTCCCCTACACCTGTGCTAAAAAGACAAGTAGTATGACAACATGACTTGTCCACGACTCGCAACTAGAAAAGACAAATTGGACTTCCTACGCGGTAAATACGTTGTGCGAGCATTATAGTAAACAGCTCCTAATAAACTTACTCGATTGTTTTGGTGCTTTAAAGGTTTTGCCTTACCCTTATCCTATCACGCCAGAATTTTCTATTTCTGATTGCTTCCTCAATGAGGGCTAACTTTGTCATATCTTTCTTGACCACTTCTCTCTAGTTCTTGTATGGCCTCCCTTTTCTCCTCTTCTAGCCACTAAGGATTATTTGCTCACAACATCGTACTGGAGAATCAGAGTGCCTCTTGCTCACATGACGAAACCACCTAAGCGTGGTCTTTCTCATCTTGTTAGCAATACTGGCTGCCTGTAGTCCGTCTCTCACCACACGATTCCAGATCTTATTTCTTTTAGTAATGTCACACATCCACCGAAGCATACGCATATCTGCTATCAATAAATGTCTTGTATGTCGATACTTGGCAGGCCAACATTTTGCCCCATATAACATGGTTGGCCAAATCAATATTCTATAAAACTTTCCTTTGAGCTTTAAAGGAAATTTTTATCACATAAGACCCCTGATACGCTTCATCATTCGCCCCACCCAGATCTGATATGATGTACTATATTAGCATCGATATTACCATCTCTCTGGATGATGGATCCGAGGTATTTAAAACTTGATTTTTGTGGTATGATGTCAGTACCAATTGCTATCGCCACCTCATGTATCATTTAGCTTCCCAAAAAGTTACATTCTAAATACTTCGTCTTAGTCTTGCTCATTCTAAAACCTTTTGACTCTAACATTTCTCTCTAACGTTCTAACTTGAAATTGACCCCTATCTTAGTCTCATCTATTAGGACAATATCGTCAGTAAATAACATACACCAAATTACCTCTTCTTGAATATGTTTGGTAAGCTTACCTAACACTAATGCAAACAGAAAAGGGCTTAAAGGGGAGCCTTGGTGTAGACCAATACTAATAGAAAATGCTTCCATGTTGCCCCATATCGTTCTTACGCTAATCAATGCTCCTTCATACATATCTCTAATTACACATATATAGGTCATAGGAATTCCCTTTGCCTCCAAATGCCTGCATAAGATTTACGTAGGAACCTTATCATACACCTTCTCCAAATTAATTTATACGTGAATCCCGTTTTTGTTCCCTATAGCATTCCATTAGCCTACAGAATAAATGTATTGCTTTTGTCACGGAATTACTAGGCATAAATTCAAATTGGTTGGTCGATATAGAAGCAGCTCTCCAGACTCTCTTTTCAATTACCTTCTCCCACAGCTTCATGGTATGACTTATTAATTTGATTCTTCTATAGTTGTGACAATGTTGGATGTCCTCTTTGGTCTTGTATGATGGGATCAACCTACTTAATCTCCATTCATCCGACATTTTGGCTGAGTCTAGGATCACATTAAAAAGCTAAACTAACCACTCAATACCGACAATACCTATTCGCTTCCATACCTGTATAGGTATCTGATCTGGCCCTACTACCCTTCTACTCCCCATCTCTCTCAAAACCTTTGAAATTTCTCTCCTTGTGACCCTTTTACACTGGAACCAGTTAGGGAAAAGCTCCGACATGGAGGGTTCACCTAACTCTATGTTGACCAATATGTCTTCGTTATATAAGCCATAAAAGTATCTCTGCCACCTATTCTTGATGGCATGTGCCTCCGTGAGTACCTGTCCTGCTTCATCATGTATACAGCAGACTAGGTTGAAATCCCTCGTCTTACGTGTCCTATCTCTTGCTAACTTGAAAATTATTTATAATCTTTTGTATGTATCCAAATCCCTGTACATAGTCTAGTATGCTTCTCCTTTAGCCACCAAAATTGTCTTCTTTGCCTTCTGCTTTGCCAATTTGTGCCTTACTCTATTAGTTTCCATCTTTGCATTTATTGTAGCTGCTACTAGATCTTTATATGCTCTCTTTATTGGATCAAAAAC
The DNA here is from genome assembly GCA_027563595.1 of Erythroxylum suave. Classification (NCBI taxonomy): domain Eukaryota; kingdom Viridiplantae; phylum Streptophyta; class Magnoliopsida; order Malpighiales; family Erythroxylaceae; genus Erythroxylum; species Erythroxylum suave. Next base: position 15,896,516 of record JAOSBN010000179.1, on the reverse strand, counting down.
AAAACATGCTTGGTTTAGTTAAACTGTAGATTTCAAAAACTTTTTCCAAAATCAAAATATATCAGAAGCTTAAACACCAAAACAACATGCTTTTAATCTATACATGATACGACATAAGGAAAATAAATTAAATAAAAACAAGTTCATAATATTACCAACTCCTCGCTACAACTTCGACACCTCACTATTGTGTCCTCAACCAATTCGATTTACCACTTGTTCTCCTTGGACAACTTGGTTATCAAGATCTTTTAGTGGGAAAGGAGAAGAAGGATTGGAGGTCTTTTCTTTGTTATATATAGGTAGTTCAAAGAAGAAAAATGAGGCCTTCTCTTTTTCTTTGCTATTGTCGATGGTATGGAGAGCTTAGAGAGAGACAAAAATCTTTCACACGTTAATAGCCTCAAAACTGAAATGAAAAATCTGTCTTCACAAGTCCAAGTCTTGGACATTAGCTATCACCAAAAAAATGGAATGAGAGAGTTGTTTCTTAGCTATCTTCGGCTGGTTTGGAGAAAAGAGAAGAGTAAAAAACACTCATGTTACTTTTTATCCAAAAAATTCTCAAAGACCTCCAGCCTTTCCCATGCAACACTTGAACGTTATCTTCTAATAATGTTTTGATTGTTGTAATTATAATAAGCATGCTGGAAAGACAAATACATACCCACTCATTCAATTAAGAAAATCAAAAAATCTATATACGTTTTTCATCTTTAAAAAACAGCCATTAAACCGATTGTTTACTGAAGAGCATTACCGAATCTATCTATTCGATTTTGCTCCCTTTTTTAATTTAATTTTAATTCAGTTAATCTAATTAATCAAATCAAAATCCAGCACAATATTAAATATTCCTTTGGGCTTATAATTAACAATTAATTAGTATAAGCCCAACATTTAATTATACGCTTAAGACCCAATTTAATTAACTCTTAATTAAATTGTTCTGGCCTTATTGGCCCGAATCCAATTTGTCCATTTCTTTTCTTTTAGTCTCATTTTCTTTCCATTAACCTCCATTTATTTTTCTTCCTTTCCTTGATAACCTTCTTAGAAGCCAAGTGGAGAATCTAATTGGACTTAAATAATTCAAACTTCAATAAGCCCAGAATTAATTTAATCTCATTATAATTAATTCCGACTTATTAACCAAATGTCATTCCATCAAAGACAATTGGTTGAACTCTTGAATTGCTTAAAATTATGAGAAAACGTGTTTCAAATTATTAATTCGATGTCCAATCACAAACTCTATTATAAACCATATTATAGCCATCTGCACAATAAAGGGTAAAATTACCATTTTGCCCTTATGTTGATTTTTCCTTCTAAATCTCCTGTTTCACTCTACATAGTGATTAACACACAAGATCTAATCTTGGTGTTAAGACTTGATGGGCAGCTAGTCCATTAAACTACTGGTGCTAGTTTAATCATCAATCTGGGTAAAACATCTTGAAGTGATGATATCATTATAAATTCTTTATTTGAGTGAATGTTCCTTGATGTATGTTTCAATTAATAATTCCAATATGCGGATACTGGATTGATACCCTGTAAAAATCTATTCCAATTATATCAAGAATTATAACAAAAAACACATGAGTTTACCACTCTTCAAAATTATGGTTTGTAATAAACGAATGCTAAGGTGTATGCTTTAAGAATAAATTAATGACTTACTTTATTATTTAAAAACATACGTGATTCCAGATTCATTTAATAATGTCATTACCGATAGTCAACTACTTTCATGATTTGAAACTCATCATTCCCTTGAAATAAACTCATTTACTTACATAAGGGTAAATCGCAATACTACAGTCTAAACAATAATCAAACGACCGACCTGATTATTCAACTGTGAATTAATTAATTTAGATTATAATAATATACGTGTTTCTCATACATCTCCATGTATATATATATTACTTACAAAAGAAACTTTGGTATCTTATGACCCGTTATGTTATGCTCATACAAATAAAACTAAACTCTTTTGTTTTATTAATAATAAATATTTCGATTACAATATTGTAACTAAAAGAAAATTAAGTTATATATAAATACACTTGCTTTCTAGGGCATTATATTTACATAACCCTATCACTCCTTTTCTCCTTTACCATCTCCTGAACCTCTTTCGACCACCACCAGGATTCCATCTGCTAGCCCCTGTGCCCTTTAAAGACTCCTAGGAGTTTTGTGATAGTTTCTCCCACGATAGGGGCTACTACCTCCCACATCTAATTAGCATCCCCTTTCACAGCCCATACGACTCTATACTAGATTTGAGTCCTAAATTGTACCACCATATCCCCTTTTAGATTCTACCATCTAATTTTACAACATTGCTTAGTAAATTGATATGTCCTCCATCCCTTAATTCCTAGATCCAAAACTAACAATTTATGTGTGGTTGATAACCATGCAGTCAGAAGTACTTTGCAATCCTTGCACCATGACTTTACTCTCTTCCTAACAAGAAAATAATCAATCTACGTCTTGATCATGCTACTCCTAAACGTCAACAAATGTGCCTCGTTTTTCTTAAAAAAGAAATTGGCTAACACTAGCTCAAACGTTACGATCATGTCCAACAAGGCATTTCCACTTTTATTTCTAGTTTCGTATCCAAAACCCACATGAGTTCTTACATATCTGTCTAAAACAACTCCAATATGCCCATTAAAATCACCTCCTAAGATAACCTACTCAGAATTAGGGATTTGTAGGAGCACTCCATCTAGTGCCACTTAGAATATAGGTTTTTTTTGTTCATCTAAACTAGCTTGAGGAGCATAAGAATATACTACATTGAGAACATCCTTCCTAATAACAATTTTAGCCACCATAATCCTATCATTTACCCTTGTGTTCCCTATCACTTAGTTTATAAGTTCCGTGACTACTAGGATACCTACCCCATTTTGCTTCCATATATTTCCAACATACCATAGTTTGAATCCCCCTATCTCCTTTGCTTTAGCTCCCGACCACTTAGTCTCCTGAATGCAGGCTATTTGTATCATATACTTATCTCAAATCTCTACTAATTCTAAAGACTTTCCTGTGAAGGTCCCAATGTTCTAAAAGCCTGTTCGCAATATGTCTTCCCCTCTTTTATTATTACATGTTGCATGCACCAAACCGCTTGCACGGATCCCATCCGTGTAATTAAAAGCAATTCCTCCTAGCTCGTGACCCTTACACTTTCTTATAGTTACTATCCTAACACGTCATTGGGATATATATATCTATATATATATATATATATATATAGATAGATAGATAGATAGATAGATGATGATGATGATGTTAATAATAATAAATAAATAAATAAATAAAAACTCAATAATACACGAGGGAGAACTGCAAGAAAACATGTGGCATGACTGAAAATTGTACGTATAGAAACTCACAACATCTATCGAAACCCACACAATAAAAGGTCTTGGTCCAAATAGAAGCAGAAGCAAAAGAACCAACGCTTGTCAAAGCTTATGAGCCCACTGAGAATATACTATAGTGACATACAGGTGAAAGGGTTTATAGTGTTAGGTAAGGAAAGAGTCTAAAGAGAGAAACTTTTGGAAGACGTTGAGCTATTATGCTATAAACAACTTACTAAAAGCCTTGCCTTATAAAGGGAGACCTGCAAGAAAAATGCGCAGAGTACCAATGAGTCACTATGGGAAAAGACTGATGGCTTTTGTGGCTAGTAGCAGATTTGTTACGAGGCTCGAGAATGCTACTAGAGAAAACGATTGACTATAGTATAACAAGAGACCTTGTAGCTCCATCCTGTACAATGGTCCTAGACCGTCTGAACGATAGCTATAAACCAAGCCTAGACAGAACCCTGCACTATCTTGTTCATTAATTAAAACACCCAAACCATGTTTCCAGAAGAAAGTCATGGAAAATATTCAGGGGAAAATGAGAAAAGAAAGAACATATTGGATCCTGACTGCAAACCTCAAACTGATAATCTATGCCACAATATTCATGCCACACAGTAGACATGAACAGAGAATTTAACAACATCATAAACTAAAAACAAATAATCGCACAGAAAAGAAATACCACAAGTAACTATAAGGATGGCTAGAACTGCCACCCCTTACCTTCACACATGGCTAGGAGCCACTAGTGAGTGTCTTTCCACTTAAAGACCAAAGAGAGCAGCTATGTCTAATCTAACATCAATGTAGATTTGTTGTGAAAATGAATAAAAACACATACCTGGTTTGACGAACATGTGAAACCTACTGGCAATAAATGTCGGTGGAGGAATGCTCCTAACACTCCCACTATTTCTGCCGATGACTCCTGCATAAAATGAGCAACGACAAAAATGAACTGAAGACAAAACATATCTTCATAAATAAAAAAAGAGTGTTGTTTGTTTTATTTAGTAATGCTGCCAAAGACGAAGTTGTGTTCTATTGCAGTGTCCAACTCTCCTGTGTTCTCTCCATCGTCCTCTTTCTTCTGCAACACGACCTCTTTTATGGTCCCTCTGTCGACCGTGAAGACGCTCTCGCTGATGCTGATGCTGACGCTGACGCATCTAAAGTTGTCATAGTCTTCATTTTCTTCTTCTTCGTCGTCTTCTTCTTGTTCTCTCTCTCCACCCTCTTTCTTTTTCATTCTAGTTTGACTGTATTTGTATGGCACACTGCTACTGCTTTAGTCTTAGTTTTATCAACACTAACTAACTGAACCACGTAAAGTCGTGATCTTTCCATTTCATGACAATAGAAGAGTCGTAGATCATGTATAAAAATTAAAGGATAATATCTTAACATGTCCTAATTAAATAACCTTTTGTTGTTAAAAAGTTGAATTCATCACTATTCATGAAAAGGTTTTTCTCATTGACAGGAGAAGTAAAGTCATTTTAAGGCTTAACCTACGTTATAATCAAATTATGATGATTAGATTTTGGAAACTTAATTTGGTTGACTCTTAGTTACATGGTGAAAATGAACGCTAGAATGTCATAGTACTAGTTAAGGTTGGTTGTTCATACAGCAAAAACCAAATACTGTGAACACAGAAAGAATATGGTTGCAATTATTTCCTTGATGGCTATGCCCAGCTCTTGCTTCTTCTTCCCCACCCTAAAAGATAGGATTGGCTAATCCGTCTCACTTCCCCCAGCCTCCAGCCCCTTTGATCTCCAGTTTTCCTTTTTATATTCCCTACAAGCCACAATCTCTTTCTGTTATAGCTCTCAACACTTTTTTAATCTTCCACCTAGCTCTTTGTTTTCATCTTCCTCTTCCCTTCAAGCCACAAGCACTTGCTTTTTCATCTTCATAAACAAATGTTGTCTCTCCTCTCCTTTCCAAAATCCTTTGCTCTCTCTCTAAGCCCCTCTTTAGCTACTAGGGGCATTTATGTCTTTCTTAACAGTATGCCTTGACTATCTTTTCCCTCTTTTGGCAACCACTTTTTGAAACCTTCTCCCTAGCTCTGCACTGCATTCCTCTCCCTTGTTTGTTATCTATGCCTGCTCCTGAGCCTCCTGCCTTTTGTGCTGACTCTCACATAGAGTTTCCCTTATTACCCTCCCACACCTTGGCTATTTCTAGGCCACTAGAAAAAGGTCCATCATCCTCGAATCTTAAGGAGATCTGGAAGCAAGTAATAGTAGTGGAAGGAGATACAGCGTTACATTATTCCCCTCCCCTTCCCCCCCAAAGCAAAAGTAAGGTCGAGTCACTGTTTCATCGGATCTGGAAGTCCTTCAGGAAGGAGCTCCATCATAGGAGGCTTCACTAGTGGGGTTCTTTTTAGAGAAAAGATACCCATTTCTACTGCTGCAAAAGTGGGCAAACGCTACTTGGAAGAACAAAGGCTTGTTAGAGGTACTGTTAGTTGAAAAAAATCTAGCGTTATTGACCTTTTCCTCTAAAGCTCAGGCCCTTAAAGTCCTGGAAAAAAAAATTTAGCATGTGATGAACCTTCCACTATTTCTCCAAAGCCGGTGACTAGGGTTCCAACTTGAAATAGAAAAGTTAAAGTCAGTTCTTCTGTGGGTTAACTTGTATAATGTTCCATTGGAATATTAGACTACCAAGGGCCTCGGAATGATTGCAAGTTATTTAGGACAACCTCTTTGTATGGATGAAAATACAAAAAGGAAAAGATTAGGCTATGCATGACTATGTATTACTATGGATATCTCTAAGGATCTACCTGATCATATTCCAAATATGAGGTTAGGGTTGAATGAAGCATTGTATGAAGATTCTGTAATAGTAGACTACTAATGGAAGCCTTCTTTGAGGCTATAAGGCAAATGGTGTATGCCTACTAGGAACATCTTCAAGAAAGGGAGTTATATGGAGCTAATAGGTTTTGAACAAGATGAGAAGGATGGGAATGATGAGCAGTTATTATGTCAAAATGTGTCCCAAGAAGAACCAGTCATAAAGGATCAAAAGTAGGTAGATAAGGTTAGAAATGATGAGTTAAAACCAAGTCATAAGTTGTCCAGAGTTGTTTAAGCACTACCAGATTCAGATGTGGAAGTCCAAATTAGGCAGAAAGTGGAGATATGCAAAACTAAAGAAGATTCTAAGGAAAACATGCCCACTATGAATGAGGGGGAAAAAGTTGGTGATACGGAGGCAACCTCCTCCCTTTCAAGATTGAGTAATGCTAAAGGAAATGAGGCTACAAAACAGTTTACTAGTGTTAAATGGAGGAAAGGTATTAGGAGTAAAGGTCAAAGCTCCAAAGTCATTCCATTATGATTTTAGTTTGGAATGTTAAGGGTTTTAATTGTCCCAAAAAGCATTTGGCCCTAAAGGATTTTTTGGCTAAAGGAAATTTTTTGACTTTTGCTATTTTGGAAAAAAAAATCTTATTGGAGAATCTCAAGTTTCTTAGCAAGTTAGGTAACAAGTGGTAGTTTCTCTCTAATCATCAAGCTCATGCTTATGGTAGAATTATTGTTGGTTTTGATCCTTGAATAGTTGACATTGAGGTGTTAGAATTAGAGATGTAGATCACACATATGAAGTGGCATTTTGTTAAGCAGAATACACAAGTTTTTGCCTCGGTAGTGTATGGTTTCAACCATGGTTTTTCGAGGAAGGTTCTTTAGGAGAACTTACTGAGTTTTCAAAGAAGAATGAAAGGCCCTTGGCTCATTTTAGGTGACTTTAATTCTACTCTCTATAGAACGGAACCAGAAGGGCATTTTTCAGTAAGGAATTACTCTACTGACTTTAAGGATTGTGTTGATCAGTTAGGAGTTCAAAACCTTAAGGCGAATAGTCATTTCTTTCCTTGGAGTAATAAGCAAGCTAATGAATGGTCTATTAGGAAAAAGTTAGACCAAGTTATGGTCAACTAGGCATAGTTGCATGGCTACTACACATCCCTAAAAGTAAGGCCTCTTTTGTTGACCCTATGTTTTCATATCATACGCCATTGATTGTAAAGGATTTGTTACCAAAGGTAAAGCGTTGCCATCCTTTTAAATTCAATAATTACATGGTCAATGTAAATGCATTTTAGGACTACTTTGAGGGTAAGGGTGACGTCAAGTTTAAATGGAACTCTCCAATTCAAATGTATGCATAAGCTTAAATTAATTGGAGAGAACTTAAAGTCACTAAAGAAACAAATAGGTGAGAGCACTTTCCAAGCCGTATTAGTAGTCAGAGACAAGCTATCGCAAGTTCAACATACTCTTTCCTATAATCCTAAGGATTGTTCCCTTTTATTTCGAGAGAAATTTGCTCTGTTAGACTATGTGCAAGCCCTTAATAATCATGCTAGTGTTGTGGAGCAGAGGACCAAGGTTAAATGGCTCAAAGAAGGTGACAAAAATTCCAAATTTTTCTTCAACTCAATTATTACCTGGGAGAATAATAACTCTATTAAGGAAATTACCATGCTAGATGGGAGAAAGATTAGCAAACAAGAGGATTTGTTGAAAGAAGCTAAGAGGTATTTCAAGGATTTATATATCTCTTGGAATACAACAATTCACACTCATATTTTGGATTACGTTATTCATAACAAACTATCCAATGAAGAGAAGGCTGTATTAAATAAAACTGTTGAAGACTCAGAAATAAAGAAGGTTGTCTTCCAAATGAATTCTAAAAAGGGTTTAGGACCAGATGGTTTTAATGGATTCCATTTTTAGAAAGCTTGTCCTGAGAATGGAGAGATGGTGAAAGCAGTTGTTAAAGAATTCTTCTCTTCAAAAATTTTATTAAAGGAAATCAACAAAACATATCTCTGTTTAGTCCCTAAACTATGTAATCCAGCATCCTTGAGGAATACAGGCCTATTACTTACTCTAATTTCTTATATAAAGTGATTGAAAAGATTATCACCAATAGACTTAAAATTGTGACGGGGTCCTTGATTAGTGATAATCAAAGTGCTTTCTTACAGGGCAAATAAATAGAAGATAACATCTCCATAGTGTAGGAACTGCTAAGAAGAAAGGTCCAAAGAATTGTGCTTTCAAGATAGATTTTAAGAAGGCTTTTGACAGTGTAGAATGGAGTTTTATTTTGAGGCTACTTGAAGTGATGGGTTTCGCAATGGTGCTTATTAAATGGATTGAAGCTTGTATTTCTACTCCTTATGTTGTTTTGGTTAATGGAATTCCTACAAAAAAAATTTATAGGGAAAGGGGACTTAGGCAAGGAGATCCCATGTCTCCTTATGTATTCATTTTATGCATGGAGTCCCTAACTTCTCTCTTTAAACACAATACTAAAAGGGGTTCACGGTTTAAACATCATAGCCGTTGCAAGAAAATCTCTTTTGTGAACTTATGCTTTGCAGATGATCTCTTTCTTTTTTCTAAGGCTGATGAGGTTTCTATCAAGCTCCTTATGGATTTTTTGAATCAATTTAGCTCTATGTCTGGATTGCCTATTAACTACAATAAAAGCCATTTTTGTTCTCTCTAAAAGTGCGGAATACATGGAAGGAAGAGTCCTCTCTTTGACTGGAATGCAAAGAAAACAGACTCCCCAATGCTATCTAGGCCTACCTATCACTTTTAAAAGGATTTACTTTAGTGAATGCTATCCTCTTATTGAAAGAATTTCAAAAAGATTGTCCTCTTGGACCAATTGTGCTCTATCCTTTGGACGAAGGTTATAACTAGTAAATTTTGTGCTTAACTCCATGCATACTTATTGGTCCTCGAATATGGTACTTGCAAGGGGAGTTATTAAGTCACTGGAAAAGTTAATGCGAAATTTTCTATAGGGAGGAGGTGTCCTTAATAGGGGATATGGTAAGGTAAAGTGGATTGATGTTTGTAGACCTAAACTAGAAGGAAGCCTTGGAGTTATCCTTCAGGGACATGACACCCTATGGGTAAAATGGCTCCATGCTTATGTCATAAAAGGTCAGAATATATGGTCTGTTAGTCCAAAAACTTCCCCCTCTTGGTTTCTATCACAATTGTTGAAGATGAAGGAGGAATTGGTTTCTAAAATTTCATGTCAAGTAGGAGATGGAGTAAGCCCTAGTTTTTGGTATGATGACTAGATAGGAAAGGGACAATTAATCAGGAATCAAATTGCCATTTCATCACTGAGTCATCTTCCCTCTACTGCTAAGGCTAAGGCCTTTATTAGGGAGGGTGAGTGGATGGAACTCCTGAGAGAAATTCACTACCTTGAACCCAACTACTCCCCTAACTTATTGATATCTGATAGATATATATAGAGAAACCACCTGCAAGTTCTATTTATAACAAAAAGTTGTAAAGAATGGTTGTTATAGAGAAATGTCAAAGTGGATTGGTGTAAAGTGGTCTAGCATCAAGAGCTATTGCCTAGTTCCTCATTCATCCTATGGATCACTACCATAAACAAGATTAGTACAATAGATAGGCTCGCTTTCCTAAATTCCACTAAGGTTTGTGTCTTGTGTAACTCATAACAAGACAATAGGGACCATTTGTTCTTTGAGCGTCCCTTCTCTAGAGACATTTGGTCTTGGATAAGACATAATGTCTGTGTTCCCTAAGCACATTCCAATTCATAGAGATACTGCAATGGTTTATCAGATTAAAGCGCATTTTCCATCTTAATTCTATTATCCTAATTTCCTTTGCGATTTACTTTAAGGAAATATGGATAGAAAGGGACATACGTAGGTTCCAGAAAACCAGTAGAAATTCACAACAAGTAAGGGAGTGTATTTTTGCAAAAGTCAGAGAACAATTAGCCTACTCTAATTCTATCAAAGAGTGCTCAGCCCATTTAGCTAACTCATGGAGAATATAGAGAAATATACATACCAACACTAGCAGGCAGTTATCCAAAGCTAATATTCCTCGATAATATGGGAAGCAATGGAAGGGGGACTTACCTCTCAAGTGATGGAATGGGAGTGCCATCGGTGCTAGGAACGATGTTAGGGACACTCAACTGTGGATCTGGTACATGAAGAGACAAGAAAGGAAATTTCAATCTTTTTGCATTGGCCAATCTTAAGTGGCAAACTTGAAGAAGAGGAACCTGGATAAGGAAGACCTATTTACCTTTGCTTGGATACCCAACTGATTGTCTCAAAGTTGTCCCTCAACGTCTCAAGTTGGTATTGAGTGCAGACATCTCCTACCCTAATCGGGGAAAGAAAGAATGGTGAGTTTTGGCTCACCCTATATTGCAATTCTCCTCTTTCTTTATTAATATTATTTAATTTCTCAAAAGAAAAGAGTGCTGGATCAGTTATGAAGCAAATGAAGAACAGCTAACCAGAAATAAGTTAGCGTACAAAAACATAGGAAAGGTCAAAAATATTGATCAACTGCCCAATAGTTGTTACGGTTTTGCAAATAAAGCTCTGAGAGCTACAATACAATGGGGATATCTTATTTCCATTCCAACGTTTCATTAGAGCAACGGCCCAAGAGTCAAATGTTAACTATCGAATTTCAACCAACCCCAACCAAATGCAAAGGCAATCTCTTTTTTTTTTTTGGATTTGATGATAGCGAGTTTATATATATATATATATATATATATATATATATAGATATTTATATGGAAAGGATTGTGTGATCAGACAATTGGGAGATAATGTCGGTAGACAATGAAATAGTGAACATGCGGCTCTTGACAAATGAAAGAGAAGAAAATCAAGATCAAATCCACTCAGTAGTAAATGAAAATAGTTTACAGGGAGAAGCAAATAGCTTACTGCATTCATGTCATAAGGAGCAGTTTCTCGACGAGACCCCAAAGACTGTACATCGAATTAACCAAGGTTTGGCCTTATTTTTCTTGTTTAAATTCTAACAGCTGTCCTCATATCTTGAATACTATCAAGCTACCATTTGTTTCTGTTTCTGATCTTAGGTCTCTATTAGGCTGGATTTTGTTACGTTTGGTTACGTCAACTATTAAGAAACATTTTCTCCTGTTCAATTGATGGAGTAGAATATACAAATCCTTGTTTAGAAGGCTTTATCGATGCCTTCGATAGAGTTAGTTGCCTGTTTTAAGTGTTTGTATCAGTTTCTAGACTAATATGGAACTACTGGTACGTCTTCTTCAATTAAGAAAGCTTCATTTTTTCAAGCGTAATTACTTAAAATTTACATTTGATGATAAAGTTTCTGATTAGCTTATTCATTTTGTGTTGAAAATTTCGCAGACACATGGATTCAAACATGTGCTCTTCTCATCACATGTATCAACAACGCTCATATTCTTGGTTATCCGGAGGCCATTATGGTTCATTTGGGTTGGACAGCTGGAGTGGTTTGTTTAATAGTAGCCAATGCACTGTCTTAGACTCAAATACAATAGTTGTTAAGCTCCACCAACATGGAGGGAAGAGTCACATCAGATATAGAGATCTTGCCCGGTGTATTTACGGTATCAGCTTAGAGACAAAAATCAAAGAGTATTTTGCTGTCCTGTTTCTTTAAAGTGACTCTGACATACTGAACTATCACAGGTAAGAAGGGCTATTATACAATTTGGACGCTGCAATACCTTAATCTTTTCATGTCCAACATTGGATTTATCATTCTGTCCGGTTCAGCTGTTAAGGTACAAATTTGAATTCTGTTTATTTAACAAAATCCTTCTGTCACCATTTCTAGGAGTAACACATGAGAGTCTGACCTTGTCCACTATCCAATCCCATTATAATATTTAGATCTTAGGGGCAATTTAATTTCACTTTTCATCGTCGAGTCTTCCATTAGTTTAAACTAGTTAGACTATTGAATTATAAAGCGTTTTAGATGTTCCTGCTTCACTTAAAACTGTGCGATATAATACATATATAACAAGAGTTATGATATTGTTCAATTGGCACTTTACCTGATGCTCTGTACTTATGGCATGCTGGGTCTCTATACTCTATTTAGGGATGACAATGCTCTGAGGCTCTCATACTGCAATCTCATTGCAGGGCTTGCATGTTACATATTTGCAATTATGGTTCCTCATTTGTCAGCTCTGGCAGCTTGGCTTCTCCTGTCAGCAATTCTGACCATGACATATCCTGTTGCAGCCCTTGCGGTCTCAATAAGAGATGGTAAATTGTCTTTCGCTGCGTAGCAGTATCAAAATTTGCACAAATTTGGACAATTAATATTAATATACCTTAAGTTGGTATTATCTGCACCAATCTAAAATCTCGTATTTCGTTCCACGCTTGTTGGTCCTCTCATATTTGTTCGCAATTGACACTTAAGTGAATCATTTAAATCGATTTTTATGTTTTTACAGGAGTGAAAGCACCACCCAGGGATTACAACATTCCGGGAACGATGGCAGCAAAAATATTTCTAGCAATTGGAGCTTTTTCCAACGGTTTTGTTCCTTTTAGTACTAGCCTAGTTCCTGAAATTCAGGTAATATCCGCAGATTCAAACCCATTAGACTTCTTACAGTTTTTTTTGGCTTGTTATCTTATAATCACTGAAGAAATGTTATACTAATGCGGCTTTCGGAAATGAATCAATATATTTGATTGCTATTCACTTTAATGATCTTAGGTCCAGGTTTTGACTGGTTATATTAATTTTGATTTTCTTTTTGTCTATTCTGGTTACCACCAGACTTATTAACCCTTCTTCTGTTGAATATATTGCAACAGGCAACTTTAAAGGCCCCTGTTACTGAGAACATGGTCAGAGCCCTAGCTGTGCAGTTGACAATTGGAGTTCTACCAATATATTCAGTTGTGCTTGTTGGGTATTGGGCATACGGATCATCAACATCTTCCTATTTGGTTAATAATGCCAGTGGTCCTGTATGGGCAAAGGCACTTGCCAATATTGCAGTATTCCTTCAAACAGTCGTTACCTCTCACGTACTATCGAATATCAGTCTTCTTGTTCAGCTTTGTCAGTTTTGCATTGAAGAACATTACAACAAAAAAAAACTCGATCTCGTGCTTCGAAGAACGTTGACAATTTATCGTTCTTCTTGTAGATATGCTCATGTCCATTTTACGAGTACTTTGATACCAAGTACGAGGTTAAAGGAAGCGCAATGGCTATTGGGAACTTGCTATTTAGAATCAAAATGAGAGGTGGCTACCTGATGATTTGCTCAGTTATAGCAGCTCTTCTACCCTTCAGCGGAGACTTTATTGGCCTAATTGGATCAGTGTGTATCCTTCCTCTTACATTTGTCATACCCAACCACATGTACCTAGTGGCAAAAAAGAACCTGAATTCTGCACAGAAGCTATGGCATTGGATGAATGTTATCGTCTTTAGCCTTTTGTCGGTTGCCGCCACTTTGGAATCAGTGAAGCTTATTGTAACAGATTCCAAAGACTACAAGCTTTTTGGAGGTTAAAATGATAGAAGGCTTATGGGATTCATTCATTCTGATCCCAAATAAACAGATTCATGATTTCGTCGTCACCTCACTTAATCCAACTCTCTTTGCATTGAATTATTATGGACAGTTATGTTAAAGTCAAGTATGAGTTCATTAGGCCAAACAGAAAACTCCAAGGCATTTTTTTGAAAAATTAATGTAATCTTTCTTTAATCCTTAATTTAGTCATTTTAAATTCTTTAAAACTCTTCATATATAATCATCTCTTATTCAAATTCAATTTATTAAATTTTTATTTGTCAAGAGAAATTAAGATTTTAAAATTTAAAAGAAAATATCTTGATCTTTGAAACAAAATTTAATAACTTTTGAAAGTGAATAAAGTCAAGATTTTATTAAAATAAAGTATTTTTATATTTTTGAAAAAATTGGTACTTCAAAGTATTCTTAGAATTATATTGATTTATATTGAAGTTTGGCTAACCTAAGGATAGAGGTAAGAAAAACGATCAAGGTGTCCAAAAGTCAGGATAGTGACCGACTAGGCATTCAAGTAGCCATTAGGCTCCACCAGTTAATTAGCCGAAAAGTTATTACTGGTTACTTGATGGTAAGAAGACTCTATGCTTAATTAGGAGTTCAAAGTCAACTAAACGAAAGTAGGTTATGGAAGAATTGATTCTGCCCTAGAAATTAATCCCTATAGCGATTAGTTTGTGTTTTTAACAACTATTTGAAACTTGGGGGGTTCAAATTTAACGGAGGATGTAATGCCTGCCTTGAAACTTTATAAGTTGAATTGATTGTGAGTCTTATAAGTTAATAGTAGTAAAATTTATTAAATCCATAAAATTCAACTGTGACTGTACTTATTTTGTTATTTATAATTTTTTAAATTTCTTTTCGCTGACAAAAAATTGTAAAATAATATTTTTTATTTAAGAGCAAACAAGTAAATTTGTTTTGATCACTTAGTTAAAAGAAAATTTGAAGTGAATTTCAAAAAGTTAATATAAGTAAAATTTGTTTAATTGTTTAAGTACTATTATAAATTTATATCATAAATTTGCGTTTACGTGACTGCCCTTACTCCTTAATTATTACACATTATCATTCTATTATGTTAATAGATTCTATTCTACAATTACAAGTCAACCATATTTTCTGATATGATATATTGATATCTCTATATATGATTCAATTTCTAACTGTATAATTCTTAAATTTAGTTAACTTATTTTCTATTAGATTTGAGCTGTTTTCATATGCTAAATTAGTGGGAAAGATAGTCAATCCACTTACATATAGTAAATGTTTTTCTTATTGAGCAGGTGCAAGAAAAAAGTGTCAAAAGTTTAAAAATTACGAATGCATTATTCACCGTACGTTTCAAGTGTCATTAGATGATAATAACAAAGATCAATATAACATGCCAGCTCGTGTTCATCATTAGTGGCCAAAAACAAAACTGGAAAAATAATTATGAGAACGAACGTCGAGCTTCCATCAGGGCAGTAAATAGGAACAGGCTAGGAATGCAAGTTCACAAATTAATACATCTTGTAAGAAATTACTGAGATCAAGCATTTCAAAAACAAATTTGTTTGGTTTGTACAAATTAATCTATGATATGACTTGCAACCAAAATGATACTTCCAAAAATAGCTAGCGAGTACCGTTCCTCTTAAAAACAAAAGAGTTTCTGATGCAAACAAAAATTTGTGTAGACATGTCGTACTTGGAATTTGGAAGGTTGTAAGAGAAGGCAAAGTTAGCGTGCACGTTAACAACTATTGACGGTGAAACGTAATGCAAAGCAAATAGTATATATAATGCGACGAAATCCACCAACCGCTCCATCATGACCATATTTTCAGCATGTTAGGTGAATAACTGAATATAAATAAGCCTCCAAGTCCAACCACACAAAATTATGATAGGTTTAGCGGGGGGATTCCACTACTTTTAGAAGAAGAAAAGTACTCTTTTTGTTTCTATCAAATGAAAGGAAACGTTTATCTCATTTTGCTATCAAAGTCTTGGTTCTTACTGGCAATTTTTCTACTCTGATAATCACTGCCCTTTGACAACCTTGACGACTTTTCCATCCATGTTCCATCGTCCACAAAAAATTCTAGCCCAAAAGGGAATCTAATAGCTCATAATTGAAGAGAGCGGCAAATGTATATCATTCAGAATCGGATACGTTAAGAACAGAGAGCCCCACTCACCCAAGTGGGCGACAGATGTAGGAACAAATTAAGAATGGCTCGCAGAAAAAGTTGAAAAGTTTTTTTTATCGCAGTTGACTTGTTTGGAAGAATGTGATTGTAAGTTGTACAAGAGTGACCGACGATGCCAGCTGCAATAAATTCAGATGATGGGAAAGTGAGCGTTGCGCTATTAATTGGTGAAAGAGAAGATCAAGGGCAATCAACTATGAACGTTCAAGTGAATTTAGAGGCAGGAGCTTTTACCGACAATAATCGTGAGGACCGAACCCACGGTGACACTCCCAAGACTGCACACCAAATCAGCGAGGGTTTGTCCTTTTATCCATCCTTGCACGTACAAGGGTTGTTTTCAGTTCCTCATATTTCTGCTTTTTAGTTACCTGGTATTCATATACCAGTCGTTATCCACTTTACAGAGATATTTCTTTCCGTTTCCGTTGGGAGTTGGAACAGGAGATCGTTATTTTACTTTCTATCTGTCCGTTTCCGTTGGGAGTTGGAACAGGAGATCGTTATTTTACTTTCTTTTTGTCTATGTCAAAAGCTTTTAGTCAGGTGGAAACGAGAAAACTGGCTTCTCTAATTTTGGACTTTTCTTTTACTTTTCACTCGAGGGAAGAGATGGGATTGCTTGTTTTCTCGGTTTACGCTACCTTGGGACGGAGGTTATTAGTGATGTTTTGTTCGTTGACCGTTTATATGATTCATAAATCTTGGTCATGTGGCTAATTAATTATGCAAGTATAAGAGTAGGAGTAATAACAGGAATTGATTGATGCACCATTTATGATTGTTTTGACTACTGGGTATGTGGGTGTGATTTCAGTTCCTGGATGGGAATTTCATAAACGACATATTCTTGAATAGTTTTAGGCCATAATTTGGCCAATGCTACGTGTTTATCTTTGTGGAAAATTGCAGATTCCTGGCTCCATGCGGCTGCTGTCCTCATCACTTGTAACAACAGTGCATACATACTGGGATATTCACAAACCATTATGGTTCACCTGGGCTGGATAACAGGCGTGGTTGGTTTATTTGTAGCTACTGCACTGTCGTTGTACGCAACTACTCTCCCTGCCAAACTCCATCAACTTGGTGGGAGGAGGCACATCAGATACAGAGATCTTGCAGGCTACATTTACGGTATGAGCAGTTGGTTGATTTTTTCGCTCTATCCTTTTTTACTCATCATGTAATTGCTAGTGACACACCGAACTTGCTTTGATCATCTATTTTCCTTTTCGGGGCCTACACTTTACAGGTAAGAAGGGTTACTACATCCTTTGGTTGCTTCAGTACCTGTTCCTTTTCATGGCCAACATTGGATTCATCATTCTCGCTGGTTCAGCTATTCAGGTAGAATGACGAGGCAACACTTAGCTCTAGTTGATTAGTTGACTTTGAAAATTCAGTTGTTTCCATGTTCCTTTAAACAGTGCGACTTAAAAGACTTTTCGGACTGCTATCTACAAATATATAAATTTCTACTAAATAACAAAAGTTTTAATTTGTCGTGTGAGGGTTAATTTTATTAATTCATGTCATTAGTTTCATCAACATGAGCACAAAGATAACAAATTTATACAAGTCCAAGCCGACTTGACTTGATCAAAATTTAATTTTACTAGATTCAATTCTAAGTTTAGTTTCAAACATTCAAGTTTGATTGGATCAAAATTTGGATTTGACATATTCTTTTTAAGTCAACTAATTTTGACTCTTTCTTGAAGTTTAATATAGCCCAATCCAAAACCCACAAACTAAATTAAGTTTAATTGATTTTGAGCTTAAATATTTTTCAAACAATTAAATCGGAAATTCTGGCTCGTCCTACTAAAATGTCACATAAAAAAACAATTTTATAATTTTAAATTTATTAAAATTTCACATATTTACGTTAATGGATTTAATTTGTATGACATTCTATAATAATAAAATGAACAGTAAGAATTGGTAATTGATTATATTTTTAATAAAATTTGACGATTGATTATAAATCTAGATTTATAATAAATTAAAATTTTGATAATTTATATTTTTAAATAACGTTACGAAAATAAGTAAAATTCTACATATACCCTGTTTTGGATATACTATGTAATTGTGCATTGTGAGCATTGAAGATTGTATATACTTCGATTGCTTGTACATGCTGTCATTTGAAGTATGGAACTTGTGAGCTTTCCTTTGATTTTTGCCTAATGATTGCAGGGTGTATACGGTCTTTTCAGGGATGACAACGCTCTGAAGCTTTCATATTGCAATCTCATTGCAGGGCTTGCATGTTTCATGTTTGCCATTATAGTTCCTCATTTGTCAGCTCTGGCAGCTTGGTTGGGTGTCTCAGCATTTCTTACAGCAATATACGTTGTTGTAGCCCTTGGACTCTGCATCAAAGATGGTAAGTAGTCGTATACAATTTGATCTCTAACTTTGTTGACTCCAATATACTATGAATTACATGTATGCTCTTGTAGGAATCAAGGCACCCGCTAGGGATTATAGCCTCCCAGGAACCCAAGTAGGAGTAATATTCATGATGATTGGGTCTATTTCTAACTTGTTTGTTCCATTGAATCCTGGGATGATTCCGGAGATACAGGTAATACAACAATAAAAAAATTATTAAAGATAAGTGTTGGTAGTAAACTGTGGTCCCATATGTTTACTTTGATTATTCTACTCTCTTAGATAGAGAATAAGGCTTATAAGGTTACCAACTACCCCACCTTTTGTTCAGGCAACTCTGAAGGCTCCTGTTGTTGAAAATATGATGAAAGCTCTATACGTACAGTTTACCGTTGGAGTTATACCGATATCTGCAGTAACATTAATGGGGTATTGGGCTTATGGATCCGCAACATCATCCTATTTGCTTAATAGCGCTAGTGGTCCTATTTGGGCGAAAGCACTTGCCAATATTGCTGCATTCTTGCAATCAATCATCAACTTTCATGTACTGTCCATCCAAAACCTACATCTTTTCCATATAATGATTGTTCTTGTTCTAACTCCTTTGGTTTCATCATTATCGTGTCTGTGTTCTATAGATAATGGCTTGTCCATCATACGAGTACTTCGATACCAAATATGAAGTTAAAGGAGGTGCATTGGCCCCTCAGGCCCTGTCATTTAGAATCAAGATAAGAGGCATATATCTGATTGTAAGCTCATTGGTGGCAGCTCTTCTACCGTTCATTGGGGACTTCATTGGTCTCATTGGATCTATTTGTGTCGTTCCTCTCACATTTGTGATACCCAACCACATGTATCTAACCGCAAAAAAGAACCTCAATTCTTTTCAGAAGTTGTGGCATTGGTTTAATGTCATTATCTTTAGCATTTTGTCAGTCGCTGCAACAGTTGCATCTGTGAGACTTATTGTAATAGATTCCAAAAATTATAAGCTTTTTGGAGGTTGAAATGTTGATGGGACTGATCAATGTTGATCCCGTAAGTTGATCTTACTCTTTGCACTTCTCTCGCTCTCTTTGTTATATTTTTTATGAGTTCCTAAAATAGTTATGAAAATAATTACTAAAGTATCAAAGATCAAACAAGAATCTGAATTCTTAAGACTAAAAAGAATCATCACTGAGCTAAGGGAAAATGAACAACATGATACCCACTTTGTACTGAACCGTCACCGATCCAAATTGAGTGAAAATGAAAAGAATCTTATCCTTCTCTATCTTGTTCTTTTCGATTAATACCTGCCAAAGAGATGGGATGTTTCGTATTATCTCTCTTATCTTGAAACATTATTAATTTTAGTTAGACTTTGTGAACAAGAAGGCTTATTCAACAATATTCCAAAAAGATTGCTTGCTATTTACAACTACTTTTCAACCAACCGAAGAAGAACATCTAACTAAAGTAGGATGTTGTAGAAAAGAAATGGATAAGGAAAGCATTCTGCGTGTCCCACATAATTGAAATAATACGTTAAGCATTTTAAGTAAAAACCAAATAAACCTCCAAAGTTCATTATTATTATTAGAACTCCATCGCCACTTCCTTAAAAGAAGACAATAATTATTCTTTTGTTTCTTTCAAAGTTTCTAAAACGTTTATTTGAAAATGAAATCCAACAACTCATAATTGAAGAGGAACGCACAAGTTTTGGTGAACTTCTAAGTAAGAAAAGAGGGCCACTCACAAAAATTTGGAAGGAAAAAAAAAAGCATCTTTCCCTGAAACCATTGGATAAGTGTTTATAGTTGTTTTACTTGTTTGCTTTTGAGTCTGAGTCTGAGTTGTACAAGGCTTACATGTAAAAGCAGTGTCAGAAGATACCAACTATAAGAAATTCAAGTGATGAGATAATAAGCACCCCTCTCTTAATTGGTGAAAGAGAAGAAGATCAAGAGCAATCAGCTAACAATGATCAAATGAATTTGGAAGCAGGAGATAAGTACTCTTTGCCTCTTAAAAGGAACAATCATCAAGAGCGAATTAACGGTGACACTTCCAAAACTACACACCAAATTAACGAAGGTGTGGTCATCTTCCCATTCTAGAAACAGGATTATTTTTACTTCCTTATGCTTTTGCTTTGTAGTTAGACAAACTACTTGGTATGCACCGATAAGTCATCATCGACTTCACAGGTTACTATTTCTGTCCATTTTCATTGGGATTTAGGATGGGAGATCGTTTTTTCCTCTCTTTTTTTGTCAAAAGATTTTTACGAAACTGGAACCAAGAAACTGGTTTCTCTAGCTTTGGGTTTTTGTTTTGCTTTTCACAGGAGGGTAGAGATGGAAATGCTTGCTTTATTGGTTGTTACTATTTTGGGAATTTTGATCATTATGCTTCAGGAATTTTGATCATGTGTCTAATTGGTTACTTGCCACTTTTCAGCTTACATACATTTCTGTATTTGGAAACCAGAAGTATGGGACGACATTTATGCCTTCTTCGAGTAATAGAACATTGATGAATCAATTATGATTGTTTAGTTTGGTAGGTGGAATTTCATACAAAAGTTTTATGCTTGTATCATTTCTAGGCCATCTGATATGCGATTCCCCTTTTGCCTTGAGAAATGAATGTCAAATTTAGAATCAATGATTCTAAGACGCTTAACGCTTGTTTATTTTTGTTGAAATTTTACAGCTTCCTAGGTCCATGTTGCTGCTGTTCTCATCACTTGCGACAACAGTGCTTACATACTGAGCTATTCTGAAAGAGGCATGGTTGGTTTATTTGTGGCTACTGCACTGTTGTTGTGCGTAAGCACCCTTCTTGCCAAACTCCATCAACTTGGTGGGAGGAGGCACACAGGTATAGAGATCTTGCAGGGTATATTTACGGTATGTCTTAAGTCACAAGACTCCACAGTGGAGATTTTTAACTATATCTTTTTCTTTCTCTTCATGTAATTGCTAGTGACACACTGAACTTGCTTTGTTATGTCTTATTGTTTGTGATGTCTTCTTTTTTGGGCCTTTAATTTATAGGTAAAAAGGGATATAATATTCTTTGGTTGTTGCAATATCTTAATCTTTTCATGACCAGTACTGGGTTCATCATTCTTACTGGTTCAGCTATTCAGGTAGAATGAAATGGTAGCACTTAGCTTTCATTACCTTAACACCGTCCTTGTTGATTAGTTAGATTTAGTAATTGTCAGTAAAATGACTTTGTTCCCATTTCCTTGAATAGTGTAACTTAAGACATGTTCAATAGGTGTAAATTTGTCGTCCAGGACGAAGGTGATATTTACTTTTATTGTTCTATTGGAATACTGTCTCATTATACAAAGAAATTGTGTCTTCAACATTCTGACTTGACTGATTGTTGATATTTTCATGTGAAGTTCCAAATTTGTGAGCTTTCCTCTCATGCTGTCTAATTGTATGTTCTTGAATGCAGGGTGTATGTACTCTTTTTATAGATGACAAGGCTTTGAAGATTTCATATTGCAATCTCATTACAGGGCTTACATTTTTCATATTTCTGATTATGGTTCCTCATTTGTCGACTCTGGCATCTTAGTTGCACCTCTCAGCATTTCTTACCACAATATATGTTTTTGTAGCCCTTGGACTCTGCATCAGAGATGGTAAATTCACTCTATGATGCAACATTGTATATTATCATCCTAGAAAGTTTTTCTTTTTGATGGTGGTGATTTTTGTTGTTTTATATTTATTTTGCTACATTGTATAATATAAGGAATTAAAAAAATGTTCTTTACAATTATGGCTTTTATTATACTTAGCTTCAATAAACTCTGCAACATTGAAAATTAGGATTACTACCTGGCATAGCCTATAATAGTCCCATATTACTTGAAACAATGAAAGTTTCTTATCTTGTTTCATGTGTAAAGGAACGTCTTCCTCACGTGTTAACTATGAATTATCTGTATGCTTTTGTAGGAATCAAGACACCAACCAGGGATATAATCCCAAGAAGATAAGGGGGATTAATCTTCATGACTATTGGCTCTATTTCTAGCTTGTTTGTTCCATTGAATGCTGGGATGATTCTGGAAATATAGGTAAATCGTAATAGAAGCTTAGTAGACTTCGGCTTGTTAACATGTATAATCATAAAGATAAGTAATGATAGTAAACTGTGACCATGGACAAAGAAGCACTGTGGAGTCCCAAATGTTTGAATGTTGTTGATTTCGACGATTTTACAGAACAGGACTAGCTACGCTGTGAAAATCACATGTTCTACTTTCATAGAGAAAAACCACTTGGAGGTTATTATTTCCTCATTTTTTAAATAATTTTACCACCGAAATAACAACTATTTTGCCAACTGACTTGCAACAGGCAACTCTAAAGGCCCCTGTTGTTGAAAACATGATGAAAGCTCTATACGTGCAATTTATAGTTAGAGTTATACCCATATATGTAGCTATATTAATAGGGTATTGTGCTTATGGATCCGGAACATCATCCTATTTGCTTAATAATGGTAGCGGTCCTGTCTGGGTTAAGGAACTTGCCAATATTGCTGCATTCTTACAATCGATCATCAACTTTCATATATTGTCCATCCAAAACCTGCATCTTTCCCATATACTGATTGTTCTTGTTCTAACTCCTATGGTTTCATCATTATTATGTCTGTGTTCTGTAGATAATGACTCTTCCATCATACGAGTACTTAATACCAAGTATGAAGTTAAAGGAGGTGCCTTGACCCCGAAGGCCCTATCATTAGAATCAAGATAAGAGGTAGCTATCTGATTGTAAGCTCATTGGTAGCAGTCGTTCTACCTTTCATTAGAGACTTCATTGACCTAATTGGATCCATTTGTGTCGTTCCTCTCACATTTGTAATACCCAACCACATGTACCTGACGACAAAAAAGAACCTCAATTCTTTTCAAAAGCTGTGGCATTGGTTTAAAGTTATAATCTTTAACATTTTTTCCATCGCTGCAACAGTTGCATCTGTAAGACTTATTGTAATAGATTCCAAAAATTAAAAGATTTTTGGAGATTAATATGATGTCAAAAAGCTGTTGAAATCGACACCATATTCTGGTAGAGAAGGTTCAAATCCTCGTAGATACTAAATTTACCCAACCTGAAAATTTAGTAAATAATGCTGAGTCACTTGTTTCCAAGTCATAGTTTCAATTGCTTTAGTCTTTGACCTTTTTCTTTTTAGTAGACACCAAAAATGAGTTTGTTAAAAGATCGTCACAAAAGTCATAGATAAAACTATTTTTTGTCTTAATTTCTAAATATTTTAATTCAAACTTTGAAAACTTGTTAATCATTCCACGTTAAAACTTTAGTTAACATATTTAATAGAAATTTCATATGATAGTGACAGATTTCAAACTAAACATATAGTGAAAATGATGTATGCACTATGTATTCAATTTAGCTGTCACATAGAAGAATGTTAATGAAAGTGTTAATGTAGAGTAAAATAATTAGTAGAGTTTAAAAGCTAAATTAAAAAGTTTAGTAATTAACAAATTAAAATAGAAAATAATGTTAAGCTAAAAATTGATACTATATTTATGTTCAACTAATTATTTATATACCACAAAAGCAAATAAGAATCTCAATCCTATAAATTGTAAAAAAATGTACAAAAAATTGTTAGTGAAAGTTAGAAATAAATATAATTCCTTTGACTATTATTTTTGTATTTTAATATTTTAATTTTATTAATCATTTTAACAATAATTAATTTATATAAGGATAAAGAACTTGCTTAACATAGATCAATTAAACAATTAAATAATGATTTAAAGAGGATAGGAAAGAGAGATGCAGACCGATTTATAGTAATTTGACAAACAACTGTTGTCTATATCCACTTCTGAAATTCTTCTTTGATTTCTATTATGATTTTTCTTTCAATACGAGGAATAATCTGTATATAATTTTTAATTAATGAAAAGGAACCTTTTTACAATTTTCCTCCAAGGTAAAGGAAAACCTCAATGCTATTATAATACCCCTAAATACAATAAACAAGAACTCTAATGGTAGCTTATAACTTAAAGTAGCTTACTTTTTCACTTTGATAATATCAAAAGACTCACTCACTCAAGAAGAGATAATGAATGATGAAATGATGGAAAACACTAAGAAATATTGTAAAAGACACTCAAATGCTTCTTGATATAAGAACCAATGAGAAAACGTGCATTTATAAAGTTTTGGAA
Organism: Erythroxylum suave; assembly: GCA_027563595.1. NCBI lineage: Eukaryota > Viridiplantae > Streptophyta > Magnoliopsida > Malpighiales > Erythroxylaceae > Erythroxylum > Erythroxylum suave. Next base: position 15,871,809 of record JAOSBN010000179.1, on the reverse strand, counting down.
CCTCTATTGACCATTAAGGCCAAAAAATAGCCATTACAATGGCTACATGCAGAGTGTTGATCGTTAGTCGACTAATGTACATTATATACATAGACTCAATGGTTGACCACTCTGCCATACTGGTTGACCAATGACTCCTTTGCAGGGTTAATGGTTGATCTCACCATTACATTAATAAACCAATGTGTCAACAAACTCACCTATTATAATTTTAGCTTATATTGGTCGACTTTTAATTTATACTTGCCCATTAATCTTCCTAAAAATGTGATTTTAACATATTCAATTACTTAAACTTGATTTGTTTCATGCAATTTTGATCAAAAAAAACCTTTAAAAACTTTCCCAAAAATGTTTGTAAAATTAAGAGGCTTTTTAATTAAAAACAAAAACTTTCTTTGGGTAAAAAGTAAAAAAGTAAGAATACTAATAAATCACTTGTTAAGAAAAAGTCTCTTTACAAAAAGTTATTAGGGAGAATAAGATTCCCTCTTACCTATCGAAAACTTCAAATTCAAAGAAAAATATATACATTAATTAAGGAAGATTTGACCAAATCTTATCTATGATCGTAAGACTATTAGAAGGAATATTTTTAGGAAAGCATTATATAATCTTAATAACCAAATCCCTTTTCAGCGAGTCAAACACAATGGTCACCATTTGATGTCTTTCTTTAACTATTTTGCAAGTTCTCTTCGTCTGTATATGGTGCATTGTAGCAATAATTATAATAGACATATTATGATGTTTAATTCCTTACTTCTAAAAGCATAAGCAAGTCAATGTATCCATAACTAAAATCTATGGAGAAAATAGATTATTCCAATCCAATCATATACTAGATCTAGCAGATTTTGAAACTAAGAGCACTAAAAAAATATGTGATTAGTGCTTTCATCTTCAACATCACATAGTACACACAAATTGATCAAGTATATTAATGCTCAGGGGCAAAAGTATATCTTTTGTTAGTATTTTTATAAGGACAACAATCCATAAAATAAATGAAAGTTTAGGTATATTAAATTTGCTCTAGATATACTTTGCTTGCTTGAAGTCAGTTTGCTCTAGATATACTTTGCTTGCTTGAAGTCAGGTTGTTCTCCTCTCAATTAGTTATAACTTGTTTTAATTGTATAAAAACCATTAGCTCTACACAATTGCTCCATTTGTTTAACAATCCCTTCAGGAAACACGAAAATGGAGGACTAATAAGCCTACAAAGAGGAAAGAACTAAAATGATGAGTTGTGCCCAACCTCCATATAAGATATTTCTGTTAACCTAGGAATTTAACCATTTTGTAATTTTTTTCAAAAACTTTAATAGTTCCTAATGAATGAAAAGACTCATATAATGAAGTGATATGAAATGTTTATGCATAGTGAGCCTTCAAGATTATCAAACTAACAAATTAAGATTACAAAATATAAAATGATTTTAATGTGTCATAATCTTCTTTTATTCTTGACTTAATCTTCACTTTGTAAATTGCAAACTTCATCTCTTCTTTTATCCTCTTCACGAAGTATCTTTTGTCTTATTCTTATAATACTTCTTATCAAGATAATACACTTAATAGTAGGATTTATGTTTTGTTATCATCAAATATTAACTAGAATCTCCCTTGATTTAATAAGGTCTTGTGATAAATTAACACTTTAGCTGAAAATATTTATAATTAAAAATTTTTTTAAATAACTCAAACTTGAATGAAGGATCTTTTCCGATCTACTCTTTTTGATGCTAAAGTCATTACTGAGAAATCAAAAGGATTAGAAATCTACAATAAAAGAAGTGTGTGAGTAACTCCACCACTGAAACTTTTATATAATAATAAGGAACACAATGCAAAAAGATAGAATTACTATCATAAGTAGAGACATTCTTAATCATGTCTCAGCCAAAAGTGCATTTTAAACCTCAATTTTTACAACAGAATACAACTTAAACTCTAACATTTTAACGTTCACATATTTACTTTTCTTTAATCTTTTTGGTATTTTTTTTATCTTTTGCTCATCACAACATGATTCTTAGTTAGTTACTTGTCTTGAATTATCAAATGATTTGGGCTAAAGCACTTTAATTGTATTAGGTGTTAAGTGTAATGAGCCAATGGTACTTTGAACAGAAGTATTTGTCGTACACAACTATAAAGCACAGGAGAGTTAAAAAGTAAAATGATGAGCAGTGGATGTCCTACCATTTGCTTCACGAGAATTTGAGGAAGTGGACTAGAAGATATGGACAATATAAGTGTCAAGAGACTAGAGGTGTTGATGAAACTTTGGTTCATAATCTTCTTAAAGACCACTGAAGAGATATAAAACATTAGCTCTACTTAGCTCTATTCATAAGAGTGAGTTATACTAATCCTTTGTAATTATCTATTTTTGTCACATAAGGTGCTTTCTTTTGTAACCAATATGTCATCAATGTTTTCTTGATGCATTTGAATGTGTCAATGTTTGAGACAAATGGATGAATAACTATTAGATGCTATGTGTAACTTTCTCAAGTTGGCACTCTATAGAAAGGAAAGCTACATTATTCGTGAAGGAGACCTAATGGACAAGATGCTCTTCATACTGGTGAAAGAATTGGTTTCTTCAACTATGAGTATCTCAAGGCTGGTGATTTTTACGACAAGGAACTTCTCACATAGACTATAGATCCCTATTCTTCATTAAACCTTCCCATCTCAACCCGAACTATACAATCCCTTTTAAAAGTTGAATCTTTTGCTTTAATGGATGATGACCTAAAGTTTATTGCTTCCTAATTCTGTTGACTTCACAGTAAACAACTTCATCACATGTTCAAGTTTTACATGTAGGAATAGAGGATATGGGCAGTTTGCATGGTGGAGATACAGTAAAAAGAAGCTAGAAGAATCTTTTAGGCACAAGAGGAGATTAGGCTACAACATGCATCATTATCAATTGTTAAGTGGCCATTAAAGTGAAGAAGATTTGTCATTTTATAAGGAAAGAAAAGAATTGGAAGCTGAAGCTTAAACACTGCAATTAGTAGCTAGGCCAATTTGGTGAGGTGTAGTAGATCTGTAAGATTTAGTATATGTGTTTGTGTCTATGTTCAAATGTTGTATTATTTTTCTCAACTTTACAAGGTTAATTGGAACTTAGAAGTTAATTTGGATAATTAAGTAATGAATACAGTTCCTTTTAATTAAAAGTTCTGTATGAAAATCAAGATAAAGTGCCAGTTTAGTGAACTTGCAAGAGTGATACCTCAGTAGAGGATTTTCGGGGTTGAGGTGTTTACAAGATCTTGGGAACATTTTCATTTTCATTTTCATGTGATTGACTTCATTCTAATTCATGAAAAAGTACGAGAAAATGTTGAGAGAATTCTAACAAGTAATCTTTGTATTCTAAAAGGAGGTAAGGACACGCTAAAGTCTTTTACTACTAGTTCCTTAAATGTAGAAAGAAAGAAACTTGAGGAAAAAAAATGAAAGGTTTTCCATCTCTTTTTTTCTTGAAACTATCAATTCTCTTTTGATATAAATAGTGCTTACTTATGGTTTCTTAACAAGCCACGGTTGATACATAAACATATGTGATTGATTTTAGCATTGACTTCTTCCACTTCATTTGTTTAAAAGACACGAGTTCTTGTTAGAATCACACTTCCCTCTTCAAAAGTGTTAGCAATGCAAAAGTAGTAAAGTGAATCTGCTCAGGAAAACACAAGTTATAAGTTTACAGTTTATTGATAAAATCTTTTAGGTAAGAACTAATAACTTAAATGTCTTAAATAAGGTAGGGAAAGCATAGGAAAAAATTACAAAGGGAAATCACAGGAAAAATTACAAATTATATCATTAACTCAACAAACTAAACTATGGAAGATGAATCAAATCAAGCAACAAAAAATTGTTGGAATTCAGTAACAGATTTTTGTCCATTTATTGGTTCAATCTTATCCTTACATGAATTAATCGTTATGTTGTTCTTATACCTTTCCTTGAAACTATTAAATATACATTAATAGCAAGTTTTATTAATCTAATTTTTCCTTATATTATAACTAATTAAAACAAGATCTTTAATTAGGTCTAACTATCAGATAACTCAGAATAAGTTCTCTAGACTTAGTGTGATAGTGACATTACAAATTAGAAAATAATCTAAGTAACAAAGACATAAGCTCGGGTCATTTAACTTATGCAATGTTATTTCTAGTGATGCATGGCCATTAGTTTACCAATACAAAAATTACATATTGAATATTGATTCTAGCAACGAAACCATATATAAATAATCTAGTAGGCCTATCTAGATGATTCATATGTAAATCCTAAACTTTGAACACATAATAATATGATCAATTCTAAAAGAGAGTTAAGAATAACATGGTTAAGATTGATCAATGCTCAAATATGTTCACCAACCTAAATATCCCATTTGAACTAGAAAGAAGAAGATTAACAGCTTATAACTTTCAAAAGAGAAATGAATCTACCTCCTTTTATGTCTCAAACTTGTACACTTCCTATTTGGCCTCTCAATTGCCCATTTATATTTTAAAATTAGGGTAGCATATTTATACATGGTTAGCTATACAAGCGTGTAAGTGACTCCATATCCTAAACATTAGAGATAACAAGAAAACAAAAACTGATGAGCAAGGCAAACAAGTTATTACCTCTTAATTGTAGAACTTGAACTCTTTTTTATGATTGATAACTCCTTCTACCTTCCCAAGAGGATTTATATGATTCAAAAAGTCAACAAGTGGTCCCTCTTTTGAGAATAACAAAAATCCTATAACACTAGTTTATAGGCAAGGAATTAGGTTGTGAGTAAGAATTGTATCAAATTAACGTATAAAATTAAAATTGTCTCAAATTAACAAAAATGGAATTCATTTTGATCATATACAAATACCGTAATACCAACTTCACAATCTTTTACGTCAAATGTATAAAATTGACACATAACAAGATAACAGTTAAACTAATTGCAACTAAGCCCAATGTTGAGTAACTTTCACATACCCACAAGATCATATGAATAAATAGTAATAACATCATACTTCCTTTGAGCAGCAAGTCGAAAAAACTCCATAGCTATCAAGATCAAACAAGTAAAGTCAGTTTAGATGTAAGAGTCTTTCTTGTTAACTATTCTAAAGGAAGTTTATGCTCAAAAGAACTGATTTTTAAATAAATCATGGCATTTTATACGTAGAGCGAACTTGGAATTCAAAAGATAGGACATACCTTTCACTGTATGAAGTCTAATACGACCGGTTAAAGCCAACAACTAATTCGGAAAAATATATTTTAGACACCTAAATCAAGCTAGAAAAATTTTATAAACAAGATAGGAAAAAATAGAAGTAGGTAACATCAAACCATAACTTACATCTATGACAATCTTATCTATTTCATAAATATCAGTGAGCTCTACTGAGCTATAGTGAGAGATCTCCTTAGGAACTCCCTTATCACCACCACCAATAACTAGAACCTATATCACATTATTTAATAAAAATTCACTATGTAAAGTTATGGAGTCGTATTGGAGATGATTATGTTACTTGCATTTCACTAGAGCTCATTAGAACAAACAGACATCAAATTAGAATCACAATAGAAGGAGAGATAAAGCAACAATATCTACCGATTTCAGAGATGGGATTAAATAAAGAGGAAGATAAGCTATCATTTCCAAGTAAACAAATCCATCGTGAACAACTCCATCAAGAACAAGTACTTTTTCGTATGCCAATGACTATAAAAAGGTTGATTTGTAGCCAAGTCACAATAGTAACATAATATATACACATGAAAAGTGGCAAGTATTTAGAATTCTTTTGATCTCATGGAACCAAAGATGACTCTAAAAAAAGTTGAACCTCAAAAACCAATATCTCTCAATACCACAACTTTCCCTTGTATATAATTTGCTTTATTTCCAAGAAATATGCTTCTCTTGCAAAAGTTTGGGATGATTCTACCTCTTAAGTTTCTATGGCTTTAAATGCTTGTCAATCCTATTTTACGAACAATTCCATATCAAACAAGTAACAATGTAAGATTGGGAAATTCAAGTACTTAGCATCACACTAATGAATAATGTTTTCCTTGTCATCTTCCTTTATGTGATTTTATATTCATTTGATAATATACAGACATAAATTAGAAAACTTCTAACTAATTCGTTTCCACTGATGACAGAGAAAAAGAATTGGAACTAGTTGAAATAGAAGAACCAGAAGATCTCCAAGATGAAACAACCAATTCAACAACATTGAAACAAAAAGCGTTTCTTTCATCTAACATATTACCTGGGTTAGATGGACTCTCTTCTAAAACTTAGCACATAAAAATGTTAGGCAATCACAATCCTAGCTAACAAAGTTTTTGTATCACGATAACAAAAATGAGTTTGTAGCAAAGTTATTGTTGAAAAGGAATCAATATAATTTTAGAACATTAAATTTTTGTGTTTAAATTTAAATTTAAATATTAAATAATTAGTTAAAAAAAGAGATACATGTCAACCATGTAACATGTACAAAAATGTAATGTAGTTAGCCACATTAGTGACTTCAACAAAAAACTTATCGTCGAGTTGTTTTTATAACAAATTAAAAGTTAAAATACTTATGGACCTCTAGCATCTCATCATGATTTCTATTGGAATGTTGTTCATGTTGTTGTTATTATTGTACAATTGAATAAAGTTTGAGATTTTTAATAATTAACTATAGTTTTTATTTATCTATAATAAATTATTAATTATCGCATCAAAATAATGATATGTCAAATAATCTTGTTTGTATGACCATTATGTCAACACTATTAACTGTATGGTTGACGACCAACCAATTATTCAATGAATGAATGAATCTAAAAAAAATTATTTTATTATTATTTTAAATAAATTTGCCCTAATATTATAGAATTAGATAAAATTTAAATTAAATTTATATGAAGTATTGCTTTATATCATTGGGAATACTTGCTAAAAGAATAAAAATCATGTTTGTATTAAAAAAACAGACCCGTAAGGCTTTCAAAGTCGATTTGACCCATTTTTGCTGGAGTACAAAATATCAATAACTAGTTTTTCAGCATGCCGCAACGAATGCCTCCCGCTGCTTTTGTGATTAACAGAGTTTGTTCTTCTTTGACGGATCCAATTCCAGTTCACTTATTTTCATAGGTAATTTAAAATTTAAAATCTTAAAATAAATACGTAAATCAGGTTTAAAAGTCAAAATTAAAAGGTCAACACATGGCAGTCATATTCAACACATCCCATTGTATCTTATTTTCTGATTAATTTAAACATATTAATCACAAACCTAATACTAGTCTAATCGCTTGGAAATTATTATGATTATATTAGTCAAACATAGGAACATTGTTCTGTATTACTTCTTTGCCAAACTTAGGTGCCTTGGCGAGAAAGAAAAGAACACAGATCGTAGGAAACACTCATGGGGTCCCACATAACTGAATAAGTTTTGGAAACGCGGAAGTCGTCAAAAGAGGGATTCTCAAGGCGATTTATTTTATGCTAACACCAATGGCTTGTAATTGAAGAGAGGCACAATCCTAGTCAAATTCAATTCCAAAGTGGGTCGTCCTCTCCCATGAATGAAACTTCGTAAGAATCAGATGCGCCAACAAACACAACGTATTCCATGCGGCTAAGACCACTCCTGTCCTAATTAGAACCATCTCTTTAGTAGATTGGACAGTCTCTTTAGTAAGAGAAGTGGGAGATGATGCCTGCTGCAGTAAACCTGGACGCTGAAATAGAGGGCTTGTCACTCCTGTCTGGTGAAAATGAAGAAAACCAACATCTCCCTCAAGTGTATATACAAGAAGGAGCAAAGAACTCTCTGTATATTGCAGCCAATCAACATGATGATCAATGTCTTGATGACAATGCCAGTACCGCACACCAAATTAGTAAAGGTTCCATCTTTTGGGTCTTTTCTTTTTCAGTTCTAGGAAACAGGGGTGTTTCCACTTTCTCATATCCTGCGTTAGACCTAGGTGCCGCAATCTACGAACAGGGGCCTTTGGGGTTGGGGCGCACTGTATAGTATAATAGGCATTTCATATGTAATCTTTGGTCTGTTGACTCTTTTAGTTGCTTCATTAGTCTGGATCACGCCTAGATAATGTGTTAGTTGTATCAACTGCTTCTATATTTGGAAATGAGGAATAGGACCACTGCATCTTTTGCAAGTAATAAATTTCTATGGATAAACAGTAACTGGTTTCTCTTTTAACTTACTACCTCTGGAAATGTCTTTCACAAAAACTATCCTCTCCAAGCTTCCTCTAAGGCCCACTGGGATACTCGGGTCAGCGAGGACCGTTGCTAGACTCTCTGTCTCCCAGGCTCCTCTTCGTTCTTTAACTGGGGCACTTTTCTTGTCTCTCTATGTGGTTGCTTCCCAGATCTGGCCTCTTATGGTCCAGATTTGAAGTTCTTTGGTCCCTTAAGTGTTTCTTTTCGATCTACTGTAGTTTTCTTCCAGATATGGTGCCGTATTCTGCTAGGTTTTTGTTCAAGTTGACCGGCCCTCCTTCGAAGTATTTTTTCCTTTCTTTCCTCTGGCTTTTCCACGGTGCTTGTACTCTGTAATTTAGGCGCCAGAGTTATCTTGTTTTATGACAGGATGAAGGTCAATAGCCACACTCGTTTAACGGAATGAAATTTGAATTCATTAAGAAAACTGTAATCGGTTTATATGGGTTCATGTATGTGGTTTTACTTTTAGAGGAACATTAGGAAATGCAGAGCCTTCTACGGAAAAATTGAATTCAACTGGACACAAGCTCATCATTCTTGAATCATTGGAGGATATAACAAAGGCAAATGTTGCATAATTGTCCATGATACTGCTTTTTCTGTCACGAATGAAAATCAAATGTACAATCAATCATTTGAAATGCTTCTTTATCTCTGTTGGAATTTTGCAGAGTCGTGGGTACATGCATGTGCTGTTCTCACCACTTGTATCAACAGTGCTTATATACTGGGTTATTCTGAGATCATTATGGTTCACTTAGGTTGGGTATGTGGTGTAGTTGGTTTAATTGCAGCCACTACACTGTCATTATACGCAAGTGGACTTGTTGCGAAGCTCCATGAATATGATGGGAGGAGGCACATTAGATACAGAGATCTTGCAGGGTATATCTACGGTATGGTCTAAGACAAAGCAACAAAGTTTTTAGCAATTCCTGTTTTTTGGTGTGACTGCTACATACATAATATGCGTTATTGTGGTTTCTTCATTAATTGTGTTTTACTGGGCCTTTCATTACAGGGAAGAAGGGTTATTATACCATTTGGATACTGCAATACCTTAATCTTTTCATGGCTAATATTGGATTCATCATTATGGTTGGTTCAGCTTTTCAGGTAGAAGGAAATCACAGCAGTTGGCTTTCATCAATTTGCAACATCCTGGTTTTATATTCTGAATGTATTTGCTGTGTCTAGTGGAAGAGTGTGGATAAGTCTGGTTGGTCTCACAATTCTACAAGCATGTGAATTATTATCGAGAAAATTCTATAGACATAGTATATCTAATCTTGAGTGAATTTTAGAGTTTCAGTGTAGATTGGTTGGATCAGAACAATTTTGGTAGTGTATTGAAGAGGTGAATCAGTATAATTAGGGGATCTGGAGCTCATTTGGGTTTTTTTTTAGTGAATAGTTAGAGTGTGAAAATTATATGTAAATTTACTCCCTTTAGTTGCTTCCTGAGATACATGCAAGAGGTATAGATTGTCATAATTAAGTTTTTTGTTTGGTCAGCGTGCTCTTGAACTTGATACTTGTGGTAATACATTCTATCTTGCTTGGTTGTTGATTTTCTCTGGTGAAGTTCACAATCATGATCTTTCTTTTTGTTTTTTGTAATTCTATTTACTTGACATGCAGGGTGTGTATAATCTTTTTAGGGATGACAATGCACTGAAGCTCTCACAACGCAATCTCATTGCAGGGCTTGCGTGTTTCATACTTGCAATTATGGTTCCTCATTTGTCAGCTATGGCAGTTTGGTTGCGCCTATCAGCAATTTTTACTGTGATATATGTTGTTGTAGCACTTGCAGTCTCCATAGGAGATGGTAAGTTCACTGCAGCATCATACATTGAAAACTTGGATAAGTAATTGACGTGGTTTCTCTGAATGTCAGTTGCACAAAAGCTAAGTTTTGTGTTTTTTTATATTTATTTGTCCTCTTTCTGGCACTTCACGTGAATACAATTGACTCTTCAGTTGATGAATTGCTATTCACATTGTGGTTTTGCTGAAATGGCTTCTTTAGCGTACAAGCTTATATAGTATTTAACTTCAGATTCATGTGTATACTTTTGTAGGAGTCAAGGCACCGCCCAGGGACTATAGCATACCTGGAACATTGACAGGAAGAATCTTTATGACAATACTGGCTATTTCCAATTGTTTTGTTCCGTTTAGTACTGGCATGATTCCTGAGATACAGGTTGCCCCTGAATTCAAATCCATCAAAGTTATCAAAGATTATGGCTTGTTATCTTAAAATTATTAATTAAAGAAAATAATAATTGTGGCCTTTGAAAATGGATCTACAGTTGATAAATATTGATTTTTATTTTAATAATTTTACAATCAGAAGTTAAAAACCCTTCTGCGATTATTGCTACTTCCAGTTTTTCTCCTTTTTTCTGTTTCAGTCTTGAGTATTTGCAAATCTCTGTTTTAGCAACAAACTAATTAGAACATCTTGTAACAGGCAACCCTGAGAGCCCCTGCTACTGAAAACATGATTAAAGCATTGTGTGTGCAGTTTACAGTTGGAGTTATACCAATATATGTGGTTATCTTTATCGGCTATTGGGCGTACGGATCATCAGCATCATCTTATTTGCTTAACAATGCCAGTGGTCCTGCTTGGGCGAAGGCATTTGCCAATGTTGCAGCATTCTTCCAAGCAACGATTAATTTTCATGTACGATTTATCCATAACATGCACTTTTTTCCGTTTTTGATTCTTCTTGTTCAACTTGTTTACTATTTTTCATATAAAAGCTTCTGCACTTTGCTTGGAGGCTAATAATTAACATGGTTCTCTTTTAGATATTGGCATGTCCATCATATGAGTACTTTGATACCAAATATGGACTTAAAGGAAGTGCATTGGCAATTCGGAACTTGTTGTTTAGAATCACCATAAGAGGTAGCTACCTGCTTGTTACTTCACTGATAGCGGCTCTTCTACCATTCTTCGGAGACTTCATTGGCCTCATTGGATCCATTTGTGTCCTTCCCCTAACATTTGTTATACCCAACCACATGTACTTGGTGGCAAAGAGAACCAAGCTTAACTCCTTACAGAAGCTATGGCACTGGTTTTTTATTATCATCTTTAGTGTCATGTCGGTTTCTGCAACAATTGCATCTGTGAGGCTTATTGTGATAGATTCCAATAACTTACAAGGTTTTTAGGAGGTCAAATTGATTAATAGTTGCAGGGTTTTGGTGGGATTGAAATCTTCTCATCCAAATTTCGAGATTCTTGTTTTGTAATCTCTCATTGTATCATTTACCTTTCGCTCTTTAGGCCCTAGCAAAAGAGCAACAGGGCAAGGGAGACTTTACAGAAGATACGGCACTGGTTTATGTTTTTCATCTTTAGCATTATTTTAGTTTCGGCAACAAGCATCCAACTTCAGCATCGCAGACTGAGATTGAGTCTGAACTTTCTAAAATAATAATAATTAAGTTATTAGTTTATGATTGATAAAATATACAATATTCAATTATTAAACTAATCAAACTTGTTTATAATAAGAAAGAAAATGAAGAGCTTAAATACTATAAAAGTTATGAAATAAAGTGTTTATACTCACTTTTATATATATATATATATAAAAAGAATAACTCTTCAATTATTTATTGGATACTTGTTTAATTAAAATTCTACAAGACAATTATTTTACCACATGATTGATATTTTATGTCGTCATATATGATATATCTTAATTACAATTTTTTAATTATTTGTCATTAAAGCAAAATAGGAAAAATATCACATGTAAACCTTAGTTTCCTTTTGTAAAGACAATATATAAATTGTTTTTAAATTCTTCGTAAGTTTATTTTATAACTGTGACATTTGATTAAAAACCTATACACTTCAATTTGTGTAAAATTGAATTTCTTCTTTGTTAATTTTTATTATAAATTTTAATTTAAAGTGATAGATTAGTATAAAATAAATTCAAATTAACCAAAGTAGTTAATTTATATGATTTGATTTAGCATTATTTAAATTTATAAGATTTGATTTGGTTTGAAATATAAAGGTATTTTACGTTAATGCTTAAATATGTTATTCAAACTTTCCGTTCAATCCCCATATTAGACTATCTCTTTTACTTTTTATAATTTTTACCTTCCAAATTTAATTATGATGTAACCCTAATTAACATATAGTGTGAATTTGATTTGTTCAACAAAGACCAAATACTCCTCTCTAAGTTTGGTTTAGTTAAAATAGAATTTATCCATATGAGGAATTAAAGACCAACTTTAATCAAAGTAGAATTTATACTCCACTAGGGTATTTAGACCCTAATTATACTTTTTGAAATATTGCTAAAAAAAAGGAGACAACCTCAGGTAAATTCTCATAACTATTACCAGTAAGTTCAATTAAAGATTTCTCTTAATATTTAAGACTCGTCAACTTGATGGCAGTGGGTTAGTTGGATTCGAGCTTAACATAATTTTCTTTATAGTTCAATGATTTTTTGAAGCCTAATTGAGCTCGGATAGTCTAAGATTCTATCCTAAAATGAGGATTGGAGCACCATATTTTCATTAGGGTGTTCTAACTTTGTGTCACTTAATAAAATAAAATATGTGAATGAGATTTAATAAAATAAGATGATTAATCAAAACAAAAGAGTTGATCCCTAATGAGGCAATTAACTTGAACCTAAATTGCATCTTTATCTTAAACCCGAGTGTCTTTGTCAAAAAAATCCTAGCCTATGAAGAGTAGTTTTTGCAAGCCTACACTCCTAAGTTTAGTCCAGTTGGCCTACTATGAGTTCAGTTGACATCATTTCGGTCATTTATGAAAATTTCGTGAAATGTTTTAATATTTTTCATTACAAGAAAAATGTCATTTTGTGATGGAAATTACAGACGAAAAATATAAATATTTTGTCGGTAAGATATATTATCAATGGACTTTACTGACGGACAAAGGCGTTGTAGAAATGACCGTAGCTAATATTTACCAACGAAAACAGAATTTCCATCTATAAATTTGCTGAAAGTTGTGTACCGTCGGTAAATATACTGACAGTTTCTGTTGCAGTTGACTGTCAGTAAACTTATCGACGGATAGTTATATTTTGTCGGTAAAAATTGCAATGGAATTGGTTATTCCGTTTGTGATTACCGACAAATAATTGGCAATTCCATCGGTCAACGGAGTTGAATTTACCGATGGAGTTTTTTTCAGTCAGTAAATGAACAAGAAATTTTTTTAAAAATTATATAGTATATTCCATCAATATATTTAAATTATGGTTCATGCGTAATTTTAACAATTATAAATTTATATTATATATTTAATTTGCTTAATTAGAAATTTGATTAATGATAAACAATTGAAAATATCTTAATTGATAATAAAAACATTACATTGTTCATAATAAGTATTTGTAATACAAATGAAATGACGAAAAGTACACCATTAATCTGGAGACGGCGAATGCTCTGGTTGGTGCAATGAGGTGCTACCCTACCCTTCAATTCATCCATCTCATGACAGAGCTGAGCAATGTACTGCATCAATTATTGAAACTGTTCCATAGACTGTTGCAATTGAGTCACCAATGTCTGCACTGTGCTCCGAAGCTCTTGCACTTCATTGGTGGTGGACCGCTTACTAGATGTTGTTGTACTGGATGTGGAGGACTGCGAATAACATGTATTCGCAAATGAACCTACGTCGAATATCCTCCCACGACGGTCCCTACCACCCACTGCATGAAGATAAGTTTCAACCTCATCAACATCTTCAGACTGTTGAGACTGTCGTTGAATGCTTTCTTGTATTTGATCATATAAGAAATGAATGTTTATATTAGTAGGTGATAATTATTAAGCATTAATATTAAACCATAAATTTCACATACATTTAATTCTCTACAATGGCTGTTGACGAATGTTGCACCATCATGCTTCTTAATGTAAGTGTACAAAAAGAGTTGAAGGGGTGTAGGCCTCATACCTATAGACTTTTCTTGCATAAGAGTCAAATGTTATAATTGTAATAGAATTTATAAAATTTCGGTAGAGTTTTCTCTATTTTTATGATATCTACCCCCTGTTGAACAAATAAAATAATTCAAGAATATAACCATATATGGCACTAGACATTTATAACAATATCATTCTTAACAAGAAACATACATTTTCATTCCAAATTTCACACACAATTAAAATATAGCAAAGAAAAGAAATGAGAATATAAATGTAAATTGTAGATATTTACAAGTCTCGTTGCATGCTCTTGGTGGGTAATAGATCCTCCCATATGTACGGGAATATTCTCTCCCCCCGGTCTTCTACGTTTGTTGGCTAAATTACACTATAAAACAGACATGGCCTCAAGCGATGTCCAATACTGCAATCAACAACTCCATATTTCTTCAGAAATATAAGGCGGTCATACACCGATCTTGTGTATCGTAGTAACAAAGTCATGATAACGTGTACACACTCGTCTCTCCCCTACTCTATAGATGATCTCGTCAAATTGAGAATCTAAAAAAAATCTTTTTGAAATAAAAGGAAAAACATTCGATAAATACTTATGATGTAATAATATTTATCTAATTAATGTATAAAACTATTAATTAAAAAAGAAAATAATAATTTTTGTGTTAATCATTATAGTAAAATTCCTTTGTCACCTGAGAGTTATTCTTCCATACATAACCTTCAGGATCATTCTTTTTCTTGAATTTTGATGTCATGTTTCTTGAACAAGGTCCAGATGGAAAAAACCCTAATATAAAAACAAATGAATTTATACCATTTTTAAAATTCAAACCTATAACTTAATTATAAACATATAATGTTTCATGTATTTTCACTTATATATTATTGATAATTGTGATGTATTGTCGTCTATCGGGTCCCTTAGCTTCAGGCTGACAGTCGTCTCCTTCATCTGTATTGTTTACCCCTAATATCTCTATCAGTATAAGGGTAATGAATGATATAGGAGTGGTGGATGGTGTAGCCTCATCTACAAGTGTAGTAGGTGGAGGAGGAGGAGGTGTTTCATCTCGAGCTGCTATATTATGAGATGCTTCACCTATACTGTAAGTACCTCCGAAGCGTGATATAAATCTTGGTTTTGGAATATTCTATCTTCTCTATGGAGTCATATTTCAACCTGAAATTAATATTTGATTAAATTTTATAGAAATATTACAATTTGATTTCAATATTTTATACAATATATTGAAAAGGAAATAATTGATTTATTGAATATAATATTCAATTACAAACACAAATTAATCGCTATCATCACTTAATTGTAAACCAAAATTATCTTTTTGTTCTGAAGAATTTAAATTAAACTCAGGCTCTTCTTCAGATCTCTAACTCTCCACATCCTCTTCTAGATAAAATTTCAACATGTTCATTACATGAATCGTTCAAAGGTTCATTAACCTCATATATGACTAATGCATTTATTTCATAAGCATCTTCATGAAGCACTTCACTTTCAATTCTCTATTCTTCTTTTTCACGTGATTCGAAAACACTTCTAGGTTTAACTTTGCAAACAGCCAACCAATCTGACTTATCTTGTCGTAAGCTGGGAAAATGGACATAATACATCTGGATCATTTGCATTGCCAGCACGAAAGGTTCAAAATGTCAAAATCTTTTTTGCTTATTGATTTTAATTAGGTTGTATCGGCTATGCACTTTTGTACCAACATTTGGAGTTGGATCAAACTAGTCACACTTAAATATCACACTTCGCTTTATTGACAATGCAGGGAACTAAATTTCAAGTATCTCATTAATTTTGCCATAGTAATCCATCAATTCTCCCTGTATGCAAACTTCACCATTTATTATTGCCATGTTATGACCATGATATTCTGTATGATATTTGTATCCATTAACGAAATATATTGGATATGATTTAATAGTTCGCAAAGGTCCCTTCGCAAGATCACATATGAACTTGTTCTTTATTGGATTTTCTAAGGCCTACAGAAAATAAAATATCATATTAAACATACTATGTCATTTAAATACTTAAATCTTATAATTCAATTGTTTCAATATTTGTAAATAAAAACTTACATATTGCTCGAATCATCGAGAAAAATGTCTTCCAACTTCTTTATTGATATCATCCTGTGATTTGTCGGGTATGAGCTCGTGTAACAATTCTTCATATAATCTAAAAAAATTATTATGTATTCCACTTATGAATAAAACTAAATTTCAAAACCGAAATAATCACTTGATATATACTACATTAAAGGTTGAACCTCTTCACAGTTCAATAAAATGTAACCATGGGCAGCCTTAATTTCTTCCTTTGTTAACATTCTTCTTGTTAAATGTCCATATGTTCATTCAGGATATGTGAAAATGGATAAATTACCATCAACATCACTAACTCCTGCCCCATCGTCATTACGAGAAACTTTTCTTTCTCTTGTGTGAACATGTGGCTAAAAATAATGTGAACAAAATGTACTAGCTTGCTCCACTAAATAAGCATTACATATTGAACCTTCAAGTCTAGCCTTGTTCTTCACATTTTTCTTCAAGTAATGCAAATACCTATATGAGTGAATAGGGTTATACGAACTTAGTTATGAAAATATGATGATATGACTTCAATTACAATTATTTTTGTTGAATTATGTACCTCTCAAATGGATACATCCAACGATATTAAACTGGACCGGCTAGTTTAGCCTTGTGTGCTAAATGAACAAGTAGATGCTCCATACAGTCAAAGAAGCTTAGAGAAAATATCCCTTCTAACTCGCAAAAAATTACTGGAATTTCTCTTTCTAATTTTTCCATTTCTTCCAACTTAATTTCAGATGATATTAAGCTTTTAAAAACAAACTTAATTCTATTATTATTTCCCAAACCTTATTCGGTAGCAACTCCTGAAATGCAATTGGAATTAGCCTTTGCATAAACACATGACAATCATGAGTTTTCATCCCAAATAATTTGTACTTCCGTATGTCCATACACCTTGCCAAGTTTGAAACATAATCATCGTGAAACTTTAAACTTTTCCACCATTCACATAATATTTCCTTCTCCTTTTTGTCCAAAGTGTAACAGGTTTTCAGATATTTACCGGTGCGAAGATTTTTATGTAACTCATTTCTTCTACAAAAGAATTTCAAATCAGCTCGTGATTTTACATTGTCTTTTGTCCTCCCTTTAATGTTTATTATGGTATTGAACAAATTCTCAAAAATATTTTTTTCAATATGCATCACATCTAGATTATGACTTATCAAATTAGTTTTCCAATATAACAAATCTCAAAAGATGCTTCATTTTCCCTAGCCAAAGTTTCTACTAATGCTTGTATTAATTTTATTAGCTTCAAATTCTGTAACTTTCAACAAGCCTAATTCATCAATCTCCTGCAATATCTCTTCACCAAATTTGTCTAGGGGAGAAGGTGTTTTTACCATCTTATTCTCAATAAACTTTTGTTTATTGCGCCTAAATGGATGATCTGGAGGAAGAAATTTTCTGTGGTTGTCAAACCAACATATTTTGCCCTCGTTTGGAAGATAAAATGCATCAAAATCATTGCCAAAATAAGGACAAGCCAATTTTCCTATTGTGTTCCATCTAGATAACATGACATATGCCAGAAAATCACTAATTGTCCACATCAAAGCTACTCTCAACACAAAATTTTGTTTTAGAAACACATAATATGTCTCAACACCATATTCCCAAAGATACTGCAATTCAGATATTAATGGTTGTAAGAATACATCAATTTTATACTTTGGATTTGTAGGCCCTAGCACAATCACTGTCAAGAACATATATGTCTCTTTCATACACATCCATGGAGGCAAATTATAAGGAGCTATTATGACTGGCCATGATGAATATTATTGGCCAGATTGACCAAAAGGTTGGAATCCATCCGTCGACAATCCCAACTTAACATTTCGACTTTCAGCTACAAACTCATAATGGTGTCATTGAAATATTTCCATGCCAATGCATCTGATGGATGACTCGTTATTCCATCTTCCTGTTGGTATTCATTATGCCATCTTATATGAGATGGAGTAACATCAGAAGCATATAATATTTGAAGTCTCGGAGTTAGCGGGAAATAATACATCCACTTTCAGGTTACTAACTTTTCTTTCATAGAATGCTTTTTAGGCTTGAACCTAGATTGACCACAAAATTTGCACTCTTGGAATTCCACATCATCATCCCAATACAACATATATCTCAATTTGCAACAATCAATCTTTTCAACATGCAAACCAAGACCTCTAATAAGTTTCTTCATATTGTAAAAACTATAAACCTATGTGTGATCAGGAGGCAAAGATTTATTATACCATTAAAGAATTTTATCAAAACTACAATCAGAAATATGACCTTCAGACTTTATGTTCAAGATACGAGCAATTGAAGACAATTGAGTCATTGTCTCACAATTTGGTAATAGTTATTGGTCAGCTGAGTGTAGTAAGTAAAAAAATTGTTTGGAATGTGAGTTGGGTTCTTCTTCAAGATTTTCTATATTTTCCTGAAAGCTATGATGGATTGCATCATAAATCATTTGCATGTAAGGATTTTCATTTGCATCCACATTATTTGTTCTAAATCCCCCCCCCCTAAAACCCATTTAAGCTCACTGATGATTGTGCTTGATTACCCCTTGAGGTACTACAAATCAACGGTTTCCCATGTCATGTCCACTCAAAATAATTGGGGATAAACCCTTTTATCAACAAATGCTCGTTCACTTCATTAATAGAAAGGAAACGACTGTGTTTGCACTTTTTACATGGGCATTTGATCTTTGGCCCATCCAATATGCAAGTTGAGAACATGCATAATGAATAAAAACTTCAACTCCCTCAACAAATTCAAAATTAATGAAACCATCACGTGATAATCGTCTATACATCCAAGATCTATCAACATTACCCATTTTTATGCTAAACTGTTAATTTAAATCAGTGATTCCATAGTCAGTATCCTTCATGGTACCCAAAAATTTACAGAACATTTAAACTTTACACATCCCTTAAGTATTAACCAATTTATCTAATCACCTACAATTGATTTCAAAACTATTATACGTGGCATTGTTTAAATCTGTGAATCAAGAAAACAAGTTCTTGCAATGACTCCTAGGCTCATGGAATTTTTCACCGATAAGCCTTACGGGAGCTACATCACGGGTTTCTAGCCTATATACCATCTTACAGGTTTATTATGGAACGAATTGGCTTGTCTATGAAACGTATTAATTCCTTATGTTAATACTATGCT
The DNA here is from genome assembly GCA_027563595.1 of Erythroxylum suave. Taxonomy (NCBI): domain Eukaryota; kingdom Viridiplantae; phylum Streptophyta; class Magnoliopsida; order Malpighiales; family Erythroxylaceae; genus Erythroxylum; species Erythroxylum suave. The sequence goes on along the minus strand of JAOSBN010000179.1, from coordinate 15,852,182 downwards.
TGCATTAATCACGTCGAAGTTGAAGTATTAATCGATCAAATTAATCATCTACAATTAATCGATCGAATTAATCACCTACAATTAATCGTGAGTTTCCAACCTATATACTGTCTTAGGAGTTTATTATGGAATGAATTATCCATAACATCTCAAAGTCATTTCACATACATTAAATACTTAGACTATTAAAGTAAAATACATGTTATATATTACCAGCTTTACAAAGAAAAATGGACACTTAACAAAAGAACTCATTCGCCAATGTTACTAAAAACATTGATACCCTTAAAGTTTAACAAAATAACTCATTCGCCAAGGTTACTAAAATCTCTGATACCCTTAAAGCTTTTTGTACCATGAATAGCATGAGGATCAAACTACTGGAATTATGATGTTGTTTGAATAAATCAAATAACTTCTATAAGAGAGCTAATAGACTCATAAGAGGCCATACTCTCACTGTCTCACATCCCATTCCCAGGGGCCTTATCCTCGTTCTTGTAATCAATGCCATTAGTACAAGAAATATAGGAAGCAATTCTTATATGTGATAGCCTATTTATAACTGATATTCTGGGAGAGCTATTATCGATCATGTTTAAGATGTCAACCCTAAACACTTTTAAAAAGTCATTAAGCGATTTCCAAAAAACCCTAAGATCAATCTTGCCGTTCAGTACCTTGACAGCCTCCATGGCCGGCGATCCACCAGTGGAGGCCAAAATCTTCTCTTATCAAGCAAGTCTGTTTCATTAATGGTGTCCCAGTTCTTGAATATGAGGATGATGAATTTGAGCAATTGATAGCCCCTCATAAATTGAGTCTGGTTGGGAAGTTCTCTTATGGACGTCCCAAGATGGAGGTCTACAAGGAATTTGGAAAACTAGGGTTCCATGGAACTTATACAACCCTAGGCATATCTTGATTTGTTTTGAAAAGGAAGAGGATTACCAATGATGTTGGATCCAAACTTTTTGGAACATAGCAGGTTTCTCAATGAGGATCTTGAAGTGGAAGCCCAGATTTAAGTTTGAAGAAGATCCTTCGATAGTTCCAATTTGGGTGTCTTTGTTCGATTTACCCATTGAATTTATGATTCGTGAAGTCATCTTCTCTATGGTGACAACGATAGGGAAACCTTTGAAGGTAGATATGCCAACTTTGAATCTAACTCGCCTTTAAGTTCCTCGATTATGTGTTGAAGTAGACCTTACTAGGGAGCTCCCGAAATCAGTGAAGGTTGGAAAAAGGGGGAAAAAAAGCATGATCAAATATTTACTTATGGAAGTAAAAAGGAGAAGGGAATTCATTTGCAAACCTCGAAGGTGAAGTGGCAGCCGCAATCGGGTTTGAGTAGGGGAGAAATTGCATAACCAGTTTTGGGCAAAACTCAGGGATCATTGTCAGGTTTAATTGGTAAGGAGAAGGAGATTATACCAGCTGATGTACCCGACAAGCGCCTTACTGTGGAAGGCATCCCCAAACCACAAGCTTCAGCGTGCCAAGGTGAAGGTGCGACTGAAACCCTAGTAGTCACAACTGAAACCCTAGCTTCTGTGCACGATGATATTCCTCTAACTCTAAGTAAGGATGCGAATGTAGTTTAAGAAGAATCAATGGCAATCCTCACTACTGCTCCAGGACTTGCAGCTGAAGGCCCAAAGCATCAGGAAGCTACTAAAATGTCAAAATCATCATCATTGCAGCCGACGCAAAAGCCAGCATCATAACAAACTGTTTTTAAACAGCGCCCTGTTTCCTCAGCGCCACCTGTGATTTCTTGTGGTGTCTCTCCTCGAAGCAGGGATCCCTCCCAAGTATCACAATTAGCAAACTGGTTTGAAATTCTCCAAAACCTAACAACGTTGGACATGGAAGTGATGGATGGTTCGGAGGACGAATTGGATGAAGTATTCATAGAGCAACGAACCCGGCGGAATGTGCTAAGTGAAACAAATTCTGGAAGTGCTGGAAGCTGAGGGAAGAGATTTTTTCAGGATGATGTCCTGGTGGGGCTAACTTTCGTTCCGAACGATGCAAACGAAAATATGGATGGAGGAGGGTGTTGGTCTGAAGGCGAGAAAGATGATGCTCAGCTCACTATGATAGGCAAGGGGAGTATAACGGTTCAAAGAAAACGTGGGTGCAAGTCTAAGGCTGAAAGGTTGCACACGCAGGAGGGCTTGGTTCTCCATCGTTCTTCCAGGTTACATTAAATTTTTGCTCTCTAATTTTATCAATGATTAATCAATTAATCTGGAATATTAGGGGCATTGCTAATGAGGCGTCACAACGACGTTTAAAGAACCTAACTAGGGCTCACTCAATAGCTTTTTTAGTTATTTTGGAGCCCCTGTTGGAGAGTCATGATTTAGATAAGATAAGGAGGGAGTTGCATTTGATGTAGGTCTAAGATCTTGTTCTGACAAGATTTGTATTTTTTATCAATGTGAATTTAATGTAACTTTGTTAGAAGACATAAAGCAAGTTGTTCACATGTAGGTTAACCATTCTATTACTGAGAATGATTTCCTCATACCTGCTGTCTATGCTAAAAGCTTGAGGAGGGGAAGGAAACCTTTGTGGAATAATTTGCTGCAATTTCGTGAGTCTCATCCGGGGCTCCCTTGGATGGTTGGAGGAGATTTCAATGTTATACGGAGTTTGGAAGAATACTCAGGTAGCTCAATTCAAGATAGAGGGGCTATGGAGGATTTTAATGATTGGATTGACGCTTGTGCTCTCTCATAATTGTAGACTGTGAGGGAAGAATTCACATCGGGTGGCACGCGAAGTACAGGATGGGTGAGTAAGAAGCTGGATCGAATTCTTTTTTCGGAGGAGTGGATTTCTCTTTTTTTTTTAATTCTTCTATTCAACATTTAAATAGAACGACATCAGATCATTGTGCGCTTTTGCACCAATTCAGTCCTAATGAGCATAGTAGGCCGAAGGTGTTTCGCTTTCAAAACATGTGGTTTCGAAGGCCAAAAATTATGGATATAATTAAGACTTCTTAGGACCAGCCATCTCAAGGATATGGCATGCTTGCATTCTCCTTAAAGTTGCGACGTCTGAAGGGTGTGTTGAAGGTTTGGAATAAGGAGACTTTTAGAGATGTGTTCAAGAATTTCAAGGAAGCCGAGGAGGGGGTTGGCTTGTTTGAAACTCAGTATGATGATGATCCAACTTAAATCAATCGTGAATTGTTGCACAAAGCCAGGGCTATTTTGCTACAAAAGTTTAAGGAGCGGGATGATTTTTGGAGGCAAAAAATGAAGCTAAAGTGGCTAAAAGAAGGTGACGCAAATACAGCTTTCTTCCACGCCACCCTAGCTGAAAAAGGAACTAGTTTGAAGATTCACAAAATCCAATCCGAGGCTGGTGAATGGTTGACTAGGTGCGAGGAGATTGAGGTGGAGGCGATAAGGTTTTTTGAGACCTTGTTAAAGCATGAAGATGTGGATGGTAGTCGGAATACGCAAGTATTTTTTCTACAACATATTCCATCTTTATTAACGGAGGAGGATAGGAATGGTTTGACGAGGGAGGTGGAGTTGGATGAAATAAATGCAACAGTGTTTAATTTGGATCCATCTAGCGCACTGGGATCGGACGGTTTTGGAGGTGAGTTCTTTAGGTGCTGTTGGGACATAATCTCTTCAAACTTGCTAGATGCTTGTAGGGAGTTTATGGCTGAGGTGCTTATCCCACGAGCTATAGCTAGTACTCTCATTACCCTAATTTCGAAGAAGACATCGTACACAACCTTCTCTAACTTCAGCCCGATAAGTTTATGCAACTTTCTCAACAAAATCTTCATTAAGATTTTGACTGAGAGGCTGGCATGTGTTCTTCACAAATTAATCTCGGAGGAGCAATCTGCTTTTCTAGCTGGACGAGATATTATTGACAATGTCCTCCTCACACAGGATCTTTGTCAATTTTTGAAGCAGAAGGCTGCTGGTGGTAATGAAGTGTTGAAACTCGATATGATGAAGGCGTTTGATAGGGTTTCATGGGAGTTTTTGGAGGTTCTGCTGGATGCTTTTGGGTTCCTGCGCCCTTTCATTCGTATAGTCATGTCGAATTTGCAATGTAGCTGGTTCTCGACCCTTGTTAATGGTTCTCCTGCAGGTTTCTTCAAGGCAACAAGAGGAATAAAGCACGGTGATCCACTTTCCCCATACTTGTTTATCTTGGTCTCGGAAGCACTATCCCAAAGGTTGAAATCATTGATGGAGTTAGGGTTGGTGACACGATTTGGTACACCCGCGGGTTCCCTTCCGGTATCTCACCTATGCTTCACCGATGAATTGGTAATCTTCATAAGAGGATTGAAAAGGTCACTCGAAAATTTGAATGATTTGTTCATTAATTATGAGGCGACAACTAGACAGAGGATTAGTCTTCAGAAAAACACATTCCTAGTAGCTGAAGATTGCAAGCCGAGAACAATACGTAACATTGTTGATATTCTGGAAATGCAGCGTGGCTCTTTCCCCTTTACTTACCTTAGCTGCCGTATATATTTGGGAAGGAAAAAAGATAGTACATTCCAGTTCCTTCTGGATGCTCTTGCAAGGTAGTTCGTGAATTGGAAGAATAAGCTGTTATCGCAAGGTGGGCGCCTTCTCCTCATTAAGCATGTTCTATCGGCTATACCAATCCATATGTGGGCAGCCATTGATACTCCAAAATCAGTGATTAGGGCTATGGAAGCAAAGTGTCAGAGCTTCTTATGGGGGAGCTTGGATGGTGAGCGAAGGAGACATTGGTGTTCTTGGGAGAATATTTACAAAAAGATGAAAGAGAACGGACTAGGGTTGCGAAAATTTGAGGAAATAATAGATGCTTTCTCGGCCAAGCTTTGGTGGAAGGTTAAGCATGGTGCAGGTCTTTGGGTGAGGTTCATTCTTTCCCTATCCTCTAAAGCGCGAAGGAGAACAAACTGGATGCGTGTGGAAGAGATTGATCTTACAGCATCAAAAATAGCAAAAGTCCTAGTCCGACGTGGAGATAGATCATTTTGGTTCGACAATTGGTCGCCTCTTAGGGTGATCTGGGACTTACCATGGAATGTAGTGCCTCCTTTTCCTAGCTTAACCATACGCGATTTCTTCGCTTGCCGGGAGCAGTATGGAGCGGAGCTACACTTCCATTTATCGGATGAAGTTGTTAAGACTTGGATGAATCTAGAAATTGAATTTAAAGAGAGTGATGATATTCTAGTCTGGCAACCTACATCAACTGGGAATTTTATGGTTAAGACTGCTTTTGAGGCTCTGCGACGGCCTCATGAACATAATGCTAGCGCAAAGAGGTTTTGGCGTTGAGTAATTCCATTAAGGATATCTCTTTTTGTTTGGCTTGTGTATAACAGGTTGCTTTGTTTTCCATATGTCTTGCATACGTTTGGTTTTGCCCTACATCCATCGCGTTGTCCTTTCTGCTTGGTACACGATGAGAGCATGGAACATGTGTTCTTGGGATGTCCGAGAGCTGTGGAAATTTGGAAGCATTTTGCTTGCATTCTTGAGCTAGCTTTCAGACTCCCTCAAACTTGTGGACTTTTGTATGAGCATGGTGGTTATACGGAAATTTTTCTATAGCCCTAAAAACTGTTTTCATGGTTGCGCCTTTCTTTATTTTGTGGGAGCTATGGAAAGCCCGAAATAGAGTTTATTTTTAGCAAGAAAGCTTCTCAGCGACGTATGTTAAACGTGCTATTCATGAGCATATTGTGGGGATGTTGCAAGTTTGGAATTTTAGGGTTAAATCTTTGGCTGAATCTCAACGGATTGAGGAGCTCTTTGGAGTCAAGATCTCGAGTCGAGGTTCTAGGCAAGTTCGCATTGTTTGTTGGCAAGCTCAGTCGAGTTATAGCACTGTTTTGAATACGAATGGTTCTGCTCTGGGAGCTCCTGGTTCCTCTAAATATGACTATGTTATTCGCAGTGCTGCAGAGAGGCGCGGTTCATTGGTGTTGGATCCAGCCTCAACACGGAGATTGCGAGGGTACTAGATGGTGTGCAAAGATGTGAAGAACTAGGGCTGCAAAATGTCCTCATTCAAACCAATAGTAGCATGCTTGCTCTTGTGCTACGCAAACACGACAACTTCCCGTGGAGGCACTTCTCAGAGTTTCAAGAAATTTCACACATTATGAGGAGATGTAGTTATAGCACTGTTCATGTATTTCGAGAGACCAATGCCCTAGTGGATTGTCTAGCGCGCATTGGATCTTCCGGTTCATCTAGGGTTTTCCCGAATGTTATATCTTTGCCATCAGCTGCAAAGGGTTTGTTGGCTTTAGATCAACAGTCCTTTCCCTATTTGAGAGTTACATAGATGATTTGTATTATTGGGTAAGTCTTACGCACTACCCTTGTACCCCTTTTATTTGCATTTAATAAATTGGGTATCATCCCCGCCAGGTTCTACCCTGGTTTATATAAAAAAAAAACCCTAAACACTTACAATGGTATGTGTAGCCTTGACGATTACATACACTAATATATGAACCTTATGGCGCATGCCATAAAATGTTAAACTTTCTTTTCTACCCTAAGTATTGACACGATATGTGCATGGTTCAAAACATTGCTCTTTGCCTCCGTAACTACTTTCCAACAATTAGTCTCTATATGCGTATTGAACTTTACCAAAATAGATGTATTCCTCGAGACTCTGCCTATTAGATATCAAAAACCTAAAGGGTGGAAGAGAGTTTAAGGAATTAAGATCTTCAGACTTTGAGAAGGTGTAGATCAAGCCTTAAAAATACAAAGATTAAGAATGTAATATGCAAAGCTCTCCCTATAAGCATAATGAAAATAAGAATTAAGTGCTGAGAAGAAAAAGAAATATAGTGTCTTGCGTTAATGAAATCGAGAAAAAAGCATTGGGTTTAGAATGATTAAAAGTGAAAAATAAAGGGAGAAAGAAGGATGAAGTCCTTAAATTTAATACATTCTATAATATGATTGTTGACCAAATCCTTGATAATGATCTAGTTAAGAAAATATAAACCATATTAAAAGGTGCAAAAATTTATAATATCGTTTTTATCATAACATTAGACACTAGACCAAAAATTGTAGAAATTTTTAGAAAAGTGGCCAATGTCTTGATTATATAAAGGTGTTTAAAGGGAAATAGTAGAGACACGTTAACACATCAAGCAAGAACCAAGATAGATTCCTTTACAAAATCGAGAACTACGAAATTAGACAGAGAACACACCCCTGTTAAGAGGTAATTTAAATAATTATAAACGTAGATAAAAAAAAAGAAGTCAAGAACCTGCTTGAGAAGGTGCTCACATAAGGAAGTATTAATATTATATATATCCTTTTATATATATGAAAATGGTTCATATTGATACCAAATGCTTATATTTCATCATTTTTATACTTTTAATAAAATTTAATGGAACACAATCTTAATACTTAATAAGTAGTCTATTTAAATGATTATGTTTGAAAGTGTTAGAATTTCATTGATCTTTAAGCTCTATTTAGACTATAAAGTTTTACTTAAGTCTAGTCTTTAATCTCTTCAAATATCATGACAGTTTAATTCTCAAAATTTCACTAAGCTTTAAATTTCTTATTTAGACTTTATATTATCATAAGGTGAAAGCGACCAATCTCGCCTATAGTTTCATTATTTTTTTCTACTTTAAAAATATTTATAGAAAGTCTAGAATTAGTCCCTTTTGCTAACTTTTTATTATTAATTTTTGTTAACCCGAAATTTTTAAGACATGTGAGCAATCACGTCAAAAAGAGTTGATTAAGAATTAGTAAATCACGTAGGCGACATGTATTAAGCAAATGATGAATGAATTATATTGATTTATATATGTAAATATCATTGCTTATTTTAAATATAATAATATTTAATATGTTATTATTAATTAATTACATTAATTTTTAATAGTATATTTATTATTTTAGCACATTAATTCTTATTTATTATATAAAATATTAATAAATAATAATATTAATTTATTTTATATTTTAAATAATTAATAATATATTTTAATCTAAATAATGATACGTAAATATGATAAATCAATAAATTAATTTGTTTGATGCGTACTATCCTTTTGTTTTGCTAATTCTCAATTACTCTCTTATGACGCGAGTAGTCACACGAAGTGTCATATGTTTAAAACATGCCATGTTACTAAAAATTAACAGAATAATTTAAAGACCGATTTCATATTTTTTTTACTAAACGTAAGAATTAGTTATGAGACTTTTGAAGGACAAAATTTTTTAACAAAATCATTTAAATCACATGAGAGCTTGGTGGCTCTATTATAAGAACTTTATTCTAGCTTTAAAGTTACATCCAACGTGTTATTCAAACTTATTTACGTAGTAAAGTTTGATTGAGATATTCAAACTAAGGATAATAACGAGTTGGATTAGATTGGACCCAATAACTTACAATTTGATCTCAAAATTTAATTAAGCTTGTATCAAAAGAGTTGAGATTGGATTGAAACAATCAAATAATTCAAAATTTTTCTATAACGACATCATTTTAAGCAGACAATTGAATCATTTAAAATTTTCAAGTTGAATGTCCAGCTCAAAATCCTGCGAATGATTTGTTAATTTTGGACCAAACAGAATGCAAGCCCAACTGTCATACCTTGTTCCATTCAGGTCTTACTCATATAGGCCTTAAAAATCCCATCAGGTCTCATTCAAGTTTTCGAAGTTTATTCAAGGTCCTTAAATATGATAAAATCTCATTTCTACTTTTGAGCTTCATTTAGACTTTTAAATCTCATTGAGGTCTTTTCAGTTTTTAACCTTATTCAACCTCAAATGTATCATCACAAACAATGGTTGTAAGCCAAGACATTTTAAAAAAAATTGAAATTCTGGTCTACTGGCTTGAAGGCTGTAGGCCTAAACAAATCAAATATGTGTAACTTATATTTCAAATTCTATTGAAACATAACACACAAGAAGCCTATTTAAACTCAAATTGGCAGTAATTCTTTATTTCTTCAAACTGGACATTACAATTTTACTTAAATTAAATTAATTGAAAAATTAGAATTTTCAAAAGGAAATTGATTAGTTCCTATATAAGGACATAAAGATGATGTAAACAACACAACATAAATACTCTTTCCTTTTAATTTTTCCAATCTAATGATTAAAAAATCCTATTAGATCAATCGTAAAAATCTTAAATCGTCTAACTTTTCAGTTCAGTCTTCAACTTTTTGGTTCGATTTACTTTAATAATTTTTGTTGTTAAAAACTGATCAGTTTATTAAATAATTCAATTTTTGTAAATTAATAAATTCTTATAAACTAAAATAAATTAAATTAACTTTTATTTAACAATTTTTTCCAATTTAACTTCAAATCTCTTTTAATTATATTTTAAATCTAAAACTAGTTGCACTTTTAAAACCTTAAATCTTCTTTCGTCTTATCGATTTAACTTTTGAACTATTTTTTAAAACATTTATTAAACCCACAAAATTATAAATTTTACTGAACTATCAAACCTAAGTCTGGCACGATCACATTATCACTATTATTACTTTCTACTTTTCAGTTTTCTCTAATTAATTGTTTTATTGAAGCCTAACCACATATTAATATTAAAATTGGGCAAGCTAATGTTTGAATATATATTTCATGTTCGATAGAACTTTTGGAAAGCATTTGGTAAAAAGAACCTTGGATGTAGGATTTCTTTTCACAATATTTTATTCTTTATTATTTTTAACCCCACATCTTTTTATTTGTAATAACAACCTCAAAGCAACAAGATTGAAAATAAACCATAACTAAATATATATATACACATTATTTACTAAAATTAAACTCCTTGTTCAGTCAGTTATACTTTATTTATTACTTTTTATTGTTTTGTTTATATTTTATGGACAATATAAGAATATGACTAATTTTGGCCTTAGATAAGCCCAACTGGTTGATTTCTATTATCCGTCACTCTTCGGAAATGTTTCGTTTGATATCCACCAATGTGACGCATAATTTAATTATATGCCAAAAATGAGTCTAGTTAAAGTAGTTCAAGTTTAATACTTGCACAAGGAAAACCAACTTAATTCCTTACACGACATTGATGTCCGAGGAGCAGGTTCATTTGTTGTGAGGCTCTTTGTAGTAAATTCCAAAAATTACAAGATTTTGGAGATTGAATTCATCGTAACGATACCAAGATGTTCTGAGATTCTAGTCACATCCCATGAACCATATCTGCACTCGCGCATTTGCATGAAATACCAGGTGGTTGGGAATTTCATTTCTAATGACCTAACCAGTACCTTAGGTTGAACGTTAGATTGATTCAACAATAGTTATCTTCCAACGTTTTATTTCATCCGACCTAACAAAATCTGTGGCAGCGAGGTGAAGAGCAGCACCTAAATTGATGGAACGCTACTCAAGCTAAACCTCATTGATGACAACACGCTGATGGTCGCTTGCTTGTCCCGGTTTCCTTTCATCGTGCATCTTGTCTGAAAGCTAATATCTATAACACCTGCACAAACACAGGTTACATATGGATTTATAGCAAGGAACAATAATTAAAAAGTTTAACTGGAAAAATTTGAAAGGCATATTTTGAGAGGATAGATTAAGACTGATAGCTAATTGCTTTATTCATTTCCTTTTTACCCTCGTGAATCTGATTCCAAAAAAAAAAAAAATTCTGAAAGCTAAAGTATTTTATTCATAACAAAGGACCACTAATAGCCTAACGCTACAAATAAAGATCTCTGAAACATAATGGAATCTAATAGTCCACGCACGCATCTTCTGTAAAACTACCAGTCAAGAAGTACTACATTAAATGTTTATTCTTACCATAATATTTACGCTGGATTAAAGAAGTAGATAAGTAATATTCGCAATGTAATTAAGCAAAATGATTTAACGAAGTTCTGTGATACAGCAATAGAGAATAGATAAAACATGCATATACATACTACTCACTTTAAAGAGATATAAGAATGTGGCTTACGTTTTAACAAACCAACAGTTCCTTTTCCATATCTTGTGTGGAAGTTTAAGAACTAATTATCAAATAAGATATAAAAATTATCTCACTAAGTCATAGCCAATGTTTTTTATGAACAAGTTAGTCTTACATTCACTTGACCAAACAAAGTTTTTTAAGCCTAAATTTAATATCTTCGTCTCACTTAGACTCCTAATTCTTGAGTTTAAAAATATGAGAGATAGAATTCTCAGATCTACAAAATCCATTAGTCACATTATGATATTTACAAAATAATTTAAGAGAACTCCAATATTTATAAAAAAAAAGAATTAAGTAAAGGTACTTAAACGTTTTCTCTTTATAAGCAAATTAGAGTTAATTTACTATAGTTTATAATTGGAGCTTGATTAATAAAACATGTTGTAGATTTTGTCCATAAAAATTTAAACTTTCACAATTAATATTAAGTTAATTTAGATTAACAGTTTATCTTCACTTGTTATTGATTTATTAGTTCATAATATTGATTTGTAATTACAATCAAAGTTTTGCTTTAATTTTAAAATATGTTAATTAATTTATAATTGTATATCTAAATTAGATATAACGAATTTAAATTTATTGGGGTTGTTTGATTAACCTTTTTTATAATTGAATTCTTTAAAAATATAATATTTTTACTAGACTTAGGGTTAATGAGTATTTACTTAATATAAAGTCTAACATTGAAGCTGATAAATGATAATCATTTAATAAAAAATGTTCGAAAAAATTTTCCCGTGTTATAAAAACTTCGGGCGGAGTGCATTTTGCGGACAAGTGAGCGACAACGATGGCAGTGGACGGAAATTCAAGTGAAGAAACAGAGAACGTCTCACTCTTGGATGGCTTTCAAAGAGGAGAAAGTGAAGACGACCCAATAATACCTGAAGAAAGTTTAGAATTAAAAACAAAGGACTCTCGTAGCATATTAGCAAGTACCTCCCACCAAATTGGCACAGGTTTGCACCCCATTGCTCACTTCCTGCGATATTAACATTACCGATTTCTTCGTTTTTTAATTATTTCTGCTGGGATTTCGCAGACTCATGTGCTCAGTTATTCCTTCTCATGGTCACTGGTATTAACTCTGCTTATATACTGTCTTATTCTGGGACTATTCTGGTCCATTTGGGCTGGATATATGGCGTAATTGGTTTAGTTATAGCTATCACATCCTCGTTTTATGCAAATACTCTTCTTATCAACCTGCACGAACTTGATGGCAAGAGGCATATCAGATATAGAGATCTTGCAGAATGTATTTACGGTAAGTGATATAAGAAAAAAATAGCGGAGAATTGTTGAAAATGTTAATGGCGCTTGGTTTTTATGGGTCCAATTCATTACAGGTAAGAAAGGTTATTACACCATTTGGATTCTGCAATACTTGAATCTTTTCATGAACAACATTTCTGCAATCATATTGGGCGGCTCAGCTATTCAGGTAAAAGAAGTTGAAGAACTCGGCTTTCATGATATTTGATGCTACCTAATGAATAAAATCACTATTAAATCGGTATAACAAATGAAATACGTTAGAAATGATAATATATAACCTCTGTTTATATTAAGATATTAGTCGTTTTTTACATAAGAAAATTATATATAAAGTTTGGGATACTACAATGATAAAGCAAATTTAAAAATCAAATTTATGAATGGGATGTATGAACTAGGAAACCTCTCACGTAAAGACCATACATAATTTTTCATTTCGCTTTTCTAACTCCATTTACTTCCCATGCCTGCAGGCAGTGTATGCTCTTTATGGGGATGAAAATGCTTTGAAGATCTCATATTGCAATCTGATAGCAGGATTTTCATGCTTCATATTTGCTATTTTGGTTCCTCATTTGTCAGGTCTGCGGATTTGGCTTGGACTGTCAGCAATCATGAGCCTAATATATATTATTGTTGCAGTTGTACTCTCTATCGGAGATGGTAGGTTATACTACACTACAAGAGAAAGAGGTAATAAATATTGACAGATCAAACTATAATTCTAACTTATATATATATATATATATAGGAGTCAGAGAAGCAGCTAGAGATTATAGCATCCCAGGAACATTAGCAGGCAAAGTGTTTCAGGCACTTGGCGCTATCTGTGGTTTGTTTTTTCCATTCAATTCTGGGATGCTTCCAGAGCTACAGGTAAAGAATGAATTGAAATCCATCAACCTTTTTCCTTCCAAGATTGTTGGTCCGAAATACTGATTTCTTCACCAATTTGCAACAGGCAACTATAAGGGCACCTGTGGTTGACAACATGTTGAAAACAGTGTATGTGTTGTTTACAGTTGGACTCTTACCATTGGTTACGGTGACGTTTGTTGGATATTGGGCATATGGATCTTCAACATCCTCATATTTGCTTGATAACGTCAGTGGTCCAGTTTGGGCCAAGGCACTGGCCAACATTGCTGTCCTCTTTCAAACAATTGTTTGTTTTCATGTACACCATCTCCATCTAACCAAATATCTCTTGTGATTTATTTTTTGTCATAATATAATCAGTGATATTTTCATGTCTTCTTGAAGATGTATGCATGTCCAACCTACGAGTATTTTGATACCAAATATGGGGTTAAAGGAAGTGCAATGGAGATTCGGAACTTGTCATTTAGAATTGGTTCGCGAGGTAGCTACCTGCTTGCTACTTCAGCGATAGCAGCTCTTCTACCTTTCATCGGAGATTTCGTGGACTTTACCGCATCCAGTTGCGTTATTCCCATTTCATTTGTTGTGCCCAACCACATGTACCTGGTGGAAAGAAAGATCAAGTTGAACTCTTTGCAAAAGTTATGGCATTGGCTTAACGTTATCGTCTTTGCCGTTTTGACTGTTGTTGGAGCAGTTGCGTCCGTGAGGCTTATTGTGATAGATGCCAAAGATTATCATTTATTTGGATATGTCAGTACCCAGCTTTAACTTGCTACAACGCGAAAAAGGTTCTTGCCAAAGTAAAAAGAGAATTGAAGCCCACCTGTTACATCAATGTTTAAAGCAATTGAATACTATGCTGAATTGCTTTTCCTTTTTGGAAAGCCTAGTTTCTATCATTAACAGTATTTTATGGCTTAATGTAATTATTCTTTTTATAAATAAAAAAAAGTATGCTGAAGTCAATAAATCAAAAACAAAATCTCGATCGCATACAAACAAAATCTCGCATACATACTTTATAAATACAAATAATTATATTAGACATATTCAATGGTTAAAAAATTTAATTAATTTGATCAATTCAACCATAAAAATTTCGAAATGGTTTAATTTTTTAGCTCAATTAAAACAATTGAATAATATGCTGAGCTGCCTTCCTTTCGGATTACCTAGTTTCTATCATTAATAGTCCTGCGTTGTAATTTTTGACACTCACTTCACATTATTATATTTGATGTACCTAGGGCCGTTCCTGATATTTTATAATCCCCGGGTAAAGTAAAAAATTTTTTTTCTTATTTTTGCTTATTTTTGGACCCTCACAAAGTATAAAAATAAACAAAATATAGACCCTTTTTGTTATTCTTTATGAAGTCAAGAGCAGGTCCTATTTTATTTTATTTTATTTTTATAAAAATAAAAATAGATCCTATTTTATCATTTATAAGGATGGGTCCTGGGTGAGTGCCTGCCTTACCGCCTTTCATGGCTTAATATGATTATTTTTTAATAAAAAATAATACGCTGAAGTTAATAAATCAAAAGCAAAATCTTGCATATTATACTTTATATATGCATAAAGATTATGCATAAAGTATCTTTATGCATATATAAAGTATAATATGCAAGATTTTGCTTTTGATTTATTAACTTCAGCGTATGATTAACTTGGAGCCGTCTAAGATTTCGGTTTAGTTTTTAAATTATCAGTTCAATTTACTTTAATAAATCTTGTTGTTAAAAACTAATCAATTTATTAATTAATAAGTCAATTTTCATAAATTAGTAAGTTCTTATAAGATAAAATAAACACATTAAAATTTATTTAACAATATCTTTTTTAATTAAACTTCAAATTATTTGAAAAGTAAAGACAATATCTTTCAATCATATATCAAACTCTTTAATTTTATTTAATCCTTAGCCATTTTTATGATAATCTAATATCGATTGAACTTTTTAAACCTTAAACCTTAAACCTTTTATCTTATCAGTTTAACATCCGATCCAAATTTTAAAACATTGATTATATCCTATGAAAAAGAAAGAAGAAAATTTTCTATTTATACAAAGGAAAGAAAATTATGTATTTCACTACAAGAAAAAGAGTTTTAGACAACAAACAAAAGCATAATTATAAGTACAATTATTTTTGCCTTTTTATTAAGACAACATAATTTATAACGTTAAATAAAGTAGTGTTCCTTGTAAAACGACAAAATATTTCTATTAGGCAACAAAATGAATAATATTTAAATTTTGAATAAGACAACAAAACAGTTTTAAACTATAGTAACAATGATGGATGGATATAACAATAGTTTGAATCTTTATAAGACAATGAATAGATTTTTTAAGTAACAATATCTAATAACAAAAATAAGGGTTTTTTTTTCATTAGCAACAACGTTTATTAATTTTCATCAAGAAAACAATATATATTGTTGTAAGTAACCATAAATACATTAACATATGTCCCAAAGTATATACTAATATAATGTTAATGACCAAAAAACTACATTTATATATGCTATCATATAGTCCATATGGACTTAACAAATTCAAACTTCAAAATATTCAAAATATAATACCCAAAAATTATTAGCTAAAATATGCATCTATATTATCTTCCTTTAATCCATATGACATATAAGCGTGTCAACTAAGATATAAAAAAAGAACTAATATGTATGGACACTTCAAAATCTTTGACAAAGTATCTCCTTATTCACTTTTAGTATCACCTTTTTGAAAAATATCTACAAGGAGATTATAATTATTCCAAAACAATAATGCTCATAAACATGTTGATATATCTAAAGAATGAACTACCCACTATTTATTGTAACTTCCATTTGAAAAAGACAAATTAATGTAGCTTAAAACTAACAACAAAATGATTCAATTCTTTTTATAAACAAAGTCAGGATACATGAACTTTTCAGTGCAAAGACAATAATATGAACAACATTAAATTAAAGAACTTTGTCATATGTATCACTTGGAAGAATAGAATATTTCAGAAAAGTGTTGTAAAAATCTCCTCCTTAATGAGAGTTTAGATGTTAAAGAAAGATATTACACTAAAGAAAACATAAAGAAATGTTAGGGAGTATAAAAAATATGTACCCTGATGCAGCCACTGATAGGTTTAGTTCATACTATATTTTCTTAGGTGTTTTAGTATGTTTTTAGGTGTTTATCAGATGATTATTGTAGTTATAGGCTTAGAATTGTGTTAATGTGAGTTTTTGTTCATATTCTAAGTGTTTGTGTGGTTAAAAGAATGATTTCAATCTTAATTTAATGTTTCATGAGGTGTTTGATGTGTTTGCCAGTGATAGAAATCAGATAATTGAAGAACAAGGAAGATGAAAGATGTTTGAAGAGTGTCACAATTGTGCATAAGGAGCATGATCATGACTGACGTGCATGGGCAATAAGGCCTCTGTCACGATTGTGACTATCCAGGCCTGAGTTTTTTATTTAGCATGCTATAATGAACCTTGAAATGGCAGGATGTCAATTTATAATGAGAGAACCAAACTTTCCATCGAATTAATTGGTTGTTAGGCAATATCTTTTTTATGAGGCCTAAGGATTTTTAGAAAAGATATATTGTCCATTTATATCACCAAGTGATAAGGGCTAAGGTGGAAATTAAACTTTTCAATACCCTTTTTTACCGACAAAATCTCTTTATAGATAGTGTGGTAGTGCTTTTATTATTCCTTGAACTGGCCATTGGCATGACCATAATAATGAAATTTTCCGTCAACTTCTTCAATCAAGATGGCACCCCAATAATGGTCACTAGCATCTTTCTAAACGATGTGTTGTCCTTTGTCAGGAATTTTTAAAGAGGGTAGATGTTGACTAAATTGTTTTAAGTATTTGACAACTTTGATTTGGTTTTTATTTTATGATGGTTGATTCTTTCTCAGTAATCTTGATAAGGAACTGTATAATCAATCACGTGTGAAATAAAATTCCTGATGTAATTAATAGTTTCAAGGAATTGTTGGATTTGCTTTCGATTGAGATTTTCACCAAGAAAAAAGTAATAATTTACTGGCAATATATAGACAAGGCTAATATAATCTATCATGAGAGTTCATAGTTAGAGCTTCTGTTTGGGTTGATCCAATACGACTCCTTTTGGATAAGAGCATGATTTTATAATTCTTGGTAGGATCTAGAAAAGATTGAAGTAGTGCTTTATGATTTTGATGGGTCTTAGAAAATAGAAGAATGTCATCAATGTAGATTAAAGCATTACAAAGAATAGGTTCATAGATCCTTATCATAGCCTTCCGAAAATGTGATTAAGCGATTTTGAGTTCGAATGACATAACAGTCCATTAGTACTCATCATTTGAGATGCAAAAAAAATGTTTTGTACCTTTCTTGTGGGTCTATTCCTAATTACCAAAAACTTACCTTCAAACTTTGAAAATATTTTTCTTCCTTAAGAAATAAGATTGGAGGATTGATCTTTGATAGTAGAAACTTGTTATTTTAATGAATGCATTAAGAAGTTATACTCAATGATCAACCTCTTCTTTACTTTTCTTCATTAAATTTTTTTGTTCACATAAAAAACTTGAAATAATCTGACTTATGAGCTCAATTAATCCTTGTTGAAGTAGGATAACATACGCTTCTTATGCTAGCTTTAAGTCATCAAGATTCATTCTAAGATTAGGGACTTTGGTGTGAAAACTGTGTATGATTCTCATAATACGATGCCACAATACATATTAAACAATACACCACCTGATTAATTTAAAGCACTATAATAATACTTTTGTTACATTTTTGTTGCGTGATAAAATTTTGTAGCACTACCGTATAATTTCAGCCTCTGAAAATGTCTCGCATTCCCATCGACCCCAGGATTTCGAGTCTCAGAATCTAGAGGGCAAAAGGAGACGAGGAGCGAAGAAACTGGAAGTGTTTGACCAATCACGTTTACTGAGCAAAATATCCGTGTCCACCTTTACAGGAATCAGACAACGTAAGCAAGCCACAGATCTCATGTAACGCCAATATGGTGTGAATCACAACCACTTACTGGTATGACTAATATCATTATTTTCTTTCCTTTTCTTATGGTCACGACACAGATTCCCACTCTTGAAATAAAATTCCTAATCTGAACTCGTGGGCTTTACGGAAAAGAAAAAGGGAGGTCGGTAGACACTGTCACTGACCCTGATGCATATAAATGAAGCGGAAGAGAGCCTATCGTTGATATTGCAAGAACAAAGTGAGACGGCGAATACAAATCAACTGCCAATGGTAATGGAAGGGACCAACAGAGATGGTGTAGGTGTAGGCAACAATAGGCCTATAAAAGTCTTTGACGATAGGAAGTTGGGCATTGAGATTCCGGAAACTGCCCATCAGATCAGCACCGGTTTGTTTTTTTCCATTATCTGAAAGATTTCCTCTTTTTCTCGTAATCTCGTTAGTTTTGGTTCTTCCTTGTTTTCTTTTACGCTATCGCTAGTTGGCTTTGTTTAACTCCCCTGTCACCGGAAAAGTGTTTCTCTGTGTGCAACGCGGGAACTTTTGGGGCTATCCCTCTGGGATATCATAAAAATTATGCCTTTCGCTTTTTCCTAGGGAGATGGAGTGAGACTTGTTTGTTTTAGTGTTATCATGATGTGGATTTGCGTGTGATGAGGTTTTCATCTGTGCTATCTGTCTGTTCATTGTTCAAAATAATTTTTGGTGATTTTACTTTTGCTTGTGAGTGAATTCTTAATTGATACCTAGGCCTTTTGTTTTTATTGTCGTCTGTCATCTACAAAGCTATGGATTGTTCACCAGCAAAAATCACTAGACTCCAATAAGAGAAGGAGAATACAGTTTGACTGGGCTTTTAAGAATTTCTTTAAGGTTAACTTAAACAAGACAAATGAATATCCAAGCTTTGCATATTTAACAATGAATAGTTACCCTGGGCAGATGTCATACTAATCTATGTCGATTGGTACCCTTTCTTTAGACATCAAATTAGAAGTACGTTTCGATCTTGGTGTAATCTTTGTTGACATAGCTTTGTCTTTTCTTGGTTGCTCTTACTCTTTTTTTATTTCCCTCTTATGTGTTGCAACTATAGATTCATGGGTTCAAGTATGTGTTGTGCTCACCACTGGTATCAACAGTGCTTATATACTGGGATATTCTGGGACCATAATGGTTCCTTTGAGTTGGGTCGCCGGAGTCGTGGGTTTGGTTGTCGCCACCATTTTTTCACTGTATGCTAGTACCCTTACTGCCAAGATCCATGAACATGGAGGAAAGAGGCATATCAGATACAGAGATCTTGCAGGATATTTTTATGGTATGAGCTAACAGGAAAAAAAAAATCATATCTTCATGAGTCATCCTGTTTTTGCCAGTCTCAATTATTTTTCGTATCTGCTACACTTTAGTATATGCTTGATGCTAGAATCTGATGCAGCCTTTTTCCTGCAGGTAGGAAAGGATATACTCTTTTATGGACGCTACAGTATATTAATCTTTTCATGTTTAATGTTGGATACATCATATTGGGCGGTTCAGCTCTTAAGGTAAAACGACACCTCAGTTGCTTATCCATCCATACTGCATATACACGTTTTCCTTACTATTTCACCACTGAAGTGCACTTTTATCATTTCACTACAAAATTGTTCCCACTTTTTTTTTTCCCTTCCTTCCATTGATGAATAAATTGTGGTAAATTTGATCATTTACTTTTGCACTCCAGATTGTGTGCTTAGGGTACAGAACTGTTGTTATGGAGTTGTGAGTTCATTAGCTTGATTTTTAAAGGTCTTTTTGCAGTCTTATATAATTCAATGTTCTCGCTATGCAGGCAGCATATGTTGTTTTTAGAGACGATAATGTGTTGAAACTCCCTCACTGCATCGCCATTGCTGGATTTGTATGTTTTATGTTTGCCATATTAGTTCCTCATTTGTCAGCTCTAAGAGTTTGGCTGGGAGTTTCAACAGTCCTCACCGTGATTTACACTGTTGTAGCCCTTGTGTATTCCATCAAAGATGGTGAGTACATACTCTGTTTCCTGTTATGTCATCATGCATAATTTTCTTGTATGCTTCATAGTATTCTTTTGCAGCCTGCATAATTTTATGTTTGCAATTAAGAGTAGAATGATGTTTGCATTCTAATTGTCTGGTTTCTAGAAGTTGCCTACATTCACTGGATTTAGGAGGGGAACTGCAGCATGTTCTTGTAAAATTATGGTCAATACCAGATACGTAAGCTTTGGTTTTATTTTAAGTATAGGGGTGAATCATATTCTGGGTATCACCTGTCTCCTTCCTTGTTGCGTAGAAAGAACTGCTTACGAAATATCAGTCCTCTGCTATTTGGTCATACTATTATACTCTATAGCATTCTTTGCAGTGATGAGCAATAAAGTTCTGCATTGATCCTTCAAAACTATCCCACTCTCTAATTCTCTCCTTTCATTCTTCTTAACAATAGAGTTCAGCTGAATTTATTCTGACTATTCCGTGACTTGTAAATGCCAGCATTAGACAATTGGTTGCTTAATCACCGACTTTTCATCGTTATGATTGATGTAGGCGTCAAAGCACCAGCCAGGGACTACAGCTTCCAAGGAACAACAATAAACAGAATCTTTACGACTGTTGGAGCAATTGCTAATTTGTTCTTTCCATTTAATACTGGAATGATTCCAGAGATACAGGTGGGATATATTAAGAAGCATAGTGCTTATGTATTCCTCTTCTGGTTTGCAGTTATGTCTTCCTCTTCTGGCTTCAAAACTTGGTTTACTGATTTTCTACAGGCGACAATAAAGGAACCTGCTGTTGGTAACATGTTGAAGGCACTGTATGTTCAATTTACAGTGGGAGTTATACCATTGTTTGCCGTTACTCTTGCTGGGTATTGGGCATATGGATCGTCCACATCAACTTATCTCCTCAGTAGCACTTCAGGTCCAGTTTGGTTGAAGGCAATAGCCAACATTTCTGCATTCTTGCAAGCTATCATTGCTTTCCATGTGAGACTTTTTCTGTCATCTACCAACATTTCTTGCTTCTGCTAAGAATAATCTGTACATTTTGACGATTAACCTGCTTTGTAGATATTTGCAAGCCCCTCGTATGAGTACCTGGATACCAAATATGGCATTGAAGGGAGTGCTTTGGCAATCCGAAACTTGTTGTTTAGAGTTGCAGTAAGGGGAGGGTACATTGTTATCAGTACACTGGTGCCAGCTATTCTGCCATTTCTTGGAGATTTTATGAGTCTCACGGGAGCTCTCTGTACCTTCCCTGTTACGTTTATCATCCCTAACCACTTGTATCTACTGGCAAAGAAGAACAAATTGACCACTCTACAGAAGTTGTGGCATTGGCTTAACATTTGGTGTTTTGGGCTCATGTCCATTGCGGCAGCAATTGCAGCTGTCAGACTTATTGTTGTAGATTCCAAAAGTTACCATGCATTTGCAGATCTTTAACAAGACTTAGAGGTTATTCGATTAACTATACTTCTTAATTACTTCTTGACAATTTTATTGCTCTGGATCTGGTAGCAACATGGCTTGAACCAGAAAAGGTCCGATGCAGCTTTAGATTGATCCATTGGCACTCAAGTGACCAGCAGTGCATCCAAGTGAGGGACGGGAGATTTCCACAAACAATAAATGGTGGGTGATCATTTGATCTGTAAAACGTAATAACGCCTGCAATTGTCAAATTTTAATGTAAAAATGAGTTGCAAAATGTGATCTTACAAATTAAGGGGCCAATTGGGTCCATTTATATATTTTTTGTGATTTTTGATTTTTAATTTCAGTTTTTCTTTTTCTTTTAAATAAACATTAGATAAAATTTCGAGATGAATTATTTTTTAATTAAATAAATTTATTTTGTTTTTTTTAATAATTTTATAATATTTATTAAAAAATTATTAATAAAAATATTTTTATTTTAATTATCAAATTAAATTATATTTTAAGATAATTTAAATTTAATTATATTTATTAAACAAAATTAAATTATAAATAATTTTATTAATAATTAAATAATATATATTTCATTAATACTAAATCAAATTAAAAATAGAAAATAGAAAATAAAATCACCTTTTATAGTTTGTATAATTTTTGAAAATTAGAAAAAGTCAATTAAATTTATAAATTAAAAACTCAAACAAACAAAAAATTTTTAGTGAAGTAAAAAAAATAAAACTAAAAGTAAAAATGAAAACAAATAAACCTTAAATTCCACATTTATATTGAGATTGCAATAAAATTGACAATATTCTATTATTTTGTAGCATATTACATAACATATAACTTATTCATTCAGACATGAAGTGATATCTTAGAAAATATAAGTCTGAATTTTTCTTACTAAAAAATTATTTTCTTCGTATTAAATGACACAGCAAATTTTTATCCGTTGTAACTTTAGAAATGATTTTAAATTTGTACAAAATTTAATTTGAAATTGATATGAAAGTGAGTTTGACATTTTGTATTACATAACTTTGCATACCATAAAACTCGTTCTATCACAGCAATTGTCAAAATGTTAAAGATGTGGACCATCCATGCAGTCCTATTCACTTAATTATGGTGTTTTGTTTTGTACCCCAACTGAGCTGCTGATTGGCAGTGGTCCTGAGTTCTACAAGTCTCTGTTTCTCCGTCTATTAAGTCGAGCTTTATCGACATGAAAACAATTGCAAGAACACCTGATGGTGTTGAAGCCCAAAATCACTGATCGAAGGACAGCATACATGAAAGAACCATTAACCCAAGACCTTGGATCTGACGACAATTGGAAGCTAAAGTAAGGTATACTCGCAAAGATCCAAGTTTAGCCACATTTTTTGCCGTTTGGTTCGTGGATTTCATAAGGTGGCATGACAGTGTCTGGAGCCGGCAGAAAGATGTTACAGATCAGTACTTTTGACACATCAAAGGAACAACGTATCAATTTCTCAAATCACGACAAACGTGAATCCGTCTTTCCAGCCGTACTGCTCTACTATGCAAACAATTTCAAACAATACAAACAACCAATAGAATTTCCAATCCACAATATTCCAAGTCCAATGTCTGTTATGCTAAATTAGCAATAACAAGCCATACAATTGACAATATGCTGCAATGTTTCTATAATTTAGCGAACTACGTGCCTCATGCCGTTTCAAAATGCTTTAATATCTTTCTGCAGACTCCAGACATTGTGATGCCACTTCATGAAATCCTGAAACCAATCTGCTAAAAATAAAATGAAAAGGGATGAACTTAGATCGTCAGCAGTAAACATCCCCGTAAATGAAGTGTATTTACTAGGGCAAGAGAAAAATTGAAGTGGTCATGAGATAGTTTGAACTTCATATTCATAGTTTCAGCTTGCATTATTTAAGAGTAATGACACCCAGTATTGGCCCAGGTACGAAACTCATAGAAGCAAATACAAAATGAACAATATATGGCCGAGTTAAATCAAATCAATGAGATTCACGTCTGTATCTCCATGTTATCAAACTAGGTTTATATTCTAACAGCATCTAGATAAAATTGATGAAAATGCAAAGCATAAATTTCCTTAATAGTATGAAATTTTCAATGAAAACTCGTCCAAGAGCCTAGTATATTTGCTATCCTTTAGCCACTAAGTTACATCATGCTTCTAGCTAACTTAAGCGGAAATCTCAACTTTCGTCACTCATAAGTAACAGACCCTATTATGAACGTCTTACAATGGAGAACATTGGAAAGAAAGGGGACTTCAAACACACCGTATTGTAATTCCAACATTGGTCTACATGACATCCCATATGGAAGGGCATATTGTTATCTTCTAACTTCAACAGTATCATTAGGCAAAACACAAAATATATATGGGATATATCAACAGCCACACGTTCGCTTCTCACCTCGGTATTTTATCCAGATACCAACTTTACAACAATGCAGATGGAGTTCAATATCAGAAGAGGAACTCTCATGTACTGAGTTGCGTAAATGAGACCTATAAGCTGCGCCTTGAAGGATTTTGTGCGACCCCCAGAAAACTCGTTAAAGCTCCATCCTCTAGGTGCTAGAAACCGATCTTCATTTAGTATGGCAAAAGCATTTGCAAGAAGCAGGCAACCCTCCAACAGCGCCCACAAGCCCATTTCCTGCGCGATACACAACACCCAAATCAATAAGATTTCCTTCACCAACGTTAACAGAAACTCGAATATGAACAAGCAACAGCCGTCTGAGATGCCATACATTTTTTCAGACCCAGATCAAAGGCAGGCCAAACAGGTCAACGGTCATGCCAGAAAATTACATTTACTGAAATGGTATTAGGATTTTCATTTAACTCAAATTGGTGCCATTACATTACTTAAAAAATATGGAAACCAATTAGAACTAAAATCCCACTCCAACCTCATTTAGCCTATATATTTAACTGCAAATATTACACAAAAAGCAAGTTAATTGATATAAATTCGAAGGTACCGGCTACGAAAGCAAGGGAGGAGAGGTGGAGCAAGCTTGGAGGTGTCAGAGAAAACCGCCAACGGCGACGAGAGAGATTTGATATGGATGGCGGTGAAGAGAAGAACCGTCTGATGGAGTGAACAAAGTGGAAGATTAGGATTGCGCTGGTGCTCTAGATCTGGAAAATTATGAACTCTGAAAGTTTTCCAAAATAATAATTGCAAAATGATTAAACACGGCCCGATATTAAGCCTAGGTCCAAAGAAAGTTTAGGATGAGAAAAAAACGACGTCGTATCGGTTGGTCGGTGGGTGGAATATGAATTTCAATTAAGAAAAATGATTTTCCCCAGTCGTTTTTCTGTTGAAACTTGAAACTTGAAATTCTCTGCCGTCGGTCGCTCACCCGTCGCCTACCACCACCGTTGCTAGCTGTCGTCTGTCGTCGCCGTTTCAATAGTTGTTTGTCTTTTAAGGTAATGTCCCCTCTTCTTTCCTCTTTCTGCGCTTTCCTTTCTAGGGCTACTGCGCTCATTTCATAGGAAGAATGCGTTCCTATGGCTTTATTCGGGTAAGAATGATCGGATTTCTCTAGCCGGATGCAGAAGTTCATAATTGGAAACAACTGGGTGGTTGTCTCATCTGCATTCTGCAATTCTATATGACTACCTTCACCCTGCGGTTCTGATTCTGCTTTCTCTTATGTTGCCTGCTTATCTGTTTGAGATTCTTGGAGTCTGTTTGCAATGGATCCAAACACTGGCTTTGATATACATCTTTATTTTCTTAATGGTATTGAGTTTGACTTCATAGGTTGTTATATTGATTTGATCTGATTTCTCTTTTTCACAGACACTTTCAAGCTTCTCCCAGATTCATGAAATAAAACAGTTTGTTTACACATAAAAACCGTTCTAGGTAACGAAAAATAAAAAAAGTCTTATTGGTTATGAATTTATGATATGGATTGTTCGAGTTTGGAAATTGGAACTGACCTTAATTCAAACTAAATACTCTTTAAAGTTTTCCATTTCGAAGTTAAACAAACAAAAAGTCAGCATTTACAGACCCATCCAGCTCAATCAAGCCAGCTCACTGAGAGGGCTTTGGACAAGGGCTGGTGGTCGGGTCAGGTCATATGAAAATCCCAACAATGGAAGAATCAGAGATAGAAGCCATGGCTCTGTTTTTACTTTGCTCCCTCTGCTGTTACTAACCCATAGCTGTTAACGACTTAACTCTCTTACTATCTCCTCGCCACTAATGTATCTCTTCATTTAAAATTTTGGAATATCATAGTTCTTGATCTACTTAAATTATGGCACCAAAGCTATGTGATTGAATTGGGAATAAGATTGTGTGAATTTCTGTTGCTATCAGGTGTTGACTAGTTGATGGTAAAACAATGGCAAGAATTAGGGATAGAATGGAGGATTTCAAAGATGCAGTCAGGCACACCTCTGTTTCCTTGGGTTATGAAGAGGTATATGCAGTTCTTCTTCAATTTTGTTTTGGGGCTAAATGTTTTTTCTTTTGTTTTAAAGTTCAGATTTTGTTTTTCTCTGTATATGATCTTGGTTGGGTTTTACAGCCTAAATTGGCAACCATTATGGCATCTTTCATCATTCATAAACCTCGCCAACGATCAGCTTTTACCAAGGCTGCTTTAAGAACGGTATTTGCTGTTGACCAGTTTTGTTTGAATAAAGTAAAAACATTTTTAACTTATGGGCAACAAGGATCCAAGGGTTATGCATTCTTATTTGTGATCTTAACTCTTAGTTTTTGTTATCAGCTTGAAAGTATTGAAGCTTTGCATCAGTTTTTGTTGGAGCATCGGAAGGATTATGTGGATATACACCGTACGACTGAACAAGAGAGGGATAATATTGAACATGAAGTAAGCAGTATAGCTCACCTTGTTATGTGCATCATTTTTATGTGGTAGTGGAATAAAACTTTTTTCTGCCACCTTATGGCAAACCACACAAGCCTCCATGTTTTATTCTTAACCTACTTAAAATGCTTGAAAAGGATGTGTTTATGCAATCTAATTTCCAAACTTGGCAACCATATCATATCTTTTTTATGAGCAGCAGTTATTTGATTTCTTTTTTATTTTTTAAAGTAGCAGTTATGTGATTTTAATTGCTTATGCCCTGTTGAAGATGCTTTTGTCTCTGTTCCACAGAACTGTTCAATTCAGTATCCTTTTATGGGTTTTCCCCATGAAAATTGGCTGCTTAATTTAGTTATCCTGAAATTTAAAATTATCCATCTTCCCTTCTGTTTTCTACTATATTTAAGGTTTTATTTATTTTGTTTCTTAAAGCGTGTCTCTGTCCTCTATCATTTGCAGGTTACATCATTTATTAAAACATGTAAAGAACAAATTGATATTCTTAAAAATAGTATAACTGATGAAGAAGCAAACTCAAAGGGCTGGCTTGGCATAAGGACTGATAGCTCCAATGCTGATACTATTGCACATAAACATGGAGTGGTATGGTTCTGCTCAACTTCACATTTTACGGGAGGTCTACTCATGTAATATCAAGTAGTTATGGAATTCTGCTTATACAGATATGTTAATAATATATGGACTACTATCTTTTACTTTTTCCTTTTCTGATAAATGAGCCTGATATTTAATCTATTTTTTTTTAAAATTTGAATAAGGATTGAATTAACTATGATAAAGCTATCTCGACATTACAATGAGTTTACTATGAAATGAATTAAGAAGCCAAACTACAAAAACAACTTAAATAAGCAACTGAAATTTAACAGTAATGGTTACAATATCCGTCTGGTTTTCATTCCTATGGATAGTGCATTGTTGATCAAATTTAGTATCAAAATGGCTCTGATCCAATTAATGGTGTCTTCAGCTAAGTTGTACTTGTCAACTTCCTCTTGCCTATATATCCCCTTATTACGTTCCTTCCATATAGCGTAAATGGTAGTTGTCAAGGCTATTTTGTACATTGGGGAGTCTTGCAACTTCTGATTTGCTGTAATTATGATCCGATTTAGAGTTGATATCCAATCATAACTGATTTAGGTATCCGATGGCAGATGTAAAATAAGTGATCTCTCGACATGAGGTGTAGGAAAAGTGTTATTTGTTAAAAGGCTTTTGATTTATGAGTGAAATGGAAAAGCGTGGTCACTGAAATTAAGTGGTGTATGACCTTCAATTGAATGTAAACACAAGTAGAAACTGCTTCTCTTCTGCATCCAAACAGTTGTAGGAACAGGAATGTTTTACCATATCTCTAACGTTACCTTTTTCTTGCGAACAGTTAGTGGTAGTTATTCAACAAATCCAAGCTGTTAACAGTTATGTCATCAAATAGAATTAAAGAACAATGTTTTATTTGGTCAAATTTGCGGCCTTTTACCTCTGCAGGTTTTGATTTTGAGTGAGAAACTCCATGCAGTTACAACACAATTTGATCAGCTCAGAGCTATACGTTTCCAAGATGCTATTAACAAAAGGATGCCGAGGAGAAAGCTTAATCGAGTTGCTGATTCAAGTACTGTGGATTCTTCTAAAAGTAGCAATTCAGAACTCAGGGACCATGATGAAAACCTACCCGAGCCATTGAAAATTCAGCAGCAGTTGTTGGATGATCAAACTCGTGCTCTGCAGGTAATCAAATTATTAGTTGTTTGATAAGTCCTACAAATTGTCTCCTTGTGTTTGTTTGCTCAATAAGGAAGTCCCGTCTAAGAAATTATTGTGAAATTGACTGGGATTGTCCTTCCACTTGTTGGGCAGGTAGAGCTAACCAGTCTTCTAGATGCAGTCCAAGAAACTGAAACTAAGATGGTAGAAGTGTCCGCGCTGAATCATCTCATGTCAACACATGTTCTGCATCAAGCACAACAGATAGAGCATTTGTATGAACAGGTCAAGGATTCTGGTCCATCCTCGAGTTTGAAAATTTTAATTCTAGCTTGCGTTAAGAACTTTAAGAAGTTACGTTTTGCTCCAAAAGATCTTTTGTCTTTCCATTGGAAACCTTTCTTCCTATCCTTTTGTTTTTCATAAAACATGACCTGATATTGCCGCCAAACTTAGGATGGGATTCTGTGAATAGATGTGGTCTGCCCTTTTGTCCAAGAACTCTGTATCATGTTTCTGCATTTCTTAACTGCTATGGTATCTCACTGGACAAGTGTAGTATGAAGGTTTACTTTCATTCAGAATTTCCATATGCCTCGGCACATGCTGATGATGATCAAATCTCATTAACCTGTATGCATATTCTCAAATGGATCAATATCTAGAACTGATTTGCGTTACCTATGGATATATTTGTTAACTATCAAATTACTTGTTTGGGAGTTGAGGTTTTTCGGTGCTCTTAGAGTTGCAATTTCTTTTAACAGTCCATTTTTAAATCCCGAGTCCTTGATACAGGCTGTTGAAGCTACAAAGAATGTAGAGCTTGGAAACAAAGAGCTTAGGCAAGCCATACAGCGGAATAGCAATAGCAGGACATTTCTTTTGCTTTTTCTGTTTGTACTTACTTTCTCAGTCCTCTTTCTTGATTGGTATAGCTGAAAGGAAGCTCTGCCTATATATTAACTGCTAGATAACATTTTTTTTTCCCTTGAGGCTTTTGTGGAACAAAGTGAAGAAAAGAAAAGAATATAAGCACTCGTTACATCATTGTTTCACTAACGACATGGTTTAATGCTTTGATGTGAACTAATCATTAAAGTTTGGATATGGATTACAGACCAGTCAAAGCAAGGTATTTATAAACGGTTCTATTATATGTCTAGGGTATTGGCGAACTAAGAACGTACAGAAGAGTTTTTGTTGCATTTACAATTAAAAATAGTGTTTTGTATCCCAACCGAGCTGCTAATTAAGCTCTGAGTTTGAGATGTTTGTGCATTATTCGTAGTGCCTCTGGCATCTACAAGTAAAGCTTCTTTTTGATTCTCTGCTCTCCATTTGTCCGGTGAAGCTTTCTCAACACATGAAAAATTGCAAGAATACCTGACAGCTGTGAAGCCCGGAAAGTCTGGTATTATCGAAGGACAGCATAGAGACTATTTTGAACTGAAACTTTCTTCTACCTTAAACCCGAAGCTTGGCCCTGTGGTAAAGATAACATCTTGCTCATGTGCCCTTTGACTTCTCACAGATACAACCAGGAAAAGGATTGGCGTAGAAATTTTCCTCAACTCTTGGGGACTCTCCAGGCAATCTATGGCGTGGGCCTCCGATCCTAACTCTATGTAATGCTTTTACCTCTGCCGAGAATTTATCCCAAGATATCTGGCCACTGTCCAGTTGATCAATCAATCGAACAAAATGGTACCTGCAAAAGGAAATAGAAGATAGAAAAATTGCAAGTGTTTTATTTTGGTGAAAGCGTTGGCATGGGATTGAGGGAGTTACTGAAAACCGTACTTGTCAGGGTTGATAGTTTTTCTGTAGCCTTCAAATTTTCGATGACCAGTGACTGCCTTGGCCATATTGCCGTCGTAACTATACAAAAAAATGTCACTGTCTACTGCAACAACGTAGTCCAGGGCTGCAAGCTTATTTTGGCGGTTCATGAAAGGTTGGAGTTCTGCTTCTTTTGCTACTGTTAAATGAGTATATACTTTGGGATACTTGTCTCGAAGTGCATTGATCCCATTTGAGCCATAAATTTGGCCGGCAACTATATAAATCGGAGTCTCAGAAGGATAACCCATTGCTTCCAGGAACACAGCAACCTCTCTTGGTGTCATGGGACATAATCCCTCCAGTCGTCGATCTGTACCATTAATGTTCTTTTCTTTCCAGTGCTTTACTTTGATTCGCATTCTCCTCAGTTCCTTGTTCTCTGCTTTAGTTAGGTTGTGACTGCAACCTGTAAATGCAAGCATGTCTTTTTCATATCTGCAATCAATCTTAATAGTTAGCGACTTATTAGCCAAAAAAAAGAAAGAAAGAAAAGAAGTCGTCTGGCAACTCAAAGACAATATCTTTAGATGTATCATTTAATACCTTAGATGGAGCGCGATGAAAGGTTCACTGTTAACTCTCAGTCTAGTCACTAACTTCCTTCCAAGCTCTTCTATTTCTTCTGTGAATCTTAGACCCTCGTACATTGCTCGGCAACGGAGCCTTTGAATTGAAGCAGCAACGCCATTGTTGGCTAGGCGCGAATCAGAGTGTGTAAATTTGATCACTCGGTGCTTCTTTAGTAGAGAAAGGATATCCTTTCTGTAATAACTAGGCTGCCAAGTGTTACATACGACTTCTTTACAATTAAAAATCATTAACAGTTGCCTTTTAAGGAAAGAAAAAACAATTTTAAACGCCAAAAGCCATACCTTAGACCAAGAAACTGGAGGCTTATGCAGAGGCTTTATTGCTGCAACTTCTTGGGGAAGTAACTCAAGGATCTCGATGTCGTCTCTTAACGCTTCAATGAAGTGCTTCCAGTTGAAGATATCTTTAAAATCACTGAATGATTAACCACTTCTTTTTTAGGCTATGTTAGCAAATAACAAGTTTATAACTTAGTGGAGCCTTCAACTACCCAATAGGCACACGCACCTCGGATCTGTCCAAAAGGAAGCATGATCTAACGATGGCAGAACCAATGTGGCATTCATGATTTTTGTTATGGCAACCATATCACTTATCTGCATTTCAACCAGTAATAGTAAGAAAATTATACATGTTTACTTGGTTTAAGGTATAATCGTCCCCACAAACTTGCTTACCCCAGTTTTCATTTGATTCAGTCCGCCGTTGGCATGAACAAGAACGTACCCGTTTGTCGCTTTAACATTCCCTAGATAATGCCATAATTGCCAGTTGTGAATTCGGGAACAGATAAACTAATTAAAAAGCAAATCGAAGGATATATAGCAGTGGAGAATCCAACTAGTCAGAGAATCAGAAACTTGTAGCCGGATCATACTTGTTTCACTTCTGGATCGTTGATGGCACTTGAAAAAGTTGTCGCTTCCGGGCTTCATCCAAATATCTGAATTCTGACAAATGAGACAACATTAGTTCTATTTTAGCGTCAATGTTAGCGATTATTTGTGCCATGAGGCACAAATTATAAAATTATAATATGCTTATGGATTGACCCCACATTCATAAACTAGAATCAGAAAATAACTTGAACAAGAAAAGTTTAGGACCATCTGCAATAACGAGACAAAGAGGCAAATAGTCCGCTCCTTCTGAATGGTCAGAATCTGAAAGAAAATGAAGCTAACACTTGCTTGAAAACAAAATACAACTACAATGCGGAGGAGTAATCAAAGTCACATACTTTTACCAAAACAACCCTTAACATGAAAAGATAAAACAAACAAAGGACAACCGTCTCTGACAGAGGCATTTCTATGGAGTGAAAAATTTTTGATCCATGGACAACTACACAAGGTCGCAAACAATATCACTGTTTCTCGTATCAAAAACTTTAGATGGCAAGGAGGGACAGCACGACTTGAATAGAATCAAACAGACGTTCCCATGAAAGCTGTTGACGTCTGACATTCCGCCTCAAATCTAGCTTGTTTATCTGCTTATTGAATACCTACCTGCCTAAACTGAAGTGTAACGTATATCAATAATCAGAAACTAAAACAATACAAGATTTTCGAAATGAAAGGAAAGACCAGAGAAAAAAAAACCACCACGAAAGACGTTCATCTTCGTGCACAATTTGCATGGACATAAAGGTTACGTGTCAGGCACGAGGTACACAACAAGGCCATTGACATGATTATATCGTACTTTGACAGGGCTACACTTGCAAAAAAGTTATACTGGAGATGACGCAAACAGACAGTTTGAACCTGATAGCAATGTTAAGAATCTGACCGGAAACTTCTGGGTTGAGGGAGGTGATCTGACGGAGTTGGGGGAATCCCGAAGGACGCGATATGCTCTTAAACGATTCATAATCGTATGTCGCCTAAGAATCAACTTGGGCTCCAACTTTTGCAAACTACTTAACAATGCCAACTTGGCTAGCATGGTCAAGAATGCAAGAAACATCAAACCAACAAATATCCAACGCCCCAGAATCCTACCGGGCCTCAAAAGCTCGGGCAAGTGACGCACTCTCTTGTGGAGAAGTGCTGCTCTTGTGGTCATCGACGTGTTGAACCCATAATCAATAACTCTCCTTCTTGTCATGTAAGAAGAAGCGGTGCTGCAAAAGTTGTCCTGAGGACTCGACATGATAGGTAGACAAATAACATAGATAATCAGACGCAGAATTTTAGATATAAAATAGTTTTATATATGAGAAAAGGAGAAATTGAAGAGACAGAAAAAAAAAAAAAAGTTAGAAAAGAGGGAAGTGGGAAAGTGGGGTGGTAACGAGGAAATAGGGAAAAGGAGAAGATGAAGCTTAACGGCTTATTTTTGTAATTTTTTTTCTTAAATTTTCGTTTGTCTGCGGAATGTTTGCCGAAGGAATCTCGAGTCTCATGCGTTTATGTCTCTCATTTCATCTTTTGTTGGAGGCCCGAGTTCTCACCCTCAACCATAATCATTTGTAATTATATCTATCTTTTGAAATAAAATCATTTACATTAAGAAACATGCAACTTAAGAGATGTACTTTATGCCGCCGAGTGAAAGCAACAAGCCCAATTTCAACAGGGATCCTTACCAGCACAACTAGCTAGGCTAATTTAACATGAATTAAGATCCACGGCTGGCTGATGTCAAAAACTGAACGAAATCCACATGATTAGGCACGGAGCCTGTGCTTCCGCAACAGTATTCTCAAAATCAAATTAAAAATAAGCCCATGTTGTGATTTAACAGGCCCAAGTAAACAATTCTCTTAAAGTGAATTTCAGGCCAGCCCATTGAGTATGGTTGCTATTTAAGCGGACGAGTCAGCAACTAGGGTTTTAGCCTCTGGAGGTGTGCTTCTCGCAGTCACTTCGGTTCAGCTGTTTCGCAGAGACAAGAGTTGTGGGTGAGAGAGGTTACCAAATAGAAAATGGTCAAGGGACGCCAAGGGGAGAGAGTCAGGTCTGAAATCTATGCATTTATATGGCCTTTTTTTGGTTTTTCTTGATGGTCTATGTACGATTTTTTTTTTTTTGTATGATCTAATATGTTTCGTGATTTTTGTTCATTTTTCTTTGTCGTTTTTTAGACTCTACGTGAGAGGAACCATCTTGGGGTATAAGAGGTAATGATCTTGGCCCTGAACGCAACCTTGGTATGCATCCCCTATAGTTCGTGGGTTGTTGTTAAGTCTGCCTTGTGAGAAACTTGAACTGTTAAATAGAAAATTTGTTGTCTCAGGTTTGGGCATTTATAGAGTGTTTGGTTTTTATTGTTAAAAGCTCTAGAACAGGGAAATTAGATTATTACATTAGTTTGACGAAGAATGGAAATGAAATAGTTGGTTTATTTTTGTTTGACACTACTATAGTGTATCTCTGGGTTTGTAGATTATGCAAGATATGATTGCTGCAAAATATATATATTAGTTTCTTTACAATCAATTTCGATCTTGTTGTTGCTTTCCGAAAATGGGGATTCGGAAATGTAGTTGTGTAGAATTATGTCGTATGAGTTGGTTTGGAGATGTGATGGTTAGTTGGATGCCAGGTCGAAGTCAAACCAATATCCAAACACTTCACTTCTCCAGATTGAGGGAGTGAATACCAAGGATGACGTTGCATGGTATGCTGGGAAGCGCTTGGCTTATATTTACAAGGCTAAGGTGAAGAAGAATGGATCACATTATCGTTGCATTTGGGGCAAGGTCACCAGACCTCATGGTAACAGTGGTGTTGTTCGAGCCAAGTTCAAGTCCAATCTGCCTCCAAAGTCCATGGTAATGGAGTAAAACTAAACCTGTTTCTTGATTGCTGTATCAAAGTTTCTTGTTGTTCTTGTTGTTGAAATTGTCTTATTTCATCTGCAGGGAGCTAGGGTCCGAGTCTTCATGTACCCCAGTAACATATAAGGTACTTTAATCCCATCTGTAATGCTTCTCATGCATTTATTGAACTTGTCCTTTTTTTTTCCTTTTAATTTTGGCGAGTTTCGTTGCTTAACCATATCTCTTGGAGATATTTTGGGGGCATGTTATGGCTATCATGAGGTTGGATTTTTCTATTCCTTTTTTTTTTAGATTTTGGCTAGATGGTTTAATTTGAAGCCTTTATGGTTTATTTCAGGGGTGTTGTCTAGTGTATATGGCTGATTTGTTGCAGAATATTCTCATTGTGCATCCATTTGACTGTTGATACGGCCGTGATCCTGCTCTTAGTTGCTTGTCTTCTCGTGAAGTGTTTAAATAGAAAACAATAATCTTATCTTGTTGCTTTAGATGTCCTGTTCCGTTGTCATTAGATTGGGTTTTGGACATTGTAGTTTTGGTTATCTTTCAAATCTTGTGATGATTGTATTCTTTTCTTAATCCATATATATCTATATATATATATATAATTCCTTGTCACTTTTCAGGCATTGTAGGTGGCAGATTGAGTTCGTTGAAGTCATGAAGCAATCTGCATTTTTTTACGTGTTTTCTCTATGCTAAGTATTGTGTGTTCTTTTGGTAAGAGTTGTCTTTTGTCTACTTAAAGACTGTATGAACATCAATTTTGGCTAATCACAATATTCAGCTTGCCATTTTGTTATTGAATTATAGATGATTCGACTTCTAAAGTATGGATTGCGGTTTTCTTTTGGCATGATCCTATTCTTATAGGATCTTGTATACGTGCATCCCAAAACATCCCGGCCTGACCTTTTGCGTTTTTGTTCGTTAAATAACAGCCATTATGGGCCAACGAAATTAAAAATAAAAAAAAAAAACTAGAGACAGTAGAGGCAAACCCAGCGGTGTTCTCATTGCTGCCCGTAGTATATTGGATACTGAATCTATACGTTTTATGAAGTAATGTCCTACAGGGGCTTGTGTATATTAACTTTGTTTACATCCCGTTTGGTTGTTACTTTGGTGGCTTTGGTGGGCGAAAAGATATAAAGAGGTGCGCCATTTGTAGAATGGTTAGCATTTTGAAGTTCACCTCTGCAGGTGCAGCGACAGATCTTTTTGGAGCATGCGGGTACTTGTGAAAACGAGTCGCGCTCATGCCTCATTGAAGTGGAGTAGACTTTTGATAAAGGAATGGTATTTTGGATCTTGAACCGTTTCACGTTCGAAGTTGACCCCAAATACATCACATCACGTCACAACCCGGGCTTGAAGTAGAAGGAAGTTGCGTGCTTTTATTTTAGGCAATTAAAAAATATATATGTAAAACAACGTGAATTGCTGGGTGATCTGCAATCATATTCTACGTGTTAATTGCCAAAATTGGTTGACAAGTAAGCTTCAAACGTGAAACTTCCCCTCCGACGTTAACTATAGCCATAAACACAACGTTGATGGCCAACTAAGCAGCGACAGTTTGGTTCTGCAATGACCTAGTTGCATTTTAGTATTTCACAGGGCGAGCCCAGGAATGTTAAAATGATGATCGAGTCTGGTTCTGAGTCCTGGTCCCACCACTTATGTTTTTAACTAACTAAAAAGTAACCGCTTTTGCCATGTTAATATCTCTGAAGCAGAAGCAGCGGCTCATTTCTAATTACATTTAACCACTTCACTAATTGATATTGATTAGTTGGCGAAAATGGTTTCATAAAATCTATTCTTTACTTATAAATTTAATATTTGATGTAAGAACGACACCTGGCGCGAAAAGTCAAAACTATTGTTAAAATTGAAATGTGGCACCTGCCTGAAATTCCGTAAATAAATACTCACACCCTCTCGTACATACAGACATTAAGAGAGAGAGAAAAACGAACAGAAAACGGAAACCCAAAACTTAGAACGCCACCACCACGCGCTTTCCACCACCCACCATCATTGTTTCCGCCATCGCCACCGCCACCGCTACAGCCGACGCTACACTTTCTAATCCTCTGCTTCTCTTCTCTCTCTGTTCATATAGAGACCCGCATTCCGCCGAATCCTTACAAATCTACACGTATCTCAATTTAATTATTATGTCACAGATCCATGGGAGACCAGTCTGATAACAATCACGCGCTCTCTCTTTTCGTAGATCCACACCCACTCACTGCGCCTAACCCCACCTAATCCCCAACCCCCAGGCGTTTTCCGGAGGAATCCCCTCAATCTCAATCTCCGCCGTTAAAATTAAATTCAGATCCTTGCCGGAAGACAGAAAGAAACCACGATGAAGAACACGTCCCGGCTGTTCACAATCGGGCTAGTTACGGCGTGGTACTCGTCGAACATAGGAGTGCTGCTGCTGAATAAGTACTTGTTGAGCAATTACGGGTTCAAGTACCCGATCTTCTTGACCATGTGCCACATGACGGCTTGTAGTTTGCTCAGCTACGTGGCTATTGCTTGGATGAAGATGGTCCCCATGCAGACCATCCGCTCCCGAGAACAATTCTTCAAGATCACGGCCTTGAGTCTCGTCTTCTGCGTGTCGGTTGTGTTTGGGAACATCTCCTTGAGGTTTTTGCCTGTGTCCTTTAACCAGGCCATTGGTGCCACGACGCCGTTTTTCACTGCGGTTTTTGCTTATTTGATGACTCTCAAGAGAGAGGCCTGGTTGACCTATGTTACCTTGATTCCTGTCGTTACTGGCGTTATTATTGCAAGTGGGGTATGTTGTTTTATGATTTCGCGATTTAACAATTGTTCTATATGGTTCATTCATTTTAGTTTTGTTGATGTCAGCCGTGTTCAATTGTGTGTTCCCTTTCATTGGATTGTTTTAATTTTAAATGAAATGTTCTTATACAATAGATTGAGTGCCGCTCTCTCCTGGAATTGGCCTGTAGTATATACTCATTACGGTTGTTTTTATTTGTAATTTTACATGAATGATCAGAAGAGACGGCTTTTTTAATGGGGTCAATTTCATGTAGTGTAGGGTGAAAAAAATCCTAACGTAAAAGTTAGGAATCTACCTTATACTGCAACAAAAATGTTAACATTGTAGATTGTGCTTTGTTAGTTGGTAGCTCCAGTATTCTTATAGCTGAAATTATTTCCTTTACTGATCATCTAATGTTTTATCTTTTCATATGATGTAGGGTGAACCGAGTTTCCATCTATTTGGGTTTATAATGTGTGTTGCTGCCACAGCTGCAAGAGCGCTCAAATCAGTGCTACAAGGGATTTTACTTTCCTCCGAGGGGTAAGGCTGATTGTTAGTTGATTTCTGAATCAAATTCCTTGTTTTGAAAAAAAAAAATATATAACAGTAAGTTATTTTAGTCATTACGAATATGGAAATGAATACTGATGCTTTGTTTTCCCTTCTTAAAGGGAGAAGCTGAATTCTATGAACCTTCTTCTATACATGGCTCCAATTGCTGTCGTATTTTTACTTCCTGCTACCCTTCTTATGGAGGATAATGTTGTTGGGATCACTCTGGCTCTCGCCAGAGATGACATCAAGATCATCTGGTACCTGCTGTTCAACTCATCACTGGCATACTTTGTAAATTTGACCAATTTTTTGGTGACAAAACACACAAGTGCTCTGACTCTCCAGGTATGGGATACTTTGCTTATGGGTTTGTTTAATTTGCTGTTTACTGCTCTTGTGGTGTTCTAAACTACTTATATATGCTTACTGTGAATGCGTCAAAGTGCCATATTTTAGTCAAATATGCTGTGCTTACATATGCTTATTGTGAATGCGTCAAAGTGCCATATCTTAGTCAAATATGCTGTGTATAACCACATGAATGTAGAGGATTTTTTGAATTTTTGGGCATTTTTTCTGCCTTGCACTTCTTAGTGGGTGCTTCCTGACAATTTTTAGGTAATAAAACTAGTGGATCAAATCATTTTGCACTGTACTGCCTACTTTATAGATTTTATTGGTAAAGAGGCAATTCTATTGTCGGTAGAGTTGAAGGTCAGGTCATAGAATGGAGATGTTTAACTTGAAGACGTGCTAGGAAAAATACAGGATAATCAATCTTACGTTGCTGATTGTGATGGTACTTCTAAAATTTACTTTTAGAAGCCCTGTAAGTCATCTAATCCTTGGTGGTGGTTGTGAGGTTGCACTATCCTTCAACGCTCTTTGCTTTCAAAGTATATGCCTTTATTCTGATAGACGTGGAAAGGGGGCTTTGGGTAATTTGTTCATTGGAAGAAAGTGAGTTTCAAAGTTTTGAGGTTCTCGACCCCTGGCTTGCTGATTTGTCTCTTGATGCGCTTAGAAAACATTTCCTTGTCTTGTTCCCTTTATTTCTGCTCATTTCCAAGACATTAAAAGGAGTGCTTGATCATCCAGGTTCTAGGTAATGCAAAAGGCGCTGTGGCTGTTGTTGTTTCGATCTTGATTTTCAGAAATCCGGTATCTGTCACTGGAATGCTTGGTTATGCCCTTACAGTTTTTGGAGTCATCCTCTATAGTGAAGCCAAGAAAAGAAGCAAATGAACAGTTATTTCCGGGAAACAGGAAGAGTGTATCCCATATGGATCTTGTTCCTTAGCACCGGGGCAACAGCATCTTTCTTTGGGGCAAGTTTCGGCCGTTGTTGGTGCTTGAGGGATTTTGAGCCACCCAAAATTCTATTTTTTTGATCTGGAAACCCCCAGAGTTTGGTTTCCATCTGTATCAGCAACAACTGCAGAAATAGCCAGAAGTAGGAAATAAGTGACTGATTTTATCTCTACTGTTCCCATCCCAGCTTGGGGTTGTAACGGATTATTATCATTTCATCATTTCTATTTTTTTTCCAGGAAAAAATTGCAGAATTCAGAATCCACACGATCGGTTTGTTATTAACATTTGTCATATTGATTAATTAATGGACAAAGAAGAAACCTTAAAATTAATATGGTGTTTTCTTTTCTTGTTTTATGAAAAATGGATTGTTATGGAGTTTCATGGAACTTAGTCATAATGTTTTGAGAAAGCGAGAATGTATGTTGTATTATTTTGATGCATTAGCAATGGCTCTTTTATTACTGATTATCTAATTTCTGCTACCCCCTGAGCTTGGAACGTCATCTCGTTTTCTCAACTCGGTTGTTGAGCTGGACACTCTCTCCGTCTCAATTGTAAGTTGGCCAACGTCCCTCACCTTAGCCTTGCTGGATTAAATCTAGGTGATCGTTTCACGGACTAACTGAACAAAAGTTTTCCTAAACGCTTGATATTTACTTTCCGAGTACGTTTATAAAAAGAACAAAAGTAGGAATGTCAGGCTATGTTTGATAGGGTGGCATTATTTCATCTTCGGAAAGAAAATTTGTAATAGAATGAAAGACAAAATTTCACATTACATTATATTTCATCTTAAACTGTAAAAATGAGTTACTTTCGATTTGTGAAGCTTAAGATAAAATGTAAAATGATAAATATATGCTACCTATTATAACTCGTAATAATATTTTATAATTCCAATTATACCCTAAACTTTAATAACAAGCAGGAAGATAATGTATCTCATCCTATCAAGCGTAGAATAGTCATTCATTATTATTATACATACATTACATTTCATTCAATTCATTTTCCCAACAACATTTCACTATATTACATTATGATCTCTTCGATCTCTCTCAAATAACAGTTTCTAATATTACATTCATTTATATTTCATTCCATTATAAATCATTTAATTTCATTAAAAATCTTACATTTAATTAAACATAACTTTGGAATAGCTTTGAGAGCTAAGAATAACTTAGGATTTGTTGACAGCAAGATTGTTAAGATGTCTTGAGCAATGAACAAATCACATGATGACTTCCTTGTCTACTAACTTCAATTTCAAAGGATTTGGTATAGGCATTTATCTGTACCACATGCTCTTAGGAACTTTGAGATCAAATATATGATAGATTTGGAAAAAGTTAACGTACCCTTATCATAACTTTTCTCACACAAGTTAACTCAAAATATAACACATTATTACTCAAAATTGAACAAATTATGTGATGAGTTAGCTAATTAGATCCTTATCCACCATGTGGTTATGGAGCAGCTAATCAGATTGAATTAAGGAACAGAATCAGTGGCGGTAACCTGGCGTGGTAAGGGGGGCTAATGCTAGCCCCCCTTGATCAAATTTTTTTTTTAGTATACGTATATATATAGACTAATGTATATTTAAAAAAAATGTTTTGATTCGCCCTTCCTTAAAAGTTAGCCGACCTTTGCCAACAGAATGATGCAACTCTTGAGTGAACAGAATGATGCAACTCTTAATGGGACTTCATAAGGGGGGTTCTGCAAAGTTTTAAATGAGTAATAGAAGTGGGAACACTTGTCATAGAAGCACAAAGTCAGTCAACCAAAAAAAGGATCAAAAGAAGAAGTCTAAGAAAGATAAATGTCATTATGAGAGTTGTAATCAAGATGAACACATAAAGATAATTATTTCAAGCTAGTTGAATATCCAAACTGCTGGTAACAGAACAATTTTAGAAGCTTAAGAGCTAATGTTAACCTTAAATAAAGTTCAACATTTGAGGAGGAATGGGAAGATGAGAGTCACAAGTTGGAACAATTTAATAACAAAGTGGAGCAAATCGTAAAACTGCTTAGAAAAAAAGAAGAAGAAGAGAGTAACTAGGAACAGTATCATTGCGGAGAGAATAAAGGAAGATTGAATATATATTTATAAATTCACTTGTTTTCCAAAATTTGACCACCCATTAATGGACCTTTATGATTTACTATTAAGAATTAAGCTATATCAAGTAAAAATAAAGTTTTATAAAAAATGAAACAAATAAAAATAAACAATAATTTTTTAATAAGGTTAGACTAGTTGGGTATAATATCATTTTAGGGAGCCAAGGGCAATTGATTTTATCATATTAATCAATAATTCAATATGTTAGCAATGTATATTTTTTATACATAGACTAAGTTTATACAATTATAGTTAACTGTAAACTCTAATAGATATGGTTCAACATAATTTGTCCCTTTATCAAATCCAACCCAAATTAAAGCATAATTTTAATAAATTTTAGAATTCTTTTAGAATTTGAAATTTACCATAACTACGTTTCTAGCATAGATATGTTGTGAGCCACAATTGTATCCCAGATTGTGTCTTCTTGAAAAAATAATTCTATTACACCAATATGTCCGTGTCTTCAGCTCATGCCTTTACCTTTGATTTCTAAAAAGGAATATGATTTGGATCACACTCGGGCTCCAAGTTTTAGTCATAAAAAACGCATC
This sequence comes from Erythroxylum suave, assembly GCA_027563595.1. Lineage (NCBI taxonomy): Eukaryota > Viridiplantae > Streptophyta > Magnoliopsida > Malpighiales > Erythroxylaceae > Erythroxylum > Erythroxylum suave. The sequence continues at coordinate 15,810,221 of JAOSBN010000179.1, read as the reverse complement.
CAATAATTACCTTTCTCTCAAGACTCTAAGTTTGCGTAATCGTATATTTGAACCATACACAATAATATTGGTGAATATATCGTGTTTAATTAATACATTTCAAGAAACATCTCTAAGATTGTAGGTTCGTACATATGAGTCATATACAATAATTTCTACCTTGACGAATATACTTTATCTAAGTCGACTGTAATCATATATAACAATATAAGACATTATTTAAGTTCAAGTAATGCTTAACTTCTACTTGGTAACTAATTTTGTCAACATATCAGCTGCATCTTTTTGAAATGTGAATCTTTTTCAAAAAGATCTTCCCATATGCACTCAATTATTTGACCTTATGAAACCTCATATCTAAGAATAGTAAAAGGGCTCGATCTAGTCTAGTTAAGCATAAAGTTAACGAGTTCAAATTAAACTCAAGTTTTTTTTTCTAATTTTGAGCTTCAAGCTGTGTTCGGAAACTTGAACTTATTCTCTGTACAAAATGACCTTGTTTTGTTTATGCAACAAAATGATATCATTTATTAATTAATGCTTATAACTTGTCTAATTACCTTAACCATCTAAAACTTCTATTCTATAGCATTTTGGACCAAAACTAACATTTCAAGTCCATATCTCTCTCGTGTCTCCTTACCGTGTGTTGCTTATTGTGTGTTGTTAATTTTTATCATTGTTGATCCTAGTAAAGTAGTTCATTTTGCTCAAATACCAATTTCTCATAACTAATCATAGTAAATCTAATCATGGCACTACATCTAATTGTAGAGATTAAAATGTATTTTATGAGAATTTGCTTAATGGAAATCAAGCATTTGAGGTCTGCCTTATTGTTTCTTAAGAATTTCAGTTAATTATTGGTTAAGGAATGTTGATTAAGAATTATGAATTTGAGGTTTGCCTCATTATTGCTTCTGATTGTTGGTTAAAGACTATTGATTACTAATCATACATTCGAGTTTTTAAAGTTTTACAAATTCTTCCTCCTCATTTATACCATCAGATTACCTTATTCTACTTATTAGAGTACATTTGAGTTCAAATATAAACTAAGTTTGTAAGTTATGAGGACTTTTTTCATCAAACTTTTGGGCCTAGTTTAGCTCAATCAAACACATGTTTTGAGCCATATGATTCAAGTTTGATTAGATTGTAAACTAAGATTGAATATATGGAAGCATTATTGGATAAGCTTGAGTTTCTTGTAAGGGGATTAGAGTTAGTCTCAGGCGCAAACCTGACCTAAGTTGTTGCCAATTTGACTCACATCTTTCATTAGAGCAAACTTCCATATATCTTTCACTGATGATAGTCCCCTAAAAGTAGTTGTATTACCATCATTAATGGTAAAAATACATATGACCAAATCTTTCCAACCATATTTACTTAATAACTTGATGGTCCATCTTGCTTTATCTTTATTTATACCATGCTGATGCTCTCTTTTTGATGTTGTTTCATCTTTCGAGCCAAAATTACTAACCTCTTTAGCATATGTTATGAACTGTTCTAGTTTAACTTATACTACTATAATATTGCTCTTTGTTGGTTCTAGTTAGTCCTTTCCATATGTTTGTCTCAATATATGTTGCTCTTTAAAATAATGAATCCTTTAAGGTTACTTAGATTTTTTATCAAGTACATGAAACTAATTTTTTATCAAGTACATGAAAATATAAGCTTATCTTTTTGTATTTGGCATCTTTTGATAAGCTCTCTTTATAAAGTTTTGTCAACTCTTGTTTGCAAGATGACCTAGTTGCATGTGGCATAACGTAGTATTGTCTTCCTTTGACTATACTTTTTTAGCTTCTCCACCTATAATGTGCTCCCTATCAATCTTTAACTTTTTCGTGTCAAATTTCACCCTTTCATTATAGTCATCACATCTTTTAACACCTTGATGTTATCTCCATTAGTTTTATAGTTAAAATTGTTTGTATGTGAGGTATCCAAAGATATCAAATTCTTTCTTAAATTTTATACCATGTAGAGACTTCTTAACGTCCTAACAACATCATCAAATATCTTAATCTTGAAAATTTTTATTTAAAAGATTTTATGAGATTATCATTATTTAATCGAATAATCCCAAAGTTGTTTATTATGTATGACACAAATTAATTCTTTTTTTTTGTCATATGATATGAGAATTATGTGTCCAAAACCCTGAGTCCTAAAATAGAGTAATTGAAATGTAGAGCATATTTCCATCACTGTAATCTAAGTTATTGATCTATACTATATTAGTAAGCCTTAATGAATGAATTATTTGTCTTCCTTTCATCCTTCTACTACTTTTTTGGGCTTTCCCTCCTAACGTGCCCGGTTTTCTTATATTAGTAGCACCGGATTGTCTTTCCACCTAGGGATTTTGATTTAGAAGTCTACTTAGACAAACCATGTTTTCTTTTCTTTCTCCATCAATCCTAGTTTCTTCTCACATTTATCCCTTTGACCTGAGAGCTTTCACAGTTGTTGATTCTTTATTAGTTATGAGACAATAACATAACGATAATTTCTTCCACACTCATCGTCTTCTTACCCAATGTGAGCATAATTATCATATGTTCATAATAAAGAGGTAAAACACAAAGCAAAATAATTAAATTATCTAATCCATAATAGTTACCTTGGGTTTCAACAAATCACCAACTATTTGATTGAAAATATGTTCCCTTCTACATCTTCAGTCTATTTAGCCTTTGCTTCAAGTATAACTTGTTTGTGAGAGACTTCAACATATATCAGCTACTTAACTTCTTCCATATCTTCATAGAGGATCAAATATCCATAAAGTGGTACATGACTCATATGTCAAACATAATATAATGGTCTCAACCGCTTGTGTATAGCCTTTTCCAATTGAGTTTAGGAATGACAAAAGGGTTCTGGTCTGGGTGATTGAACCTTAGGTTGTGCTCAGGTTTGGGCTACTCGAGCCAGGTAACATAAAACAATGTCACTTTGCCATAAAACGACGTCAATTTTCTTTTTTCTTAAATAAAAAATTCAAGTCGACCTGAGGCTCAACTTATTCATTGTCCTACTCGAGTTCATTTATATCTTTTGGCTTATTCTCCTGGAACTCCTTTAACTTACTTTATTGTGCCAACAAATCTTTCACTTTAGCCAAATTTTAAAAGTCTTAGTTTCATTAAAATTTTTCACCTTAAATCTTATAATCAAACTCATTATTGCATCAATGATGTCCTAGTACTATTTATTAAGAATTAAGGTACATTCATTAAAGGTCGAATTGTATGAAAGAAATAAACAAATTAAAATATGTTAATGAATTTCAATCAATTGGGTGTATTTACCGGTGTAAAGGTAAGTTCATGAGAGTCAAGAGCTTTGATTCTACTATATTAGTCAATAACTCAATAAATAAAGATTTCTTATGTATAGATTATGTTTATACTAGTATAGTTAATTGTAAACTCTAACTTGTATAAGTTAATACAATTTACCCTTTTAACAACTTCAACGTACCTTAAACATTATTCTAATAAGTTTAAAATCCTTTCAAAGTTTGAAATTTACCAAAAACTTATTTTCAGATTAAGTTACATATTGCCATTATAAGCCTAAATCATGCTCGTGTTATAAATCATGTCTTCCCTAAAAAACTTGTCACACCAATATGTTGGTGTCTTTAGCATTTACTTTCACCTCTGATTTTTGAAAAAGAACATACTCCTAGGTTATACTCACCCCCAGAAAGCATCCAAGAATCAACTGTTTCCTTTTAGAAACTCCAAATTTGTATGACTGTATGTATGAGCTATAAACTATAGTCTCCACCGTGATGAATATATATCCTTGTATACGAATCATACACAATGATCTTCAATACAACAAACATATAGTATACAACCAACACATTTCAAAGAATACCTCCAAAATTACACATTCATATAGAGTCATACATATCTTGTATTCTAGACCATGTTTACCAAAAAACATCCAAGGAATACCTATTTCCAATTCGGAACTCCAAGATAACATGTCCGTATATATTAGCCACACACACCAATCTTCAACTTAACAAATATACTATATTCAACCAACACATTCCACAAAATACCTCCATTACTATACGTCCGTACATATAGGCCATACATAACATTTACTTAAAGGATGGCACAACCAGCAATATTGACAAAAGTGGAAATGTTAATATTTGGCTTACTTTTAGTCAGTAAACCGACTCAAATACATCGTTTGACAATCCAATTTTGTTTGAAATTCTTTCCGTTTCGAGACCCCAAGACAAATAAGGGCTAATTATCCAAAGCTTTAATACCCTAACAAAGCCCAATTTCTATTTTCGGAGTATTTTTTGTACAAATCATTAAGTATCACGCTATATACCTACAAATAAGAAACAGAAAATTAAGCAATAATTACAGAACAGTCATTAATATAATTACAAACAGACCAGTAATAGCTTTTCCCGCCTACACTAACTCCAATCAGAACTACCTCATACTCCATTAAATATACAATTTTAAGAGTAAAGGCAGCGTAACATCAAAACTAAAACTAAAACCGAACAGTATTCCACATTTTCTCAAATTTCAAGGCACGTCGCCTTTTTACATGTGATATGGATGACATTTTATCTTTGCACCAAGTGGAGCTCCCCTAACATTAGTACATGCGTATGGCTTTCAAGAACTTTTTTGAATTCCGTATCGTACCAGTCGGTACCGAACGGTACGTACCATACTTGTCAGAAAACGGTACCGGAATATTAAGTTTGGTACTGAGTTTAAATACCGGTCGGTATCGACCGGTACTATAAATACTAGTTAGTATCAGAAATTTTCAAAACTATAGGGATTAAGTTGTAAAAATTTCAAATTTTAATTTTCAAAAAAATACAAAAATTTTAAAAAAATTTAACCTCCCGCGTCTTCCCTCCCCCGCTCCCCGTTTCTTTTTTCAAATATTTTTTAATTTGTTTTTTGGTTTAACTTTTATTATAATTTTTAAAATTTTATTTTTAAAATAAAATAAATATTTTATTACTAATAATAATTATACATAATACATTAAATAAAAATTACAAATAAATTTTTATTTAAATTTAAAATTATTATTTATAAACTAATATTTATTTTATATATTTTGAATTATTAAATCAATTTTTTTTGAAATATATAAAATATATTTTAAAAATATTTTTAAATTTAATTATATTTATTAATAATTATTAAATTAAATTTATAAATTAAATTAAATTAAGATTTTATAATTTTAGTAATAATTAATTGTAATTAATCAAATATATATTATATTTAATTGACAATAAATTAAATAATATAAGTTTTTATTTCATGTTTTAAGTCTAATTGGTTGATTTCTTATCACAAATTCTTGTTATAAATTATAATCATTTAAGAGATAAAGATATTTATTATTCTTTTTATTGAATATTTTGATGTAATTATTATTTATTATATAATGAAAATTAAAATTATAATATTTTACATACTTCATATTGTTCTTAATTTTATATTTTTTGATAATGATTATCTTTTTTTCATATAAATTGTGATTATTATTCATATGTAAAATATCTTAAAAATTGTGATTATTATTTATTATTTTGATTTTTAGAGACAAAGTAAAAAATATACACAATTGTACAATATGACAATAGATTATTTTGCAAATTTTTAAAAAATTTGAAAACTATTTTATAAATTTTAAAAATTAACTGAAACAATATCTAGTATTGACCGATACCAGTACAATACCGTACCAAAACCTAATCTAATACTAAATCCGGTACAGTATTCATAACATTACTTTCAAGTATCAAAATGTTTGGCGTTAAACAATTTAAATCCTGTTCAGGTAGCCTCACAAACTCCAGCACCAGCCGCAGTAAAGATAGTAAAACCCACAAGCCATAGAGTATAACAAGCTGTGTGCGATGTTTGCCCCGTTTTCCAAAGCCCATATCCATACATCACTAAGAAAAAGAAAGGTATAATATACCATCGGTTACAAAACTCTCTTTTGGTCAGAGCAACAACAGCCAAATTATAATCTTATGGAGTTCTCAATAGCGTTCAGCTAATGTTCCACGTCAAAGAAATTTTAATGTCAAGGCACTGTAACACTGAGTCTCTCCCAACTGTACAATGTCAAGGTACTTCAACACTCTTGAGTCTCATCTAACTGTAGACAGCCATTGGTCAACATATTTCTGCTTAAAGACGAATTTAGAGTGACCAAATTCAGATCATCCTTGTACTTGTCCCAGCATGCTTCAAATTGGGGGCCCTTGCATCTTGCGATAATATCATATAAGACAGCAGATTTTAAGCCAAAAATATGACTTCCAAGAACAAAAAATAACATGAGGTATTAACGAAGACAATAACTATCAATCTTTACCGCTGGATCAATAACAATATCTCAAGAATAGTTGTTCTAATTTCTTCACGAGCTATTTTTAATGCTGCTTCCTTGTACAGCATAACAAGTTCATCGACCAATCTGCAGCCAAAGACGCTAAAATTTAATCCTGACATTACATGCTTGCTGAAGGGAATCATGAAAGAGCAGCAACAGAATAGGTTCGGAGCTGCAACTTCAGGACCATTCATACAGCAAGTGGTTCCACAAGAAACAAGAGGATGTGGATTTTACATGAAATCCTCGATCATCGATTTTACTTCAGAAGAAACATCATTAAAAAAAAGGCTTTCAATTTTTCTGAATATTGACTGACAATCGGAAGTCAGTGAACATTGTTCAACATACTTTCATAATCAAAGAGTTGTATATTGACATTTAATTTACAAATGGGGTTGATAGATTATAATTTGGTTCACCTCTCAACATATGGTGTGTTCCTTATCCATGTTAACTTAATAACTGTCCGAATTTGTTTAAGAACCTGCAGAAGAGTAAAACGATCAGCATCCAATATCCTTTAGCATTCTTTGCAAGGGTCCACATAAATTTTGAGCAAAACAAGCTCATAAACAGATAAAATGCTCCCCTAACAGTGAATGGCATCTTTCGTTCTTTACGAAATTGTTACCCAAAGGTGATTTTAGTAACAATTTTATTTTATGCAGTTTCATTCATAAAGCACATCTGAGTCTACAAAGTGAGAATATGATAAAACCACCAACTCTTTGAAAATTAACACATATTGGACAACTTGCACTCACCAGTAAAACTGTTTGATCATCATCAGCATGCATCCACTGAAAGAAAAGAGGGAACATCCGCTTAAAATGTGCCAACAAAAAGACCCCAACCTCACAGAGAAGTGGTTCAATATATTTAAGCCATGCGATGCGTCGATCCTTATTCCTTGGTTGACGCTCTAAATGACCAAGCATCTCATTCAGCATCCTCTCAAACCTATACAAAAAAGTAAGAGATCAGAAATAAAAGATTATGAACAACACTTAATAATATTGGGTATATGCAGTTCAAAACTAACATATCCACATAACTTGCGTTTCCCAAAGGTAGGATGCATACCACTGGCTACGAGGATTACCTCGCTGGATACAACTAACAAGTAACACCGACATCTCAACTTCATAAGGCCAAATCTCATCAGATGAGGCAATATTCTGGCAACAAGCATCAAGAATCACATCTCCGTACATAACAAGCTCGGCAGCATTAACATTTTTCCCTAGATGTATGAAGCTAATCATACCCTGCCCCTATAACCAAGAAACAGAAAAGAGCACAATACACCAATGATCAAGTGTTATCAATCACGTATGATGACAAAAGGGAAGATAGTTCAAGGAAGAACATACTTTGACCTCCGGAGACCAATGATCAAGTGCAGTCAATCCACAAGGAATCACCAGAGTACACAATTTTCCCAAATGTGGATACTCAACCTACAAAATAAACAAATATGAAATCTCTGTTTCCCCAATCTAGCAACCAAACTTATGCAGATGTGAAAGTGAAAAAAGAAAAAGGCGCCAAACCTGAGTAACGAACCATCTGAACTGATAAGCAGCCAAAATCGCGTATCCAACAGGAACCCTAGCAGCTGCGGCGGAGACCTCGTCACCATCAACACTCTTATCAATCGAACTCTCCTTAACCCTATCTTTCAACAGCGGCAAGACTTGAGGCATCAATTCCACCACCAATCTCTTTTCTTCACTAACTAACCCACACTCCAATCCCGAAAGCTCTTCAGTTCCCAAACCACTGGCACAATAAGCTCTGGAGAGGTCGGAGAAGGCAGATTTGGCCGAAACGCACAGGGCCTCGGGGATCCAGGACAGTAGTTCGTGAGTTGAGGACCGAGAGGAAGCCAACAAAGCACATGCTAGACCAAAATCCTTGATTGAATATTGGAGCTGTTTCTCAGAGACGTTAGGGCTAGGGTTCCCATTGGAGAGAAGAGATTGGAGTAGGGATTTCACAGAGATGGAGGAGCCTTCGGGTGGTGTGTAGTGTGTTCTGGAGAGATCCTCCAGTAGTAAGCCTCTTAACCTGCAAGTTGTAAAGACTATCACAAAATTAACATGAGCATTTAAACTGATCTTATGTATATAGTTTCAGAAGGAGCATACTTGAGTAGATGGTCATGGAGACTTGTCAAGGAATTCGACATGTTTTTGGCTCGCAGTTGAAAGTTGAAAGTGGCTTAGTTTGGAGTTGAGCGACTTCATAAGTCATAGACACGGTCGCAAAACGGCTGTTTCTACTTTGTAGGGTGACTTACTTGACGATAAGAATAAGCCACGTCTCGTAAGACGGAGAAAAACCAACACGGACACGTGCTTCTTAATAGAAAGGAAGCGAACACAAATTTAAAAAAACTGTTGCAAATTCTCATACCAGCGTTTTTCAATGTTTTTGTTTATTTTCACAGTAGAAAAAGGAAAAAGATTGCTAAACTGTTCGTGAAACTCGAAAATTCGACTGCCGGTCGCGTCTGGATTCAATATTACCATACAAAATTACTATTTGATGACTATGAATCTGCCATCGTGTCTATGTATTTGATGCTACGTATGGAAATTTGATTTTCCAACCGCCAAGTAGAACCAGCACCTTGGGCTACTGCAAAGCCCCTTCCCGTCTAACAAAATTCACATGAGAATTTCGACAAAGAAAATAAACCCCAAAAGTAAAAAGAAAATAAGCCCTTTTAAGAACCAGATAAAATTAATGGCGGGGGCACCAATAGCACCCAAGTTTGATGCTCCAGATGGAATTTTACAGTTGCCAAGAATATGCATTGTCATCACGTTCTATCAATCAAACACAACATATGACAAAAGCATAAAAGATGGGGAGAATCAAGTTACGCCAATTTAGTTGGCAGAGGGGAAGGGGGGAAGAAAACACACCTTAAAAGAAACACATAAAGCCAACCACACAAATAGACATGAAACTTTTTAGGATAGGTTGATCAGGCTTCAGGTACGGCAGCGGCGGCGGCGGCAGCAGCAGCGGTAGCAGCCCGCTTCATTGATGCGGACTTGATAAGGTGATTGTAGCTCCCCTTCTCCTTAAAGAGTTGGGAGAAATGATGTTTGCAATACAACACACCCTCCAGGGCAGCATAATTTGACGGGGATATAGCACATCCACCATGTGAGCACTTGAAGCATGATTTGTGATAAGCTTGGCTCTCCACCGTCACCTGCAGATAAACAAGTGAACCTCAAGGAGAGTACAAGTACAAGAAGATAAATGTACAATTTTGACCATTTATTTAACTCTATCCTGGGTCATGTCTGTTTATCTAATTGATTTGAAACTTATTAAACATGAGGGGCTGGAGCAAAGAAAAAATTTCTGGTGATTCCCAGTTTCATTCAATAGAGCTTAAATATGTCTGACTGGCAAAATTTGTCCTCCAAACCAATAGACAACAAATTTCATGAAAATTATCCCAGCTAAAGCAACTACCTCAGTTCGTATTACCATTATATAACCTTCCAACCTAGACCATGTTAACATAGATACAATACATACAGCACAATTGACCAAACTTACAACGAACTAATTAGATCAGAACATTTTTGTAAAAATAATTAGATCAGAACATGCTTATGAAGCACTCCTGCTTTGCTTAATGTTCCATTCACGCCAGATGTAGGTATCAACATGACTTGTCAATCCATTCTATTACCCATTTTTGATATCTTTCATTTATAACAAAATTCCGCTTTCCAATTTGTCTTGCAGCATTAAGCAAAACAGTATTACTTGGGATAAAATTAATCCATATAGAAAGCAATGCACTCAATCATATGTTTCTTCATCCAGTTGAGACAAATGCTCTTTTCTTCCCCACATTTTGACTTTAACGTGACTTTTTTAGTAAAAAGATTAAGTTAACAAATCTTCCCATCACTCTCAGTTTGTACCATTAAGATCCAAATCAGACAGGAAACTTAACTGGTTCAGGCATTCAAAAGAACCTGGAGAAGCTAATCAGATCATAATATTAAATGATAATGAACCAGTATATCATGAAATTTTACCTTCTCCAGTGGATAAGCAGTTTTGCCACAAGTTGCACATTTTTCTTGTGTTCCAGAGAACATGCTAGCAGCTTTGCTGGGTGACCTTGTCTGAAACCAGCACAAGCTATTGAGAGTTAAAGGCATCTCCGCTAACTTCGAAAACAAATTATAATAAAACTTAAAATCAAAATATATGTCAAATAAGTACGTCATAATAAGGATCCTCACCAGTTCAAGAGTCAACTTCTCAGCTGATTTTGCAGCTGTTAAAAAATGAAATTATTAGATAATTGAAGAGCTAAAGTTTAATTATAGAAAAATTGAACATAGAAATTTATGTTGACAAAAATAAGAGACTTACGGGACTGGAAGTTTTTGTTGAAACTACCCGTCTCCTTAAACAACTGCTCAAAATGAGGTTTACAGTACAATACACCTTCCATCGAAGAATAATTGCTTAGCTGAAATTTACAAAATCATATGTTGAAGTCAGCAGCAATCTGATAGCGATAGGATTCTAATAACCCAAAACTAAGGGTATAAAATACAAACAATTCAAGAAATAAATAGCCCCATAATTGGGATGAGCAATAACTGTTATTCAAGTATCCATTACTCAAGAAAGAAACAATGAACAGCCAAATTAATCCACTTCTGCTTTCAACCTAACCAATTTACTGACAACAACTATTAGCGCATAACTTGGTAGCTTGATCGAAGTGTAATCCCATAATTTTATACATTCCAACAACCTAAATTGCGCAACAATTAAGCTACTCAACCAAATGGACAAAGAGACCATAAAATAGCAGGATCAGTAATGTTAAAGATAAAGATGATACCTTTAAGGTGCCTTTGCAGTGAAAGCATTTGAAGCAAGACTTATGATAATTAATACCATCCGCCGATAGAAGTTCCATAGGATACACAGTCTTTTCGCAAGCTTTGCATTTCTGTTGAGTCCCCGTAAAAGACATAGTAGCTAGGAGTTTGTGCCTCGGATCTCACAAGTAACTTACCTCCTCAACACAACCTACCGATCACATAACCCCGGATCAGATTTAGAGCAAACCCATTTATAAGCATCAGTTGCTCCAGAAAGCAAGCTTTAATCTTATGGAGAATGAAGGTACAGAAAAGAATTGAAGTTTGAAATCTTTATATGGCGCAAATCTTCATTTTCAATGTGCTTTAAAGGGTATCTCCTAAACATAGATTTAAATTTCCCAAACATATGTAACCGATCTGACAGTTTCAAATAAATGCAGGTACCTAAAAATGCCAAACCCACATAACCTATCAAACATAAGCAAACATAAAGCAACAAAAACAGATCAACTGGTAAATATACAGAGATCCAGAAATGGGGAAGTCATTCACAGATGTAGGCGTACCTCGATGAGATTGAGTCTAAGACTGAGGCTCTCGATCTGAAAGAAGAATGGTAAAACGACGGAGAAGAAAGAAATGAGAAGGTGGAAGAAGCAAAGAGAGGTGAGAGGTGTCAGTTATGGACAAAGAAGAAAATTTGGTAACTATAAAGAAAGGGAATGGAGCGGGAGCGACTATTGGGTGCTTTTAGGCGCTAGCGGATGCTGCGAAGTGGACGATGACGATGATTAGTGATTATAGAGAGAGAAAGAAGGAGTTTGAGATTCATGTTTATAAAATATAAACAATTGGATTGTGCGGAGCGCAGAGAGATGAGAGAGAGAAATATCTTCTTAGCTGGGACAACTAGGGTCCAAGCCTTGAGCACTTTACTACTTGGTTTGTCTGGTCCAACGACAACTCCTTTACGATTTAGGAGGTTATTTTTATCTCATGTATTAGACGAAGTTTGAAAAATTTTATATTTAATTAGTAGAAAAACGAGTTCGTTTTTATCATGATTTAAGAAAATGCTTTCTTGCTCGCTCGGTCTAAGTCTCAGCATGACAAAACGACAAGGAAACCTTATTGAAAAATAAATAATGAACAAAACGACATGGAATTTGACACGTACAGAAAACAAACGAACCGTGTACGTAGTCTTCTCGCGTATGGTTTCTTAATCTTAAAATGGCAAAGGCAAACGGGGCACATAATTTGTGGAGTGTCACAAAATTTGTAACTACAAATATTTCAATGGCATGCGACTTATCATGCCATATGCCGCTTGATGGTAGCTGATTTTGGTATGGAAATATAATCTTGTCGGCTTCACGCCTTGCCTTATCATTTTTAACCGTGAGTGGACGTGGATCCCACCAAGTTAAAGTTAACGTAGGCAAGAAAAAGAAGCTGGATTGAATGAATTCTTGGGAGGAAGCGGAAAACTGGAGAAGCACGAATACGGAACGGATCATCCCGAGTCTCTCTCTCATTCGACGTGGAACGATGGCTTAAATGTATGTTAAAACCATCAAGTCAACCGCCCTTTCCCGCCATCACAAGATCAAGCCGAATGGGCTGTTCACAATCAAACGGCCAGCAACCAGAAGGGAAGGGACCCGCTTAAGAGCAACCCAAACAGATACAGTGATCACTGACCCCACTCTTCCTCTTTCGCAAGTCGCAGCCATGAATGTCCTCCTCTGCTTCTTCGCTCTCAACTTCCTCTTCTACTCCAACGTCGCTTCTCTTCCCGTCATCGGAGTCACCTACAATGCCCCTCCCCATCCCTCACAGTCGACGGACAGAATTGATTCCGCCATCTCCGCCCTTCGTCTCCACTCGGTCCGCCTCCCCAACCCTGACCCAAAACTAATCCGATCATTCTCATTCAGCAACACGTCTCTCCTCCTCTCCATCCCAAACATCCTCCTCCCTCCCCTCGCTGCCAACCGTTCCCTCGCTCTCCGATGGCTGTACGGTCACCTGCTTCCTTTCTACCCTCGCTCCAAAATCTCCCTCATCTCCGTCGGAAACGACGCCGTCACTCACCTTTCTCAGTTCCTCGTCCCTGCAATCAGGAACGTCCACTTGGCACTACGCGACCTCGGCATCAAGAAAGTATCCGTCTCCACCACTTTCTCTTTCCCCACCCTCGTCACCACGCCGTTTCCACCTTCTTCTGCAACGTTCTGCGAGCCGCTCGATGAACTCGTGATCACGCCGTTGCTTCAGTTCTTGGAAGAGACAAATTCGTCTTTCTTGGTGAATCTTTACCCTTACGACTTGTACAGGATAAACTCACAGATTCCCTTAGTCTTTGCTTTGTTCCAAGATCATCCCTTTAATTTCAGGGACGATTTGGTCACTGGAGTCAGGTACCGGAACCTTTTCGACATGATGCTCGATGCTGTCATTACGTCCCTGGCAGTGGCCGGTCACGAGAATATTCCGGTGATTGTTACGGAGACCGGTTGGCCGAGCTCCGGAGAGGTTGACGCAACGCCAGTATTAGCTGAGATGTATATAAAGGGTTTGATATCACACCTGAAGTCTGGTTTGGGGACTCCTTTAAGAAAAGAAGGTGCCCAAGAGGTGTACATTTATGAGTTGGTTGATAAGGAGGAAGAGGAGAAGCAGCAGGGTGTTCCAAAATGGGGGATTCTGCATGCTAATATGTCTACCAAGTACAAAATTGACTTCTCTAGTAGCCCCAAGATTGGCGCAAGTATAGAGATTTTGGTGGGTATTTGGCTGGCGTTAATTGGTCTCCTTTTTCACTTTCTTTCGGGTTTCTTGCTGGAAAAGAAACTTTAAATCGGCAATGTCAGTTAAATTTCTATGGAACATTCAGCGTCTTCTGTTTGTGTTGTGGCAATGGCAAATTGCACGCTGGTTTTAGATAGCTTTAGAATTCTTTGTCTAGCGACTCGTCCATTACATAGAGCAGAGTTTTGATTTGGTTATTGAGAGTCTCTACAGCATGTGAAACATGAGAGCAGTTCTTCTGCTACGTATGATTAGCTTGGAAATCTCCCTGTGTCTGTCTGAATTGTATTGATGTATAAAATTCTATTCAATGGTTGCTCATCAATGCTTGATAGAGTTGCTCAATCTTACCTTCTTTTATTTCGTTAGGTCTTAGGGCTAGCGTCACGTGTCAAAGACTTGCTAACGTGATATCTTTAATTCAGAGTATTGAAGTATTGGCTAATTTCATAATTTTTCAGTGTCCACACACAAAGATGGAAGTTACTGTACTGTTGAACCTGATTCGTGATTCCATTTTCATGTTACTCTAAAAGGCGGCATTTCTGTTACTTTTCTCAGTTCGTTGAGAAAAGGAAACTAAAACGGAAGAGTTAGGCTCCTAGTTTTGTAAATGGGCTCATAGTCATAGCCTACGAAGATGCGCGTGTTCCTTTGAATATGAAACTCACTGTCCTCGGAATCAAATAAAAACTGTTACATTTTAATGTACAATTAAAAAAAGAACGAGCAACAACAGCGAGAAATCCCATTTACATTGGCAGTTACATTTTAATGTACAATTAAAAAAAGAACGAGCAACAACAACGAGAAATCCCATTTACATTGGCAGTTTCAGTGCATTGTTGGTGTATGCCCTTGCAGCCAATTTTGGTTGTAATTTTAATTGTATAAATTTTGTTTTATTCAATAAAAAGACATTATTTATCTTTGAGTATTTTTAATTATTTAATTATTAATCATAAATATAAAATCCTTGGAATAATTGTTATACAATTAGAAATTATAATGTGATTATAATTATGAGATTTAAATTGCATTTGTTATATTATTCCTAAAATATTCCTAGTCGTAGT
>JAOSBN010000179.1:15769394-15786350 GCA_027563595.1 Erythroxylum suave | reverse complement strand
CTTTTTCGTTTGGTTCCAATTAAGTGAGACGACCCGAGAATTGCATCCTATACAGCAATCTTGGAATTTTTATATATATTTGACCGGTTTCCAAGGATCGATCGTAAGATCGAATCGACAGAGCCGCGATCAATAGCGGAGATTAAATTTGAAGAATATATGGACGTCTCTGTTCACGAACCAGAAGATGAAAAGGAGATGAGGGTAACTAAGGAAGAAAGAAAGCAATCCACCTTCTTAAAGGAAAATTTGTTGGATTTAATAGAAGATTTAGGGAGTTTTGTTATTCCTTGTTTTGTTGATAGTTTGTTACCGAAATCGACATTATTGAACTTACTAGGTTTTCTTAATTTGATTAATTATGTCTTTATTATTATCTTGCAATATATGGCTTATTTACAAGTTATGAAATTGAAATTAAGTGACACGAGTGGAAGCAAGCCACTCATAATAGACCTAGGTTAAGCATAAAAGGAAGAATAAGTCAAGTTAATGATGTTAACTACACATTACTCGGGAGGCAATTCAAGAATTAAGATTATTTTTATTTTTATTTTTTACTTTATTTTATTTTTATATTTTTATTTTGTATGTTTATTTTAAAGGGAATGAATTGCTAGAATTTCATGACTAAAAGTATCTTGAAGTTCCAACTCTAGCACCATCATCATCAAAACATAATAAGTTTTATTGCTCTAACCTTTTCTTTTTATTTTTCTTGTCATTTTTTATTTCCTAATATATGTTGTTTGCTTTTCTCACATTGAGCACAATGTGTTGATTAAGTGTGGGGATCATTCTGCATTAAGATGTCATAAATGTTAATTTTGCATACCATATTGTTTTTTTTTATTAGGTTGACATAGTGCGAGCATATGTGTAAATTATACGAATGTGTTAATGGCAATAACTTGAAAGAAGTAGTTTAGCTTGGGAAATAATCATTGAATTTGTAAAGGCATATTAGCTTGTGAAATTATGTTTTAAGTATCTTTGGTTAAATATGCATGTTAATTAGTATATGAAGTCAGTTTGGTCATCTTAGGAAATTTGTTATATGCATTTATAATTATAAGTCAATTGAATGAGGTAGCATCATTAGTAATTATTCATAAGGATGATTGACTAAAAAGAAATGAGGTTGGCTATGTGAAATGTGTTCAAAAAAGAGAAAAAAAAGAAAAGTGTCTTAAATGAATGACTATTCCACTGTACTTTTTGAAACAAATATTGGGTTACAAATAAAGCAAGTAGGTAGTTGAGAATGTGATATAGCTGAGTAATTGGGGGCATTCATGACAACATGTTTGTTTTTGCGTCAAAAGGCTATAATGACATTCCAAGCAAACTAATTAGTAAAACGTAGCCTAGTTAACTAACCAGAGGACATTCATGACAAGATGTTTGCCTTCATGTCAAAAAACTAGGTTAATGTTAAAGAAAATAAAAAATTGGTGTTTGATAAATAATCCTACTGATATTTGAAAATAACAAAAATTTTCATTAAGAGATACTTAGTGATAATTGTAATTTTGGTTTATTACTAATTGTAAATGTATGTATCCTAATGCTTTAGGTGAATTAATATGATTTTAATGTTTTGATTTGTATTTATATTCAATCTAAAGTGCTTAGACGTGAAATAAATTGGTTCATATGTTGGTACAACTTAAATGATTATTATTTGTGGTTAAATTGGTTTTGTGAAGTTAAATGTCATTGTCTCATTAATGCATGTTGCATGAATGTATGTTTTTATGTTTGGTTTGTTTAAGTTTGTGTTTTGAGGACAAGCAAAAGTTGAAGTGTGGGGATGTTGATAATTGTAGTTTGTACCATGTTTTGATAGATGTTTTAGTGTGTTTATAGGTGTTTATTAGATGATTGTTATGCGTATAGGCTTATAATTATGTTGTTAATGTTTCTTTATATTCTAAGTGTTTTTGTGGCTTAAAGCAAGTTGGAACACTTTATACATTATGTTATAAATACTACCGGGGACATTTGCCAACCCAAATAAATATCAACAAGACTCAATGCACCCATATCTGGTTCTTAAAATTCTTAGGCAACTAGTTCCTCAGATGGGGTAACATTATCTCATATTTTTCTCAGTCTTCTGATTGATTTCTTTTCACTAATGACTCTCTCCATTCATTCGATTTCCTCTAATTTCTCATTAACTTATTCTATTGTCTATTTATTCATACTAGTTTCTGCACACATTTCAATTTATTCACAAATCCTAATTTCAGAACATAATCGTCAAACCTAATTTGTATCTTCTGAATATACAAATATAGAGCACATTGTGGACCTAAGTTCTTCTCACATTGGAAATAGTGTTACTTCAAATTCAAAAATCCAATCGCGTACTTGGATATTTTTCATCGAACAGAATGCATGCACTCTCAGTAGCATATTCAACTTTTTATTCCTAAGTCTCAATTAGAAATGGGACTCCAATATTCACTTCTAATTTATTCCATCATCATTCATTCTTAGAAGTAAACTATCTGGTCTGCTTAACCTAATTCGGAGAAATTCTCTATCAAAAGGAAGTTTCTCTTCTCAATCATCTATACTCTCTACATACTTTTCATCAATCAACTATATTCATTACTGCTTTTCAACTATTTCCAATTCCTTAATAAGATCAATTACTATCATACCTTAAATGATCTGAAGATTCTTTACAATGAAGCTCAGTGAAATAGGAGACATATTCATTTACTCTCATTCTTTGATCCGTATTAACAAAATCATTACATCTTATCTAGACATGTATTTTTGAAAAGTCACCAATGAACACCTCATTCTAATGATACTTCGATCTAAATTGATTCTAAATAAAACTTTTCCCTTTGTGCCTGCCAACGATTGTGGTAGACCTTCCCTTGATCGTGACAGAACCAATTAATCTCGGCCACGGTGGTGGCAATTATTCCATAATCATACCTTGCTTTTTTTCTTCTATTTTCCTTGAGTCCATTAGAGATAGCAACATCATTTGCACTCTCAATATATCCCCAATTGATCATTATAAATGTTTTCATGTGCTACTCTAATTCATCTTAAAATTTTAACTATGGGGATTAAAACTTAAAAAGTCATAGATCACTTCCTATTTCATATCCAAGCATATGATACATAGTTACTTAATCATATCACTTGTGAAGGTGATCACATTATTAGATATGTATTCACCATAACAATTTAACTTAACCTTTAGAAATTCTATATATGTCGCTATCATTTATCTCATTTTCCAGTTATCCTTTATTACATCTTACATACATACGTTCTCAATCAATTCAAAATTTTAGAAGCATAATCATCATGAAGTTCTGATCTTAATTCCGCTGACATGTTCTAATGTTAAATCATAACTCTTATCACATTAATCAAATAACTAGTTAGATTTCAAGTTACACCCCTTATTATCATAGTAAAGTTTTGTTCTCTTTCACTTTGCTTAAACACTTTAAATCATGATTTCCACTTGTATCTCTATTTTCCTCAATCAATCCATGACAATGCATTCACATCTATATCACATTCAAGGATATATCACCACAGTACAATATCGATATTATATTCAAAAATACATCCACCAATACCGATGCATTGAATCTTTGTCTATCATATTGAACCATAAACTATTGCTCATTTCTAGATATTCACAGACTTTCATTTTCTCAAATTTTGGTAAATCATCATCCTTTTCACTATTCTATTAGCTCTAACTCTAAACAAATGCTCATGCATGTGACTCATGTAAATGAGACTAAGACTAAATGCTAAGATATGTCTAAAATTCATATTCCTTGACACATAGTCTAAAAAATGTCCATGTAAGATACTAAGCCTGGGCTCTGATACTAAGCATTGTAGCACCCCACTCTTATAGGGCATATTCCCTAATATACCATTTGTATTCGAGAACATACTCTATGAAGGTGACTTGCTAGGACAATCAATCAATCTTCCTTATTGAATATTTTTACACAATACACTCATTTTTAGAAAACAAAAATCATTTCAACCCATTTTATTCATAACATTTTCAGTTACACGCATTACAAATAATGAACATAACATCAGAATTTCATTAATCATTTGGGCTCATTACAAATTCGAAACACTTTTAGATATAAAATCATTACATATCAGAATTATTCACATATATATGGTACAGTATTTGTGAAATACATTCTTTAATTAAAAAATAACAGAAAACGTATGCATTCGCCAACTAACCCTGACCTCTATCTCTTATTTGATGTCAACAACTATATTTCCAGTTTGTCTAACTAGGTATCTCCTCTAAGCCTGAAAAACAACATTGTAATTTTGGTGAGTTTTGTAAATTCAATGAGCAGACCATCCTTGATGGCTTACTCATATCACATAACACAATAGTTCATACTTCAAATTCACATACACTTCATGTCATCATATAATGCACATCATTTCACCAATAATCATATAGCTTCACATAACACTTTGATCACTTATTACACATTTCACATTCAGAGCAGACAAATGGTTCATTGCGATCATTTAAAACACACATATCAATTATATAAGTAATGCTCATGAGATTCAATTCCAATTGTTATTATTGTGACCGAGTAACTGTAACTATCCCGTATCTATTGTGGATACTAAGCTTATTAATAACTATCCTTTATCTGTTGGAGATATGGGGCTCATTATGCATAGTGAGCTAAAGGCTCTTACCACATTCTAACCTTTAAGCTCTTTTTCGGTAGCTACTCTAGTCATAACAACCTTTATCTATTCATGTATTGATGTAATGAAATACATCACATTCACATATATCAATGTCACTTATTTCAATTGCACATTCACATTCACATTTTTCATTGGATCAATATTTGGTATTCAACAATAATGTTGAGAATCACTTATTTCATTCACACTCACATTTAATGAAGCACTTCCAATATATTCACATTTATCAAACTACTCGGACATTCAATGTCCAGAATCAACCAATTCACATCAACTAATAATTTAGTATAGAATTTTAGAATAGAACAAACAATTAAAGTAAGAATATCTAAGTTGATTCACAATACGCTCCAGATTAGCATTTACTTCCATGATCAGGAAACATCTAGATGTTGACATTCTATCCTATGTATCAACATCATGCAATACACACATTGCACACTATTACTAATTGCACAATCACATAAACATTCAATTGTACACATATGTATATGTGTAATTTATATTGCATGCTTAATTTGACTATTCTGGGTATGTTTACTTAATTCATATCTCAAGATCATTCGTACTTCAGATTTTATTCATACTTCAGATTTTATATATGTTGCATTTGAACTTAGGTTTACACCTCGTTTATACAAGATTATTCTAAGTTTCATCATTCTATCGTTCATCAAGGTTGTTATAATATTATAAGATCACAAGGCATCCAATATATCATTCATCTTTACTTACTACACATTTCTCAACTTCTTTGAGTCACATTTCCCATAGAAGATCTCTCTCATTTCTATAACATTTCCAATTTTTCCGTATTTGAATTCTTGACGTATATCAACCCATTCTTAAGTTATATTCTCAATCATCACCTTAAGGATATCACTCATTTAATCTCTTATTTTCTTATCAAACTAAGTACATTTCATGCTCTATTCAAGCATAAATGCATCGTAGGAAAGCATTGAAAAGTCACTAACTTATATATATAATTTTGGGACAAGAGGCATAACTTTCACTGTGGCTTTTGGATTAAAGTCATTCAAGTATGATTTCAAAGAGGACTCTAAGTTCTACAACTTCTATGAAGACTCCAAAGAGAGATTTTTCCGTCTAAAGGATCAAAATAGTACATTTATGTAGGTGTCCAAAAAATGTTTGCCCAACAGATTGATGTCCCTCCAAACGGATATGAGCATAGCTAAAACGTTGGAATTCCAGAGAATGTCCACCTAGCGGACTGAAGTGCCCCTAACAAACATCTAAGAGGCATATTCATGTTTAACCCATTCCTAGCCATTTTTTCCAATTTCCAGCTCTTTCAACTATTCCAAGTTACATCCAACACCTCATATGCTTAGTCTATCATTTCTAGCTTAATTTACCATCATTTCTTAACTCCATTTCAGCTCAATATCATCCACACACAAATCAAGATCCATGATTGATCATTAACACCAAAAATAGAACATATTCATATATATATATATATATTCATCGTCAATTTTCTGCATAAGTTCAGCTTCATTTTTCACCTTCATTTCATTCCTAACTATCACCTTAATTTACCCCATTTCAAGACACCACATTAGCCCTTTCTTTGACTCTAAACTCATTATATTTCATCTCTATAACATTCAAAGAAATCCATGTTAATGTACACTGAAAAAAAAATGAAACTTCCATTTACGACTCAAATTTTTCTGCACTTTTTCCTATACCATTTTAATGATCTTTCGGTTATAAACTCATCCCTAAATGAATTTATGAATTAATAATCATCACCTACGTAAAAAGCAAGACATGAACATACCTAGGTTTTTTCATTCATGTTTCAGTAGATACATATTACCATTTCATGATCATTTGACCTTTAACTATCATCAAACATGTTTCATGTAACAAATCATGAAGAGTAATGCTTTATACTTACTTTTTTACTCCAATATCTTCAAATAAAACTCTTAACCTTAGCTTCTCAAGTATCATTCGATCATTATCAATACAAAGGTGGTGGGGTTAGGTCTTTAGTGACAAGAAGAAGAAAATGATATGGTCTTAAAGAAACAACTAAAAGAGTTTGGCAAAATCAAAGATCATGATGGTTACGAGAAGATAGTGTCATAAGAAGGAGAGGAAGATGAAGAAAATGAGAGTGTTTTTGGAATAAAATGAAAGACAAAAATTGGCATATAATCGTGGATTTAAAAACTTAGTGGGTGTCATGACACCTTCCACTAATTAACCAAATTAATAACTTCAAATTATGGTACCTAATTGACATTAATCTCTAGTCCATTTGTCTCCAATTTTTAATCCAATTGTCTTCCAATTTTCTAGGGCACTTGTCATCAAACCTTAAAGTCATTTATCAATTATTTCTACTATCATTTGAAAACTTAATTCCACTATCATTTATCAATTATTCTGCCACTTGACATTTTTCCTAGTCCAAAAATACTTAAAACTTTAGTAATTTTCTAAATTTCACCAAAAATCCTAGATCAATAATTATTATCATCAATTTAACTTTCAAGACATATAAAACACAATGCACAATATAATCACATTTATAAATCAATTATACCCGAAAAATGTCAAATAAGTGCATGAACAATTATTATAATGTGTGCAATAATCAAATTCATATGTATGTATGCTATTTTATACATGAGCATGAAGTGCATTTCCTAACTTTCTTATTGATGTCACTTATGTGCGGTATTCTAGGGTTTTAACCTTGGTCAACATGGGAAAAAGAGATGTTACAGCTAGCATCAGACTCGTCCCTCTCTCTCTCTCTCTTTCTTTCTCTAATATAGGATGATGTCCTTATTTTAAGCAGATGAAACTATTCAATATGTTAATCATCCCATATATCCATATATATAGGAAAAGTCTAAAGCCCAAAGCCCAAAGCCCAAATCCGATTAAGGCCCACTGAATGTTCAGTTTGCTTGGTATGTAACCCTGTAGGCATATTTAATATTAATAGTAGGCCCAAATTTCTTTTAGGCACACAAGTTATAAACTGTTTCTAGCAAGACATTATAAGTAAACAATATTAAATAAGGTCAAAATACGACACTACCTAAATCACAACTGATCAGTTGGAGCACATTCTATAATTGGTTCATGGGGTATACACTTACAATCTCCCATTTGCACAAGAATCAATTATCCTCAAGTAGTCTCTTTGTCTCATTATACCTTGATTTAGCATAAGGCAGGAAATAGTGTCATCCTTATTAGGCTTAATCATGTTTCTAGATTTTTTAGTTAGATAGTGAAACAAATGATTGACATTCACCTTGTTTATACACGACTATGCAACTTTTCTGTCTCAACTCATTGAGGGGCCTAGAGTTATTTCTCTTGTTATATAGGAGAGACAATTCCATTTTGTTCATCCACATTCCTCCACATGATTCAAAACATACCCAAGCATTGATTTTATAATCACCTTTTATGGCTAATGTTTGGCAATGTCAAAATAAACCAATCCATATATGGGAAATTGTGACCAACACAAGTTAAAGGACTATATTCAGCAGTTATGGTGAGAACCACTTATGAAACTTATATAACAATCCTTGAAGTGCTCTTATAGTAGGTTGGCCCAATTTCATGTTCCCCAATATATGCCCATGTGATTAACATAATATCTCCATATTAATGACCCATGAAACATAGTCATCAGTTAATCAACATGCTACTCTCGATCGTCATTATTCTCCTTTACATTAATGACATTAACTAGGGACATTTTAGAATAATTTTATCTATGTTATAATAAGGTCTACTATTAAGTTACGCACTTGATGGCCAATTGTGAGATACTCATTATTCATAGGATCATAATTCAAATTTATTTATAACTCCATTAAATATGAACATAGCAAACAATAACTGAGCATTACTAATGGATTATCCAAAAACATGTCACAAAATTACAATCTTATGATGATGACACATCCAAATGTTTAATACCCAGTGCTCATGTATGATGATCATACTTGGCTTGCGGGAGAGGCTTAGTTAATAGATCAGTTATATTAAGATTTGTTGATACTTTGCATAAATTCACATCACCTCTTTCAACAATGTGTCAAATAAACTAAAAACACCTGAGTATGTGTTTAGTGTTCTATTAAGAGTTTGGTTCTTTAGCTTGGGCAATGGCTCCATTATTGTCATAATAAAGATGCATTGGATTCACAGTGTTAGGAACCATACCAAATTAAATGAAGAACTTTCTAACCCAAAGAACTTCCTTTGTTGCTTCTGAAGCTGCAATGTACTCAGCTTCTGTTATTGAATCAGCAACTGTGTCCTGTTGTGAACTCTTCCAACACATTGCTCCACCATTAAAGCATAATACAAATCCTGACTGTGACTGAAAGTCACCTTTATCTTATTAGAAGCTAGCATCAGTGTAACCATTTACAATAAGCTCTTCCTCACCTTTGTAGAATAAGAACATATCCTTAGTTCTTCTTAAGTACTTAAGAATGTCCTTACCAACTATCCAATGGCTTTCACCTAAATTTGACTGATATCCAATCATCATGCTTAAAGCATATGCAACATCTACACGAGTACACAACATGGCATACATGATGGATCTTCTAACAGATACATATGGGATCCTACTTATGCGGTTTTGCTCATCTAGTGTTGAAAGGCACTAAGCCTTACTCAAAACTATGCCATATGACATGGGTAAGAAACTTTTCTTAGATTCTTGCATATTGAATCTGTGCAAAACCTTATCGACATAAGTGCTTTAACTTAGTCCAATAAACCTTCTTGATCTATCTCCATAAATCCTAATAGCTAAGATGTAGGTTTCCTTGCCCAAATCTTTCATTGAAAAATAACTTAATTTCACATATTAAAGCATTCTTAATGAGTAATATGTCATCTACGTACAAGAACAAGAAAACAATTGCAGTCCCACTAGTCTTTTTGTAAACACAAGGTTCTTCTTCATTTATAAGGAAACCAAACTCTCTAACTACCTCATTAAAAAGAAGATTCCAAATCCGAGAAGCCTACTTTAATCTATAAATGGATCGTTAAAGCTTGCATATACACATCCTCTTATAGATTCCCATTAAGGAAAGTTGTTTGCATATCCATTTGCCAAATCTCATAATCATAGAATGCAACAATTTCTAGGAGGATACAAATGGATTTAAGCATTGCAACTGGGGAATAAGTCTCATCATAGTTAATACTATGAATTTACTTGAAACCCTTAGCCACCAACTACGATTTGTGCACATGTACATTACCATCCATGTCAACTTTCTTCTTGAAAACCCACTTACACTTAATGAGTTTTACATCATTAAGTGGTTCAACCAAAACCCATACTTTTTTTTGGAATATGAATTTCATTTCGCATTCTATGGCTTGAAACCATGTATAGTAGTTAAAGCCCATCATTGCTTCCTTATAGGTTGTAGGTTCATCATCCTCTATCAATAATAGATAATGATGTTCAATCACCATGAAACCATATCTTATGGGTTCATGACAAAACCTTTCATACCTACGAGGGGTTGGTGTCATAGATGTAGTTCTATAATATTTTGTATATGAAAATAAGGCTCCTTTTGGGTTAAAACAGTCTCTTGTGACTCTTGAATTTCTTCAAGATGTACTTTACTCCCACTAGGTCCTTTAAAAATAAATTCTCTTTCTATGAAGAAACCATTTTGAGCAATAAACACTTAGTTCTCAATGGGATTATAAAAGTAGTATCCTTTAGTTTCCTTAGGATACCTAACGAAGAAACATTTATCAGATGTGGATCTAATTTTTTCAGATGTTAACCTTTTAACATAAACTTCGCATCCCCAAATCTTTAGAAAGACAAACTAGGAACCTTTCATATCTATGTCTCATATAGTGTCTTTTCTAATGCCTTCGATGGATTTCTATTTAGTGTAAATGCAGTTGTTTCAATAGCATATCTGTAAAAAGATAATAGAAGATTTGCATAACTCACTATAGATCAAACCATATCCAATAATGTTCAATTCCTCCTTTCAAATAGACCATTCCATTGTGGTGTTCCAAGTGGAATGAGCTGTGAAACTATTTCACACTCTTTAAGATGTTCATCAAACTCTCGACTTAAATATTCACCACCTTGATCTAATCGAAGGCCTTTTATTATCTTGCGAATTAGGTTTTGTACATTTTGAAATTCCTAGAACTTTTCAAAGGATTCATATTTATGTTTCATTAAATAAACATGATCATATCTACTAAGGTCATCAGTAGATGTAATGAAGTAATGAAAATCTCTTTAGCAGTAAAATTTAATGGTCCATATACATTAGTATGTAGAGTGCTAATAAACCACTAGCCCTCTTATTGTGTCTAAAAAAGGCACTTTAGTCATTTTTCCTAATAAACAAGATTCACATGTCTCATATGATTCAAAATCAAAAGAATTTAAAATTCCATCATTATAGGGCTTATGTATGCACTTCTCGTTTATATGTCCCAAATGACAATGCCAAAGGTAGGTGGGAATCGAATAATTGGATTTGAACCTATTAGTATTTATGTTACAAACAGGCATTTCTAAATTTAGAACATAAAACCCATTCTCTAATTCGGCGCTACCATAAAATATGTCATTATGATTAAATGAACAACAATTCTTCTTAATCATAAAACAAAAACCTTCTATATCCATAAATGAAATAGGGACAATATTCTTGCTTATAACATAGACAAGGTAGCAATTATTGAGTTCTAAAACCATGCTTAAAGGCAAAGATAAATGAAATGTCACCTCAGCTAAAGTAGCAACTCTTGCTCCAATGCCTACGTGCAAGTCCACTTCACCCTTTGCCAAAGTTCTACTATTTTACAGTCCCTACATATTCACACAAATGTGAGAACCACAATTGATATCCAATACCCAAGATGTAGAATTAGAAGTAGCAACATTTACTTCTATAACATAAATACTTGAAGTAGAAGTGTCATTACCCTTCTTCTTCTTCAAATCTTCCAAATATTTCTTGTAGTTTCTCTTCCAATCACCCAGCTTATTATAATAATGGAAAAGATCATCATTAGAAGGACTATCTTGGGTTAGGATTAGGCTTGTTCTGATTCTTAATTGGACCTTTACCCTTTCCCTTCCTTTTACCAGTGCCTTGTTTCTTAAAACCTTTCCCGTTTTAGACCACAAGGACCTTAGCGTTAAGGCTTTTCTTAATGTTCTACTCAGCAACCTTAAGTAACCCATACAACTCATTCAAAGATTTATTTAGATTATGCATATTATAGTTCATAACAAAAGTATCACAACCATTTGGCAGAGATTGAAGGATGATGTTAGTAGCAAACTCTTGGCTTATAGGAAATCCAAATCTATCCAAGTTCTCAACTAGGCCAATTACTTTAATAACATGTGGGTTGACTGGCCTCCCTTTTGCCAACTTGCACTCCAAGAGAGACTTGACAGTTTGATATCTCTCATTTCATGCTTATTCCTGAAATAGATTTTTCAAGCTTGTAATCATCTCATAGGCTTCCACATTTTAAAAATGCTTTTGCAAGTTTGGGTTCTTAATTGCCATTATGAGATAGTAAGCATCAAGGGCATCATCCTTATGCTTCTTATAAGCATTCCTTTCATTAAGGGGAGGTGCGAAAGCCATTTTGGGGAATGGCTTTTCAAGGACATAGTCCTTCTTTTCTTTCTTAAGAATAATTCTCAAGTTTCTATACTAGTCCAAAAAGTTTGAACCATTCAATTTGTCCTTCTCAAGATAGATCATAATGAAAAACTTGATGAAGAGTTGGTGGTCATGATTATCCACAATAAAATGTGTAAAGTTTTAGTGACATGTTCATTAATAAAACCCAATTCTTAACAATTAAGAATCTCCTACTATACCCATATAACAAATGTCCCTTATAATGATCATAGTGGTCCGAGATCCATATTTCACCAAAACCCAAGTGAGCTTTGGCTCATTGCCTAAATCTTAGTTATTTAGGTAAGCAACTATTTGCTAATTATATCATATATAACTTTTGGTTGTTGGGTGACATCTTGTGTCGTGGCTCCTAACTATATGCCTCAAGGATCAAAACCATTTTAGGTACCTCATTAAGTAAACCAATTCTCACTTATAGATAATCGTTACCCATCCTGTTGGACTTAAATAATCAAAGCACCTTACTTTGACAAGCCCACTACTCAATGATTCAAGTCCTTAGAAGTGTAGAATTGGAAAGGCATGAATTATTACTTAATATTGTTAAGGGACTAAGTTGATTATGAAATTGCTATATACATTTATAAAAGACATTAAAAGTAAAAGCATGAATAAAGCAATAATAACATGATATAGTATGGCCCCTAAACTATGAACATCTAATCTCCAATATGAATGTCTTATATTAAATGTATCGCCATCCTCATACCTTCACTCCAGTCAATTTGATTCTCCAATTAACTTGAAACAATATTACAACTGAAACTAGTAATAATCTAATTATTTCATAAAAGCATGATGATATGCAGGTCGTATCCAAAATTACATAAATACATAACAACATGTGATAGGTGTATATTGCATTGTATTTTTATAGGTAATTTGATATGTGCTTAGTGTTTAAGTTGGATATTTAGTGTATGTTGAGCTTACGAATTGTGTTAGTTCATAAACATTTGTGTTTTAAGCATTCTTTGGGTGAGAACATATTTTTTAGCTTAAATTTTATAAATATAAAAAGTGTCATGATGAGTTTGTTAGGGTTTTAGGACATTCAGAAGAGTTTCGAAGGAGAATTGAACCAAAAAATATGGCCATGATCGTAGGGGACCTACCATGATCATGATAGAAGCACCAACATTGGGTCATGATCATTGGGTCATGATCATAGGGGACCTACCATGATCGTGGGGAATCTACCATGATTGTGAGAGAGAACAACTAAACTGGCCACGATCTTTCACCAAGGGCCACAATCGTGGCCTATGAGCAGACAAACATGGAGTCACTTTCGGATTCAAGATTTTAAGGGATGTTTTGGACATTTCGGACCCTAAAAAGACACTCGAGTTGCCTTAATTGGAAAAGACTATAAAAGGATAATGATGGAACCCTAGAATATAGTCTACATTCTACCTACATTTGAAAATTCAAAAGAGAAAGAGAAAGAAGAGAGAGAGAAGAAGAAGAGGAAGAAGAAAGGGTTTTGACGCCAAAGCTTCCCATAATATGTGATCTCCTGATGTCACTGCTCTCCTAGATCATCCAACCTGAGTTTCATTTCCTCCCCATTTGCCTTTCTATTCATTTAATGTGCAAGATTGAGATGGGTTGTATGGATATGGATTTTGAGTTGTTTATGATGTTCTAACTTTACCTTCAAGATTTTACTTATCTTTAATGTTAATCTACTTGATTTGTGTGGTGTTGTGATTGGATGATGTATTTGCATATTTCGGTAATAAACCAAGAGGGTGAACCAAATAAAAATGATTTGATTAGAGTAAAGAGAGTTAAGCGATCTAATTGACCACATAATCAATCTAGTCAGTAGTTTCATAGAGAGAGATCTCATGCGAGACCTGATTGTTTATTAGTGAGCTTTAGAACTAATTAGATTTGTGGGTAATTTATGAATTGGCAGATTACAAGTCTATAATTTGATTAGGGTTTACAATTTAGGGAATGACTATAACTCGAGAGAGTAATCATCCCTACGATCTTCTAGAATCGACATCCCATAAACACACAAAAGGCTAGATTAGTATTGATGATAGGTAAAATCCCCTCTCTTATAACTTGATTAATTCTCTATTTGGATTTCTACTATTGCATTATTCGATTGTTGCTAGTTTGTTTTGATTTAGTTTACTCTTTAGTCATTATTCAAATTTGAGTTTTAAACGAAGCACAACCTAAATTAAATGGTGCCTAAGCACAATCTCTATAGGACAATATTTTCTTTTTACTACAAGTAATGACCCGTATACTTGTGGTTTTTAGCTTAAAACAAGTAATTGGTTTTGCAATTCAACAAGTTGTTGGCACGATTTCCTGGATTGTTTTTTTTAGCATCTTATTTGGTTTACCTAACTTTGATTTAAGAGTGTTTAATACTTTTCCTTAAGTTTTTGCAGGTGCATGAACATAAAGAACACGAGAAGGTCCAACCAACTTAGTGAGGAAGAGAGTTTAGATATTACAAGGCATGAAATAAAGCTAAGAAGAGCTAGACATCAAGAACAAATATAAAGGAATATGGCAGAAGAAGGAGAGCAAGGAGGAGCAAAGAGGACATTGATGGATTTTGTGAGGCCATGTTTTAGTCCTCAAGGAGTTACAAGGCCAACAATTCAAGCCAATAATTTCAAGATCAAGCTGGCACTCCTCAACATACTTTAGAGCAATGTGCAAGTTTATGGGTTGTCTAATGAAGATTCCAACACCCATCTTGCAAATTTCTTAGAGATTTTTGATACCTTTAGGTTTAATGGGATGTCGGATGATACTATGAGGTTAACATTGTTTTCTTTTACCTTAAGGGATCAGGCAAAGGCATGGTACAATTCACTCACTGCAAGCCAAATCACTACTTGGGATCAATTATCCCAAGCTTTCTTGACTAAGTAATTTCATTTGACCAAGACAACAAGAATCATCAAAGAGATCACCAACTTTCAACAAAGTGATGGGGAGTCATTGTGTGAAGCTTAGGAGAGATTTAAGGAATTACAATGGAGTTGCCCCCACCATAACCTTTCAAGGGAGTTTCTTTTACAAGCATTCTACAATAGTGTGACTTAGAGCACAAGAAGAATAATAGATGCAGCTGTAGGAGGGTCCTTTGATGAGGAAAACTATTAATGCAGCTCATGATCTTTTGAAAGAGTTAGTGAGTAATAGTTGTATGTGGTAAAATAAAAGGACTAGACAAGGGTCCAGGGAGTAAAAAGGAATGATTCCACTTGCTTAGAAAAGCCATCCAAGCACATATTGCTACCCTCACTAAGCAGTTAAACAATATGCAAGGAGATTCTTCATCCACCGTCAAGACCATGCAAGTAAAATATGAATTATGTGGGCAGGACAACTATGACACAGCTGAATGTTTCTCGCTGGGAGTGAGTGGTACAAATCAAGTAAATTACTTACGCTACCCACAATGAGGTAATAATCCATACTCTAATACTTATAATTCTGGGTAGAAAAACCATCCAAAATTTTCATAGAGTACTAACAATGCAGGTGACCAAGTGAGAACATAAGGACCTCCCAAATCTTAGCAAGACCGACTTAGGTCTGTGGAGAAAAAATGGACAAGTTAATGGATGTATGGGGTTTAAAGTTCTCAAGCCAAAAGGAAGGACAAAGAAGACAAGAAAAGAGTTAGAAGAGAATTGTTGGATCCCGTTTCCGGAACCCAACCCATACTAAACCATAACATAATTATCTCAAGCTCTGATACCATAAATGTTGGGACCCGATCCGGGAACCGGATCCCAACCGAAAGACGTAACACGAGTACAGCAAAATGAAGTGGCGGAAAACGAATTCAAAAGAAATCGAATTCGACAGAACGGAACGGAAGGCGAAATGCAAAGAACGAGGCGAATAGTGAAATAGCCAACCGAATCGGATAACGGATCTCAAACGCAAACGGTATAAGTAAACGGACAAAAACAAAAGCGAAGAACGGATAAAAGCGAAAAACGGAAGCGAACGAATACGAATTGAAAATAAAGCAAACAAACTGATCGATGGGAACTGAAACAAAGTCCGACATCCGTGAACATATCGCTTAACTAATGAACGCGTTGGAAAACCTAAGCTAAACCACTCCGAAAATTCGGTGTAAAATTTTTATTCTTTTTTTTTTATTCTTCTTTTCTAATTTATTTTCTAATGAAAATTCGGCAGCATAACGGTTGCCTTTGACCTAATCCAAACCTGCAAAGTGTTCAAAATACACTTCTAAATACCCAATCAATCATACAATCATCAAAATCAACCGGACCCTCCGTCCGGGATCTCAGCAGATAACACACTCCTATTTCTAAACCACTTCAAATCATTAATCATGTCCAATTCCGATACACATTTCAATCTTAAATCCATACACAATTTCCTAAATCAATATCATTATCATACACAATGTCATACACAATTT
>JAOSBN010000179.1:15742510-15769294 GCA_027563595.1 Erythroxylum suave | reverse complement strand
TGAACTTCTATGAAATGGTTTCACGGGATTCAGCCAATTGTCTTGATCGTGGGATATCATTGAGAAATAGGAATCCGAAGACCCGAACCATAGAGTACTTATTACTGGCACCACGGATAGATATAAATATAAAAATTATAAATATAAAACGATAAAAATGAAAAAATGAAAAAAGTAGAATCTATAACTAAAAGATTAAGTATAATATAACATAAGTATAAATGTTTTTTATTCAAACCATTCAAAATATCTTTATTTTATAAATAGGGTTATGGGCGGCAATGCCTGACTCCGTGATTAGGTCGTATGCGGAAGCTACAGTAAACTGTCTGGATGATCCAATACCCCATTCCAGGTCATCGTCACCGTCCACCAGTAGAGGGGTCCGAATCGCTGCCAGTGCTTCCCAAACGTGAAGTGACAGGTAAGGGATGATCATATGCCAGTCCCACGTTCCAACACCTGTTACAAATTCGGACACCGTCATGTGTAGGACGTTGGCTGGCAGAGGCGTCAGTTTTTCGAAAATTAAAGGACCCAGTTATCCAGTCAGTGGTCGAGCCAAAACCGTATTCGGTGCCCACTGTTCAGTTGCCAATGGGTGCCTTGGTGTACATAATGCCATGTGTCAACAATACCCCACCAGACGACCGATGCCCCTGTTTTTATGAGCGAGGTAGGAAGGTGGTGTGTATCCAGCCGGTACTTGGCTCGAAGAACTTGGACCCAGAGAGTGGTGGGGTTAATCAGCAGTTCCCAGCCCAACTTGGTAAGGAATGTGTCATTGAGGGCACGAATACATCGGATCCCAAGTCCGCCGGCGATCTTGGGGCGACACACTGCCTCCCAGTTGACTAAATGAGTAGCTCGCTGCTCAGTGTGTGACCCCCAAAGGAATGTCCACATGACCTTTTCAAGCTCATCGCACAGATGCCTGGGTAATCGGACCGTTTGCATGGTATAGATAGGCATGGAAGCTATCACTGATTGTATTAAGGAGAGACGGCCAGCTAAGGATAATTCTCGTGCTCGCCACTCGGCTAATTTGTGATAAACCCCTTCTAGAATGTAGCTATACGTATGTTTCCTTATGCGCCCATGTGACAAGGGGACCCCCTAGATATTTGCCTAGGTTAAACGTACGCTGAGTGATTTGACTCACCTGTGCAGGCAAGACGTTGGGGGAGAAGAAGATGCGAGTTTTTTTTGGGTTCACCTTTTGGCCTGATTCGGTACAGAAAGTCTCTAAGATGGCCGAGAGCCCTTGCGCCTGGCTGACGGTGGCTTCACCAAACAAGATCAAGTCATCGACAAAAAAGAGGTGGGAGATGGGAGGCCCTCGGCCTCTCCAGTGGAAAGGTTTCCATCTACCCTGACTCACAGCATGGGAAATAAGTTGGCTCAATTTTTTCATATAGAGGAAAAAAATGTATGGTGATAACGAGTCCCCCCTGTTGGAGTCCCCTGGAAGGGGTAAAGGGGTCAGTTAAATGTCCATTCCAAGCCACCTGCATGGAAACTGTAGTGATACATTTCATGATGATACGAAGCAAGGGAGTGGGGATACCTACCGCTTGGAGGTTGTGCTGTATGAAATGCCAGCTCATGCGGTCATAAGCTTTTTCGAGATCCACCTTCAAAGAAAAGTACCCAGTCTTACCTTTTTTCTTCCGCATGGAGTGAATGACTTCCTGGGCTATGATAATATTATCAATAATATGTCAGCCCGGGATAAAGCTGCATTGTGTATTCGTCACCAGTGTGGGAAGAAGCAGTTTCAGTCTTTGGACGATAACTTTAGAGATGATCTTGTACAGCACGGAGCAAAGACTGATGGGGCGAAATTGAGTGATATACTTAGGGGTCGGGACTTTGGGGATTAGGACCTCTGGACCCACTATTCCCCACTGGGATTGGAAAAATAAGGCAGTATAACCATCATAACCCGACGCTTTATTAGGGTTCATTCCAAAAAGCGCTACGTGGATTTCGGTAATCTAAATAGGTTGCGCTAACCCGACCCTTTGGTCTACCGAGAGAGGAGGTCCAGTGGCTAGTTCGTGGTAATCCGGGTTCAGGGGGGCATCTTCTGTATATAGGTGCGCAAAGTAATTACGAGCTAATGTACATAATTGGTCGGCTCGAGTAAGCTCGTGGTCTTGATCGATAAAGAGTCTTCCAATATAAACTTTCTTTCTTTTGGTCATTGTCACGATGCGGTAATACCAGGTATTACGGTCCCCCTGGGAGAGCCAATCACAGCGGGCTTGTTAGTATCAATAAAGCTCTTCTTCGCATAAGACCTGTCCAAGGTCCCTGCTCAGCTTTAATTCCAGCGCTAACAGGGAGTCCGACTTAGTCCTCTGCATCACTTATTGGATTCCAGCCAAGCAGGCCAGTAGACGGCGTTTGCACTGGAATTTGTTGCCAAAGATGTATTTATTCTAGCCCTCGAGGTGGTGGGAAAATTGGGAGAGCAAGTTAGTAAATGACTCGGCAGGTGGGAGCCATTTATCTCTTACCATGGAAGGGAAATCAACATGCGCTAACCAGGCAGCTTGAAATCGGAAAGGGATGCGTCGTGATTCATTGTAACTATTACGCCTAAGCCGAACCAACAGAGGTCTATAGTCAGAGCCTAGAAAAGGGAGGTGGTGAATAGTCGTATGAGGGAAAGCTTCAAGCCAATCTGACGATCCTAAAGTGTGGTCAAGACGAGCTTGAACTGTACCCCTTCGTCATGTGAAGCGGGACCCGACATACCCCAAATCATGAAGACCGCTCACCTGGACCCACTCGCAAAAATCTGTACTCACAATGGCCGTATGGAGCAATCCTCCTTTTTTATCCCCATCGTGTAATTTTGCATTGAAATCCCCTCCAACGAGCCAAGGACGAGTCACTGTCGGCCCTATGCCCCGTAATAAGTTCCAAAGGAATTTTTGGGTTAGCTTTCGGGGACTGGCATAAATGGCAGTGAATTCAAAAGAAGTAGAGTCATAAACAAATTTTGCATGAACCAGTTGCTTATGGGTGACCACTATGGACACAGTCAAATCCTTCTTCCATAAAAGCCATAAACCGTCGGTAAAACCGTCTACTTCGACCCTGAAAGAGGAGTCATACCCCAACTGGTTGACAATTTTATCCACCTATGGACCGTTAATGCGAGGTTCTACCAAGACTACAAGATTCAAGCGATAATGTTGGCTATAATTTCTCAAAATTGGGAGGAACTGTTTATTGCCCGCCCCTTAGCAATTCCAGATGAGAATCGACATAAATAAATCTAAGTGCTAGGACCCTCAACCCGAGGGGAAGGCAGAGGACCGTCTGGTATCATAGACAAACTGGCGTCCGGCATAGGAGTCTTGGACATGTCTTCAAGGGTTTGGACTTGGGAGCTATCCAACATGTGGGAATCGCCAGGCCCCCGCTCCGGAGGGTCTGTGGGGGTTAAGGTAGGGGCCGGGCCTTGCGAAGTACCACAAATGCCCAGTCCTGCTATGCCCTCCATAGTGTAGTTGGTGGCCAACTGGGCCACGACTTGACCCTTAGCGATGGGATCACATAACACCATCTGCTGTGTGTCAAGGGTCACAGACTTGTGAATGGCAGCGGGAGTCGGTTGCAACTGGGTGGGGATGATCGTGCCTAAGGTCGACATATTGGTTGGGCGTTGGGGTGGGCCACTTTGGGCTAGGATTGGCTTGGGCTTGGTCTTGGTCTTGAGGGAGGCTTTGGGTCTTGGTTTGGGCCTATGTGCATTGAACATGAACCCAAGGCCAGGCCTATTTCGTGAAGGCCAAGCTTGCGGTAGTGAAAAGCCAGCAGCAGTCGCGGTAGGTGGCTGGTGAGGGATGGCTTGGCTCGGGGCAGAGGGTACATTTTCGAACGTTTCCTCTGACAGCGCTGCAAACCTCGTTCCAGTCGTTTGTGCGCCTTGGGTGCTGGTGCTAGAGGGGGGCGTAGTCGACCATTGGTTGACGCGACGTGGATGGTGCCACTGGACTTGGATCCAAAGTCCGTATACGGTGGGTGGGGCTGCGCTTGTCATGGCGATGTTGGCGGCAGTGGCGTCCGGAGGTGGACCGTGGGTGGGTGGGTTAGCGCTCGATGGGTGAACGCCTCCTGGGGGAGGACTGACGCTAGTCGATGACGGTGGGCGTGGGCTAGTGGCGGTAGGGATCGGTTTGTGAGTGGAGCAATTCCGGGAGTCATGGCTGACCATGCCACAGCTGAAACAGACCTGGGATAAACCCTCGTACGCCACCTGGATCGTCTCTCCGTCAAGGGTTACAATGGGTCGAAGGGGCAGGCGCAAATCGACGTTGATTGCAACTTGGGCATATTTGCCCCGTTGCGCAGCAAGGGTGGTTTCATCTATTTTGATTGGGCTTCCGGTGAGAGTAGCCAGTGCTTCAATGATCTGGGGATGGTATCGCGTGATTGGGAGGTCCGCGAAACGTACCCAGACGACAGTGCGGGTTAGGGCACCACTCGACGGCCGGAACTCAGAGGTCCAGCGATGCACAGACAATGTATGTCCGAAGACGATCCACGAGCCTTGAGTCAGTGCTTTGAGGTAATCAGCTTCTTGGAGAAATCTCACCAGGTAGTAGTCAAATTCAAGGTTCACAATTTTCAGGGGACCTTGTGGTAGCCAGAGGGAGGTGAGTTTCTGACTGAGAGTGTGGTAGCCAATTTTCCAGCCTAGTAACTTTACCACCACCGCTTGATGTCACTCAAGTGTAGTTTGGCTTTGAGTTGTTGGGATAGGATCCTTCATTGAGAATTTTGATGTCTCCGGCCTCCACTTCCACTGGGGGTTCAGTTGGCTAGGTAGGGGTCGCAATGTCATAGTCTAGAGTGGTGTCGCAGATCACAGCTGCTCTGTAGTTAAGTTGGGTGAGGGGGGGAGGGTCCTCCTCCCAACTCTGGATACGGATTTTCCTGGGGGGTTGGTCGTCGGACTTGCTGGGGTCACCATCGTCCTGCATTGGATGTTTTACTGTTGCTTGTGCGTGTTACTGTTGTTTTACGGTTGGTTTGTCGTGTGTGTTACTGTTGTTTTATGGTTGTATTGACAATTTGACAATCCAACAACCGGCTTGCTTCTTTAGGTCATGCTTTCTTATCAAACTTATTTTTTAACAAAACAAGAGTCCTTTAATACTTGCATACTCAAAACAATCAACATAAAATTTTCTTTTACAAAATTAAATCTATTTTTCATTTAAAATTCATACTCTAACTCGATAATAAATAATTATCTTTTTAAATATTTGAAATTTCATTTATAAAAAATGATCAAAACAATGTTTATGATTTTAAAGTTAGTATAAAAACATTGTACTCATCAAAATGTAATATTACAAGATTGGATACTTGTTTCACCAATTCTTAACAAAAATCACTTTGAAATCTGTCTTCTATTATCTTCGTCTTCTTTTCAATTATTGTAAAACATAACTTTTATATTTGAAATGTAAACGGACAAAAATATGGTACTTTGATTTATTGTATCAAAATGTTCAATGGAACATCGACATGCGAGTACCGGCATATCCTTATCGCTGAGATATAGCTATAATAAAGTGCTTCTACACTCTAACAGATCGCACAGGCCGTTGGAACTAATTAGTATAAACCAACAAAAATATGGTACACCATCACCATATCTTTTCAACAATACCAGAGCCACAAATATTTCAATGATGGTAATTAACCTCACCCAAATGCCCACTTGGTCATCCTATCTATCTACTAGTCACCTTCCACGTGGCGTCGCCGAGTTAACTGCGTAATCTGCTACCTCATTCCATTCCAAGTTTTCAATGCCCAAAACATCTTCAGCAGAAACATAGCCAGACCGTCCAGGAAAGCAGAGCTCTTACACTTCTTGAAACTTCATTTTTAGCTCAAATGGAGACTGGTATAGCTTGTTGTGCTCGTGGGGCTATTTTGCCTGGTGTTTCCTCTCAACATTCGAAAGCTGCAGTGTCTCCAGCTTCTATCTCCCCATCATTCAGCTCCCGGGTATTTCACATGCACGCTTAATGTCTGTGCAAGTTTTCAAGGATAAGTGGTGTACTTTTGCATACCAACACATGGTTGGTAAGATATAAGCACTAAACTGATGTGTAAAATGCATGGCAGAATCTGAAAACAAGCTCACTATTCGGAGAATCCTTGAAATTGGTGCCACGATCATCACTCAAGGTTTCGAGAGTAAAGAACTCTTCAGCTGTGACCAGATGTGAGATTGGGGATAGCCTGGTAAGTGAACAATTAGTAATATTTTTGTTTTGTGGATTAGCAGCAGTAGTAACTTAAATGCTTTCCGTGATTTAGGAAGAATTCCTTACAAAGGCAACCCCAGATAAGGGACTCATTAGGTTGCTGATGTGCATGGGAGAGGCAATAAGGACCATTGCCTTTAAGGTCAGAACAGCTTCTTGTGGAGGAACACAATGTGTGAATTCATTTGGAGATGAGCAGCTTGCTGTAGATATGCTTGCCAACAAGCTTCTTTTCGAGGTTATGGTTGAAACGATGATCTACTACTATTTTAAGCTCGTTTACCGCCCAAATTTGCTTGAATAATTGCTGATAGCCGATTTTCCTCATTTATGTCAAATGGTTGTGAGCTTTAAGTCAGGTGCTACTTGGGGCCATCTGGGGTCGATAATAATTTGCAATTACAATTCGTAGTTATAATTTCTTAAGAGTATGATTTCGTAAAGTTGTGAAAATGAAAGGAACTTCAAATTCCTTCTACAATTCTACATGCATACTGTTCTTAGGATTTTTGCTCAGAAATTTTTAACTAGTGTCTACTGGGTCCATGAATAGGCCTTGACTTACTCACATTACTGCAAGTATGCTTGCTCTGAGGAAGTCCCTGAGCTGCAAGACATGGGAGGACCAACTGAAGGTCTGCTTGTATAATCCTAGTTGGAGATAAGACACTGTCATTAGCAGCGAATTTTTATGTGTTGGAAAATATTTTTATTTGACTGTTCTTAAATGAACAGGTGGATTTAGCGTTGCTTTTGATCCACTTGATGGCTCCAGTATTGTAGACACAAATTTCTCTGTGGGCACCATCTTTGGAGTGTGGCCAGGAGACAAGTTAACAGGGATAACTGGAAGAGATCAAGTAGCTGCAGCGATGGGAGTTTATGGTCCTCGAGCCACCTATGTTCTTGCTCTTAAAGACTATCCTGGAACACACGAATTCCTTCTCCTCGATGAAGGTTCTGCACGCGGCATACCTATTGTTCCTGTATTATTTTGAGGATCCATAGAGAGTAAGGCCTCGCTACCCCTAATTAATCTCAGGATAAGTTGTATTGAATTTTTCCAGGAAAATGGCAGCATGTCAAAGAGACAACTGAGATTGGTGAAGGAAAACTGTTCTCTCCAGGAAATTTGAGAGCTACATCTGACAATCCTGACTACGACAAGGTTTTCTTCTTCTTCTTTCCCCATCCTTTAAGATCTATCCCTCTGTTATCTTTATTTGCATATATAGATAGATGAGTCCCTTGTAACCTATTTGTTCATCATCAACAGTTAATCAACTACTATGTAAGGGAGAAATATACTTTGAGATACACGGGAGGAATGGTGCCAGACGTCAATCAGGTCCTCCTGACTGCTTCAAAATTATTTTCCTAGTATCATCTCTGATGGCATATTCTTGAGGTGCCTGAAACTGTTTATACTAGTTGTAATATGCAGATCCTTGTAAAAGAGAAGGGTATCTTTACAAACGTAACTTCACCATCTGCCAAAGCAAAGCTTAGATTGCTGTTTGAGGTCGCTCCATTGGGATTCTTGGTTGAGAAAGCCGGAGGTTATAGTAGCGATGGCTGTCAGTCTGTACTAGACAAGGAGATCAATAACCTTGATGATAGAACTCAGGTTGCTTACGGATCCAAGAATGAAATTATCAGATTTGAAGAAACTTTATATGGGACATCTAGACTCAAGTCCGAGGGTGTTCCGGTTGGAGCTGCTGCTTAAGAGACTATAGCAGCCATATTGTATATGAATTATATTGAGGTGGTTTGTCTTGTTTAAAATGAATAATCAAGTAGGACCATGTTGGATCTTTGTTTGCCATGTTAAATTTTGAAGGGAAGCATACATTTTTTGTGTTCGTGAAGACAGAAGTTAAATACGTTCTATTCTTGTTTTCAGTCGGCTCTTTTATCAAAACTCTGTACTAGATTGTTTCGTTTTCCTGTCAGTTTCTGAAAATAGGATTTTCTGTCTAATTTTATAGTATTTTATTCTGTCTCATAAATCTCAGTCATTTATTTATACGGGTCCTGTATTTATTTATGCGGAACCTACGCAAGACTCACATAAATAAATGGCTGAGATTCAAGAGACAAAATAAGACACCATAAAATTGAACAGAAGATCTAGTCTCCAATTTCTGGTCTACAATCTTCTACTTGCCTTTCATGTCCTTTTATTTCTCTTCTTGTTTTGTTCCAACCTGACACGTTGCTTGATCTCGAGTCCTTGCAATTGTTTTCGTGTTTCCCAATTCGT
Source organism: Erythroxylum suave (assembly GCA_027563595.1). Lineage (NCBI taxonomy): Eukaryota > Viridiplantae > Streptophyta > Magnoliopsida > Malpighiales > Erythroxylaceae > Erythroxylum > Erythroxylum suave. The sequence continues at coordinate 15,760,726 of JAOSBN010000179.1, read as the reverse complement.
TTGGGACGCTGAATATACTTGAACATTTGCTGAGAGCATTCACTTCCTCAGCCCAATCTAACACAAATCACTCGAATGAGGTAGTCCACACAAACACATCCTCAGCCTGATCGGTGTCGTTTCACTTGCCTTGGTCTTTCACTTTTTAGCTTAAAACTTTCTATCTATATATTAAGAAGGTTTGATTTAGCGTTTTCGTAATTTTGTTTGATTTATCACTATAATGGTGATTTTTTTCTCAATTTTTATTTAATTATATTTTTATATAAAAGATGAAAACACCCTCGAAAAAAATTTTTGAAAAAAATTCTTCGTCGTTTGATAGTCTCATAAAAAAGGTCTATCTAGTTTGAACTTGTTCCAAAAAAACTTTTGAATTCCGTTAAAAAAATTAACAAAAGTGATGAGGTAACAAAGTTAATTCCTGTGAACCAATCAAAACTCGTTATATAGAACAATTTGACCCAAAAATATGCCTGCGCCCCAACTTGACTCTTCCCAACTAGGGTTTCAACTGCAAGTATCATGGCTTAGAAAAATGATTGGATTTGTAGTTGTTGTTAACTATGGTACTGGCGAGGAGGGAAGGAGGTGTGGCAGCCGCGTTGATTGTGGAGAAAGCGAGAAGGAGTGTATGGATTGTTGATATTCATGGTGACGATGGTGGTATCGTTGTTGATTCCATCGATGTCGATGTTGGTGGCGACTGGGGACGTCTTAGTGTCGTTAATGTTGTTATTGAACTTCACGTGCTTGAGGGGTTATGGATTTAAGGAGCATTTGCATAGATACGTTTCTCTCAGTCCTCGGCTTTTCATTTCTTCATTGGCTTTTCTGTATCTTCCCTAAGATCTTCTAATGTTAGATTGAAAGAAGAGTTTTCTTCTTTAATCATTCTCTAATAATTATTTTTCTCTAGTGTTTTCTCCTCCCAGATTTTTTTGGCATGTTGCATTTTCCCACAGAGCAGTTTCGTTTTCAAGAGTTACAAGGAAGATTCTTATTAGAGGGAGTCGAACTAGGACTAAGAAAGTCAAGGGCCTAAGCCCTGACCAAGACCCACCGGCACCTCGGGATACAAGTCCAAAGCTTAAAGATACAACTTTATTTAATTAAAAATAATTATTTTTATTAAATTAAATTTATTAATGAATGAGAATAACATTATAGGAAATAAAAATAAATAGTTAAAGTGATCAATTCAATTAATTGAAGTTACAAATTTTAATTGATTAATAGAATTATAAAAAATGAGATTTTATAATGAATAAATATATAAAAACATATATATATATTGATAAAATGAATAAGATGAAACTAAATTCATTAATGAAGGAGAATATGATTATAGGAAATGAAAGAAAATTATTAAAATTAAAGTGATTAATTTAATTAATTGAAGTTGTGAATTTCAATTGATTAATAAAAATTAAAATTTTATAATAAATGAATATATATCAAACATAAATATATTGATAAAATGAATAAGATGAAACCAACTTCATTAATGAAGGGCGATAAAATTACAACAAATGAAAGGAAATGATTATAATTAAAGTAATCAATTCAATTAACTAAAGTTACGAATTTCGATTGGTTAATAAAAATTGAGATTTTACAATGAATGGATATATATATAAATGAAAACGATGAAACCAAATTCATTAATAAAGGGGGATACAATTATAGGAAATGATGAAAATTTATAATTAAATTGATTAATTTAATTAATTGAAGTTATGAATTTCAATTGATTAATAAAAATTGAGATTTCATAATGAATAAATAAGCAAAACATATATATATTGACACAATAAATAAGATAAAACCAAATTTATTAATGAAGAAGGATAACATTATAGGAAATAATAGAAAAATTATAATTGAAGTGATCAATTCAATTAATTAGAGTTACAATTTTCAATTGATTAATAAATTTTGAGATTTTATATTGAATGAACATATAAAACTTTCATATACTGATAAAATGAATAAGATAAAACCAAATTTATTAACAAAGGAGGATAAAATTATAGGAATTGAAAGAAAAAGATTATAATTAAAGTGATCAATTTAATTAATTAAAGTTATGAAATTTACAAAAATGATTATCCAAATTTTTTAAATGATACAGTTTGCAAAAAAAAAAAAAGGATAAAATCACGATGGAGATTAGAGACTGAAGATTGGAGACTGGAGTGTGTAGAGACTAGATAGATTGAGATATTAGCCAATCATTAGAGATAGGATCATCAATCGTTTGCATCACTTCTTCTGTATATATAAACATTATATTTAGTAATGTTATAAGGAATTGGTAATAACTAATAAATAATTAAATATATCTTCATTTTTGAATATCTTATGAAAATAATATCAATTTGATTGATTAGTATGACTAGTCACCTCCGCCTTAGTATTTGTGGTTGTATTAATATACAAATTAAAATATATATATAAGGTAAGATAATATAAAAATATATGAAATTTATATATCAAAAAGAAAAGAATTTACTCTTAATATCTTAATTATCTAACCAATTTGGAACACATGTAAAGGTTTCACAGTACGAGGATAAAGTCAAGCACGATGAGGACTAATAAGCCAACTACCAGTGCTGAAAACAAACTTCAAAGCAATGTTGAATGATGGAATTGCTAATAGGTCTGATGCAATTACTTGCATGATCATAAAATTATTTCCACAACTCTTCTACCATAATAGTTCATCAAACTATACACCTTTAACTTCGGTCACACAATCTTCCATCAAATATTTATCTAATTTCATGATATTGTACGATGTCATAGCCCTTTTCTTTTTATAAATTTTGTAAGTGAAAGTAACTAACTGCTCTTCAAAGATGAGCCTAAACTTGAAACTAAAATCGGAGTCAAACAATCTGAACTACTACAATCTCGATCATGAATTTTATCCATTTTGAGTTGATAATTATTAAAAAAACCATACTATAATTATTTAATGACATCTACATGCTTTTAGGCTTGACCTCATTAAACACGTTATAAAATTAAACCCCCTCTATCTTATATAAGAATTCAGCTTCTCTGTCATAACCCTTATAACCTTATTAGATTAAAAATTTCAATAGATAAAGCTTTATTTATCTCATATATAGTGCTAAAGCAATAGTGCCAAGTTGGATGTTTTGTTCCCGAGAACAATTCAGTTGCATTATAAAATAATTTTAAGTTCACATAAAGTTCTCTAGCCAACTCTTATTAGTCTTTTGTAAGCATATAAGTTTACTAAGAATTTATATAAATATATCAACATATTAGATTGCTAACTCCAACATTTTCAAGGTTAAGTCTCATCCGATTGAACAATCCAAAACCAACAATATACTCGGAATGTATAGTTGTTGTGCACTTTCTTCAAATTTCTTAACTCATTTAGGTGTTGCACTTTACTATACTACTATTCCAAACTGAATCTATTGCTTGCTTTATGATATCTAATCCATTTTTCACATTCAAATTCAAAATATATGCAAAACAATGCATATGGAATAACTTTCCACCAACCAACAAACTCCTAACCTGTATCCTATTCTTCAACTTTTCAATTATAACATCATTCATGCTACAATTATCGACTATTATGGTGAATAATTTGATGTCGATATTAAAATATATCAAATAGTCTCCCAACATAGTTGCCAAACTATCATTTGTATGTGGTGTTGGCACATAAATGAACTTATCATGTACAAATATTACTAACTTCAATCATAACATATATAATGAAAATGTAAATGATAACAATATCAAAGAATATAAGTTACCTTAAAAGTTTAATATATAGAGTCCAGTAATATGTCATCATCACCACATAACTCTTCTTTTGGTTATTGATTGTCTACATATCTTGTAATGGCAATTCATCAATCAGTTCTCGATAATGTTCTTAAAATTTCTTTCTTATCTTCCTTGTATATCTTCATACTGTCCTTCTTCAATATATTCCAAGTTAGAACCTTAAAGTTCGGTTGCAATGAGTTGCAAAACATCCTAAATCTTTTAGTATCAACCTAGATAATAGATGTTCAACACTAATTACCATATAAGCTATCAAAAACCACAATTTTTTGCTTTCATAAGATGTTAAAATCATTTCATTCTTCCCTCTTATAAGGCTAGGGGTAAAAAATGTTTGACCTTCTAATATCATCTTTTTTTTACTACACTAATCCACATGTCTCTTTAAATGAGAGGTTCTAACTTTTAAACTCCCGTCCAACATCTTTTGACAATATTTACATTTGGCTTTTTCCACTCCATCCATCGATCTAGTCTTATTGAAGTGATTCCAAACTTTAATTTTCAATTGACTTTGAGTGAGACTTCTATCTTCGCTTGGTAAGGTATTAGAAGTTTCCATTTTTATCTCCGATATTGAATTATAACTCTCTACTAAAGGAATACACTCATCCATCTTAAACAATCAACATATAAATATATATTTTATTTATAATCATAATTGATATATATATATATATATATATATATATATATATTATAATCATAAGCATAATCATTTAATTAGTGACTTACATGGTCATATACATGAAGTCAATGTGATCTTCTCACAAACACACATAGGTATGTATGTGTTTTCATGGACTTATATGAGTATGTATATGACTATGTAATTCACTGTGAGTTTCGCAGACTTACATAGTCACATACATTACTATGTATATAACTATGTAAGTTCATGAAACTCAGAATGACTTACATGGTCACATACATGAAGTCAATGTGATCTTGTCACAAACACACATAGGCATGCATGTGTTTTCACAGACTTATCTGAGTGTGTATGTGACTATGAATTCACTGTGAGTTTCACAGACTTACATATTCACATTCATTCTCGTGTATATAACTATGTAAGTTCATGAAACTCACAGTAACTTGCACGGTCACATGCACACCTATATAAGTAATCATATAAGTTTGTAAAAGTACCTCACCGATGGAAACAATCTTAAAAATTCAAGTATTTATTTACAAAGAATTGTGTATATTTTACCTTAGTGGGTGGGTGGCGAAGATAAGCCAATAAAACATGGCAGCAGGAAGGTAGGGCAATTGGGCGTTAATTTTAAGGAGTAACTGGAGGGGCAACAAGGAGAAGTGATGGTCATGAGTATAGGGCAAAGGGGTAGTGACTGGCAACTGGTGCGACGAAGGAATGAGTAATAGTAAAGGCTAACGACGGTAGTGTGTGTGTGAGAGAGAGAGAGACAAAGTAAAGAAAGTGAGTAATTATGTTTGTGGTGGTCAATAACAGTGGAGGAGGGAAAGAAGAAAGAAGATAAATAAACCTAGCATAAAACAACATCGTTTTAAACTAGTTATAAAACGACTTGTTTTATTTTATGAGAAACAATAGCTTAAAATGACATTGTTTTGCTTTTTAAGCAAAACGACATCATTTTGCTTCATCTCCTTTTATGTTAATGACATAAAACAATGTTGTTTTTGTTTTGTATGTTACTCAGGCCTTGGGCTGGCTTTGGCTTAGGTTCAAGCCTAAGGCCTGATGCAACCCTAGTTCTCATCATGATATTAGAAGAAAGTGCATTATGTTCTCTATAAAATTTGACAAATTTTCTTAAATGCATTACCAGACATTCATTTTTTAGGTCATGGAACCCACCTATTGGTCATTTAATTGGGAGAAAAGTGTTCGATTAGGAGTTGATAGGAAGTAAAATGGGGTTGGGCATAATTTTGGATTAGGTTGTTCCACATTACCTAATTTTGATCGGTTCACGTAGATCAACTTTAACACCTCAAGACTTTCGTTAAAATTTTTTAACTAAAGTTAACTTGATAGGTATGATTTGCATCATATTTTAGGGTTTAATTTGTTATGTATTATGTGTTAATTTAATTGTTTAGTATGTGTTTAAGTTAGAATTGTGTTAGTTTACGTGTTTAAGTGTTTTTATGGGTTAGCATAAGTCTTTGAGCATAAATATTATATGTTTAGGTACCTTAGTGTGTTTATTAGTGTTTCAGGGTCATCGGAGAAGTTTTAAAGACTTTTGAGTAGAAACCACAAACCATGATCGTGACAGAAACATATGAACCACTATGCCCCAGGCTATGATCGTGGCACTTAGGCCATGAATGTAACAGAAAGGTCTAATATAGGCTATGATCATGGGTTTGGACACTGGCTATGATCGTGGCAGGGCCTGCATTGGGTAGAAACAAAAATAAGTGAAAACGTAAAGTTTCGAGGAACTTTTCAGACCATTTTGACCCCAAAGGAACCTTAGGGCTACCAAGGTATTTAAAGAACATGAAGAACAGAACAGAAAAGCCTTTGCATTAGCCACATCCCACCCTTAGAGAACTTTATCTAGAGATTGAGAAACAAGCGAAGGAAGAGAGACACGGAGAAGAAACTTGACGCGAAGTACTTCCTGGAACAAGAGGTTTCCTGCCGTCGCTGCCTCCATCGTCATTCTGTTTCGAGTCTATTTCTAGTTTTATTTCGTTCTTTATGATTGTATAGAATTTAAGATGGCCATAAATGATGGATTCCTTGAATGTTGAGTATTTGTCTAAACTCACCTTCGGGAATTTTGTCTTTGATATTAATGAAATTTGATTTATTGCATTCTTATTGAATTATTTGTGATTCAATTTCTACACTTCATAATTCGGTAACAAAATTGAGAGGGTGAATCGAGTGAAAATCATTAAATTGTGCTAATAAGAGTTAGTTAGTTTAATAGATTAAAAATTGAATCAAACTAATAAAATTGTGTAACAAGAGATTGTGCATAGGTTTTCGGTAGGTAGTTTGACAAATTCATAACTAATTTAGGTTTTGGTTAAATTGTGAATCGAGAGGCTGCAATTTCTATAATCTAATTAAGGTTTATTAAATAGGGTTAAAGAATATAACCACCCTAAGACTGTCTAGACTCGATAATTCAATAATTTTATAATCAATTAGGTTTTTATTAAATTCAGATTAAAATCTCCTTTATCTCAATTGGTAGGTCCTAGGTTGATTCTTGATTTGGTTGTGCAATTTCTACCTTGTTTATCATTTCGAAATTAATTCTTGACTTTGATTGTTTGATTGAATAATTTTTTACCTTAGTTTGGTTATTATGAATTATACTGATTTTGGGTTATGCCCTAGATTTTAGGATTAAATTATTCCCTCTTGCAGGATCGATACCTTAGGTGCTACACGAATAACCCGTACGCTTGCAGAGTTATCGAGGTTTATTATTAAAACTTATCATATTGGAACCTACGATCATAACTCTAGTGAGTTTTCTAGAAACATTTAAAATAAAGGGACTTTTTTTTAGAATTCCAAATGATACGAGGTTTTTTTTCAAAATTTTCTTAAGTATAGAAGGTGCTTTTATCTTTTACCCTATACGTTTTTTGGTTTGTGACCTCATTTATCTTTTGTAAGCAATTGTTTTTATATATGATAAAAGATATTGAATTCGTTTGTGATTTAAATAATCTATTAAAATTTTCTTAGCCTTTGAAATTTTAAAATTTTTTATTTTAAAATTTTTTAAAAAGTCACTTTTCTTATACTTAAGTTAAAAAAAAGACGAGGCATACATAGCATGAACATCATATATATATATAGCAATTAAATATTATTAACATGATGACTCAATCTAATTCTTAAAATTCAAATTGACCTAATTAAACATAAATAAAACTAATAATTTAAGATAATTATAATAAAATTTATTTAAATTAGATTTAATTAATTTGGGTCAATCTTAGAATTAAATCGGATCATCATATTAATAATATTTGATTTGTCCTCATGTAATGTTCATCACACGTGTATTTTATTATTATTTTTATATACGTTTAAAAAAGATTTTTTAAAAAATTAAAATTAGAAGTTTTTTTTAGAATTTAAAGATTAGAAGATTTTTAAAAGTTACTTAACCTACAAAAAAATGATAAGTGTATTATACCCTTTTATGTATAAATTTTGGCAACATGTGTGGTTTCCCTCCCTCCTTCCTAACATTTTGTACAAAGAATGATATAACCTCTATTGTTATTTATGGTGTTATTTTTGCATCCTCACACTTGTAAAATACACAATTTACACCCTTAAACCTAATTCTTTTAGGCTTTCATAAGATCCCCATCACAATACTATTAACCAACCTTATGAATTTCGTACCGTATCGGTCAATACTGGGCGGTACGTACCGTACCGGTCGGAAAACGATACTGAAATATTAATTTTGATACCGAGTTTAAATACTGGTCGATACCGGCCAGTACTGGTACCAGTATTTTAAATACCGGCCAAATATCGATCGGTACTGGAAATTTTTAAAAAATAGCTACTAAGTTGCAAAATTTTCAAATTTTAATTTTCAAAAAAATCAAAAATTTTAAAAAATTTGAACCTCCCACATCTAAATTAAAAATAAAAATTTTATTTAAATTTACAATTATTATTTATAAACTAATATTTATTTTATATATTTTGAATTATTAAATCAAAATTTTTTGACATATATATTATATATTTTTAAATTTAATTATATTTATTAATAATTATTAAATTAATTTTATAAATTAAATTAAGATATTTATAATTTTAGTAATAATTAATTTTAATTAATCAAATATATAATATATTTAAATGATAATAAATTAAATAATATATGTTTTTGTTTCATGTTTTAATTCTATTTGACTGCTTCCTTATCCTGAACTCTTGTTGTAATTTATAATAATTTGAGAGTTAAAGATATTTATTATTCTTTTTATTGGATGTTTTGAAGTAATTATTATTAATTATATAATAAAAATTGAAATTGTAATATTTTAAATACTTTATATTGTTCTTAATTTTATATATGATTGTATTTTTTCATATAAATTGTGGTTATTATTTATATGTGAAATATTTGAAAATTATTATTATTTCATATTAATTGTGAATATTATTTATTATTTTGATTTTTAGAGACAAGGTTAAAAATATACAGTACAATTGTACAATATGACAATGAACTATTTTGTAATTTAAAAAAAATTTAGGAATTATTTTATAAATTTTAAAAATTACCTGAAACGGTATCCGGTATTGACCGGTACCGGTACAGTACCGTACTAGAATCCAATTCGGATTTAGAATTCGGTACGGTATTTGTAACATTGCTATTGACTCACGACATGTAACATGCTAGCTGTGCAATTCTAACCACGTAGACGTTGAGATGGTTGCCATAAATTTTACTTTTTAAAGCAAAATGTGTAATTTGCCCCCTAACATTTTACATAAGGTTTAAGATAGCCCATAAAATTATTTTTAGTACCAGAGTGCACCTTAACTATACAAATGACGTAATTTGTACCCTTAAATTCTTAGGTTTCTATTAGATTTCGTCATAATATGGTTAGTCCATGACACAGAACTCGCTAACTGTATAATTCTAACTACATGAATGTTGATGTGGATATTATAAATGTACAATTTTTTATTTTATAAATATTTAATTTTATAAATTATTAAAACAAATATATATTACAATTTTATTTTTGTATATGCGCAACTTTGCATTAACTTCTTTATCAACTTCTCTCGTAACACGTTTCCTGAAAATTATAAGAAACTAAATCAATATCATTTAATTTTTAATAATATATAACTAAAAAAGATACAAAAATTAAAATAATTATCTAATAATACATATGATATATAAAATATAAAAATAATCTAAATTTATATAGAAACGTAATTTTTCATAGTTTATTAGATATGAAAATAATATTTATAGTTACAAGTAAAGAAATCTAAAAACTTCCAAAAATTTACAAGTATCATTATTAATTACGATGTATAATTTTGATTAAAGATGTGATTTGCACTTCAACATTTTACAAAAGGTCTAAGTAAGCCTCTTTCATTATCTTCGATACCATTTTGCACCTTAAAATTACTAAAAGATTACTCATTACACTATAAATAGGGGATAAACGTGATAACAGAATTAACGATACAGGTTTATTTAGACCTCTTGTGAAATGTTAATGTAAAATGTTGGAATTATACCCATGACCCAATCGTTATGTAATATATTGAACATTTATGTTTAGTATTTATTAACTTTGTTTAATAACATGGCAAATGATTATATTATCATTTTTTATTGTTTTTATCCTAATATGATAAGTCCTTGATTAAATTTATACACTTGCCATCATAATGGAGATTACGATAATAAGAGTCAAGTTTTTACGGTTTAGTCTAAAATTGTTCAAGATCGTAGGAATATCAAATAAGGACTTTAATGATCCGGTTAGATCAATATGTATGTAATAGTATTTATTGGATGGATATTAGTAGATTTCATTTACTAAGTTACATATATAGATGATACATATGAAGATATGATTATTGAACTAACCAAACTGAGAATTTCCAATGATTAATATTGCCTATTAACTGTAAAGTGGGATATTCTTATAAGGATTTAAATGTATATTTTTCCTTTGACTTGAGATCATCGTAGTAATCAATAGGTCACTTATTATGTTTTGATGTCAGACACCTAGTGTGTAAAAATGCTAGTTGAATGGTCATCGGATATAATTAAGTACCTATCTGATTAGTGGTGAGTCAAGATGGGATCTATCGACTCTAGATAATGAGTTTGAGTTCTATATTGTCATTGATCTTAATAGTTGTTTCAAGACCTTGACCAGGGCAATTGAATGAATGAGGAAAGGAGTTTCTTAAGTCATTCACCAATCATTAATGATTGACATGTAACATAGTTGGTTATCTAATAGGGTTTGACAGTTAAACCATACCTTAGGGTAATTTGAAGTTGTAACGATGGAAGGTAATAATACATTATCCTTAACTAGGTTCCATTTTGTAAGGTTATTACTTCACACTATCTGGTCGCTAAGGAGTGTTGTTAGACGCCAACCTTTATTAATAATTAATTGATTTAATTACTACCGGCTTAGTGATGAACCTATGTGGTCACACACACTTACAAGTGCAATATTTCATGTTTATGATTATTTAATTTATTATGAGATGATTTATTAAATAATCTATATGGCATATTATTATTATTTTGCTAGCACAGAAAATATAATTAATATTGGAAACTCTCTTGTGCAAAATAAATGGATAAAATAAAATATTTTTATTTTATTTCATTTTATTTAAAAAATTACAACCAATTTTTTCATTTTACCAAATACAAGTTAGTTATTCATTTTAAAAGATGGACATATATGAAGTGAAAAGAGGAACATACTCTTTCACTCGTTGAAATAACATTACAAAAAGAAGAGAGTAATATATATGGTCTGTCTCATTTTGTTACTTAAAATAATAATAATAATGATGATGATGATGAAGTTAAAAGTTGTTTTTTGCTCTAATGGTTGTAACATTTTAAACATTAAAAGAAAACACTTACGAAGTGAAGAGAGGATAAGATACAGATTTTTCACATTTGTTACATTGACATATGAAGGGAAGAGACAAAAGAAGAAAGGAGCTTTTATTCTTCTTTTGTGTTCTTTGTGTTTTAAATAAAAACCAAAAGAGAAAGTGACAAAATTGTTTTGTTCTATTTTTAAAGAAAGAGTTCTTCAAAATCTTCCATAGTCATATGTAAGTGTTAAAAGTGGGATGCATTTCTCGGTGTGGAGTGCATAGAGACTTCGTATTTTTGAAGTTCATTACTGATTAGTCTTCAAAAATTTCAGGTATGTGTCTTTGCCTGCTCTTGTTATTTGTATGAATATTAAATGCAATAGATCTATACATGATTGCGATTTTTTGTTTCCGCTATGAATTTGATCCATCAATTGGTATCAAAGCCAATTTTACATTTACATCATACTAAAAGTCTACACTTGTTGTTAGGCAAATTAAATGGTGTTTTGTTTTTTGATAATTGTTATCATAAAAATGCATGCCATTTGATATGCTTACGGTTTGAATACATGGTGTAATAGAAGTTTTTAAAACATTTGGTTACAAAGGTGTTTAACAGATGTTGAATACATGGTGTAATATAAAGTTTTTAAAAACATTTGGTTAAAAAGGTGTTTGACAGATGTTAAATACATGGTGTAATAAAAGGTTTTAAAAACATTAGGTTAAAAAGGTGTTTGAAAGATGTTGTACACATATAAGTATTTGGACTGATATAGTCTGTGCATGATAAACTTGTTAAAGGCCATTGGAAAAGCATGGTATTAAATGCATTTGGACAGATAATTATCAATGTGCATGGTTTTATATTGGTTTTTCACACGGATGCAAAACCAGAAAAACTTACATATTCATTTAATATGCATGAGTTTATATTGGTTTTTACGTGGATACAGAAACAGAAAAATTACAATATGAGTGAGTTTATATTGATAAACGGTTTTAATTGCAAATGTTATTTGGAAAGGTGATATGATCAATAGTGTTATTAAAATTGCTTTAACAACATGAAATCTTGACCCTTTAAAATTATTGAGTTTATTTTTGATATGATATATGATATTTTATCAAAAAGGATTTTCCACTCAAGTAGATCATAATATTTATTTTTGTTTACAAGGCATGACTTGATAACCAGGTGACTTGTAATTCAGGGATAAATAATATTTTCTATTGCATATGATGCACGTGTGAGGAAAAATTACTTAATTTTATACTTTTAGCCTAGACTACCTAGGGAGTATAATATTAATTAATTCTTTGTCACTTGGATGGATAAACTCAACTATATTAATAGGAACGAGCTGACAACTAGAGGACTATATAGTATTGATCCTACTATAAATTTTATATGATAAATTATGTAATTTACCACTCTTTAATTATGCATGAGTAACGACTTGATAACCAAGGGGCTCATTCATATTTTAAAGATTTTATATCATTTAGATAAAAGACCATGGCTTAATGATATATGATTGTGTTCTTGTCTTGGTAGTTTCTTTTTATTAGATTTCTTAAAATGTCTACTATATCAATGCGAAGCATTCTTGATGCTAACAAGCTAAAGGGTAATAATTTTGATAATTAGTACTGCGATTTGAGAATTGTTCTCATGCATGAGAAACTTATAAATATGATCGATAAACTCATAAAGGAAGCGCCTCCTGAGGGAATTGATGATGTTAATGCATTAGATGTATATTTTAATTACAATGAACAAAGTACTAATGCCAAGTGTATTATTTTGGCATCAATGAGTCCTGAACTCTAAAGACAACATGAAGGTATGAATCCTCCGCAGATCATTGAATATCTTAAGAAGATGTATGGGTCACAAAGTAGGACTACTAGATACTACTTATCTAACTCCCTATTCAAGTCTGAACTGAAGCCCAAATCTTTTGTGGGACCCTATGTTCTTAAGATGATTGATCTTATAGAACAACTTGAGAAGTTATGGTGTTCACTAAGGAAATAACTGTCACAAGATTTGATCTTACAGTCTTTTACTGATAATCTTTCACTGTTCATTGTTAACTTTAATATGAACAAGATGGACTGTGATCTTCATAAAATGCTCAACTTGTTGATCGATTATGAAAATCAAGTAGCATCTTCTGGGAAGGTGAAAGTGTTAGGGTCTGTGATTCTGGTTGGTAATTCTTTTAAACATAAGTGGAAAGGAAAAAAGAAGCCCAAAAAAAATCTTCTTGCACCCAAGGGTGTTTGGAACAAATCCAAGGGTAAGGAGAAGAAAGTTGAGCAAAAGGATGCTGAATGTTTCTTCTATATAAAGAAGGTAAACTGGAAGAGGAACTGTCCAAAGTATTTGGCTACTTTGAAAGGAAAGAAACAAGGTGGGTCTTTTCTGAAAAGTGTTTTTATGATTTCTTTAACTACTATTGATTCTACTAAACAAGGTAGTAGCATTAACATCTGTAATATGTTGCAGGGTCTAAGGATTAGTAAGAGATCAAAAAAGGGAGAAGTAAAGCTACAAGTTGGGAACGGAGCAAGTGTTGATGCCCTTGCTGTAGGAACTATTCTCTTGTTATGCCTACGGGAAAGACTTTATTGTTAGAAGATTGTTATTATGTTCCTAAATTTGTTTCGAACATTGTTTCCATTTCATCATTAGACAAGCGTGGATTTCATACAATCTTTAGGAATAACCAATGTAATATGTTTCAGGTGATGAATTATATGTAAGTGGTTATTTACATTATGGTCTTTATGTCTTACCTGAAATAGTTGTTTATCTGATTATGGATGTTTTTGGTCAAAAAAGGAAAAGAGGTAATCAAGAAAATCAAACTTACTTTTGACATTGTAAACTTGGTCGTATTGGTGAGAAAAGAGTAAACAAGTTGCACAAGGAAAAATGCCTTGGTCAATATGATTATGAATCATATGCAACTTGTGAATCTTGTCTTAAAGGCAAAATGACCAAATCTCCTTTTGCTAGAACTAGAGAGAGAGCTAGAGAACTTTTAGGACTCATACATGCTGATGTATGTGGGCCTACGAAAGTTCAAGAGAAAGGTGGATATTCTTATTTTATCACCTTCACTGATGATATGTCAAGATATGGATTTGTGTATCTTATGAAACACAAATCTAAATCATTTAAAATGTTCAAACGATTCTGTAGTGAAGTTGAAAAACAAACTGGTAAGAGCATAAAGACGCTAAGATCTGACCGTGGCGATGAGTATCTTAGTGATGATTTTGTTGATTATTTAAGGCAAGATGGAATCTTGTCTTAGTGGACTTCTTTAAGAAAACCAAAACACAATAGTGTTTCGAAAAGGAGAAATCGAACTTTATTAGATATGGTGAGATCCATGATGGGGTTCACCGATCTTCCTATCTTCCTATGAGGATTTGCTTTAAAAGTCGCTGCCTATTTATTAAACAAAGTTTCCATTAAAGCAGTCACTAAAACTGCATATGAGATGTGAAAAGGACGTAAGCCTAACCTAAAACATTTGAAGGTTTGGGGTTGTCCAGCTTATGTCAAGAGATTGCTGCCAAACAAACTTGAAGCGAGATCTGACAAGTGTAGCTTTGTTGGCTATCCCAAGGAAATTATGAGATACTATTTCTATCACCCTTCTGAACACAAAATGTTTGTGACCAAAAATGTAAACTTTTTAGAAAGGGAGTTCCTTAATGGAAGAAGTCATGGTTTAGAAATAGATCTTGATGAAATTCAAGATTTTGACGAGTTAACACAAGCTCAAGAGCATCAGATACATATTGAGTAGCCTTTACTTGATGTCTTGAAGTTGACACAAAAGGTACCAGCCTTAATCGTTGAGGAGAATAGACAGGTTAATGAACTTGTCCAAGAATTAGTGCAACAATAAGATCAAATAGAGGAAGAACCTATTGAACATGAGCCTTTTAAAAAGTCTATTAAGGATTGTTGTGCACCAGATAGATTAAAATTAATGGTGAAAGGTGATGATGATAATCATATTAATGATATCCCATATATTGATGATGACCCTAAGGCTTACGAAAAGGCTATAGAAAGTCCAGATTGTGAGAAGTGGTTTAAGGCTATGGAATCCAAGTTAGAATTCATGAGAATAAAAAAAGAATGGACTTTGGTTGATCCCTCAAAGGATATAACACTCATAGGATGTAAATGGATATTTACGAAAAAGATTGGAGTAGACAGGAAGGCTGAAACCTATAAAGCCCATCTTGTTGCGAAGGGATATAATAAAAAAGAAGGTATTGATTATAATGAAACTTTTTCTCCTATGGCAATGCTCAAATCTATTCGGATTCTACTTGCTATAGCTGTATATTATGATTATGTGATATGGTAAATGGATGTAAAAACAACGTTTCTTAATGAAGAGCTCAAGGAAGATGTCTATATGACTCAACTTGAAGGTTTCACATTGCCATATGCTCCTAATAAAATATGTAAGCTACAAAGATCGATTTATGGATTGAAGCAAGCTTCATAAAGTTGTAATATTTGTTTCAATACAAAAATCGCAAAGTTTGATTTTTTTAGATGTGAAGAAGAGTCATCTGTGTACAAGAAGGTTAGTGGAAGCATAGTTATTTTCCTAATGTTATATGTGGATGACATATTGCTAATGGGAAATGATGTACCAGCTTTGCAAAAGACAAAGATTTGGCTATCTAAATAGTTCTCTGTGAAGGATTTAAGAGAAGCAGCTTATATTCTTGGAATCAAGATCTATAAAGATAGATCAAGGAAGCTGCTAAGGCGCTCCCAATCCATGTATATTGATGCTGTCTTAAAAAGGTATCATATGGAAAATTCCAGAAAAGACTATCTACCGATAGACACTGGAATTTCTTTTAGTAGGGAGGATTGTCCTAAAATCCTAGAAGAAAGAGAGTGCATAAGTAGGGTCCCATATGCCAGCACAGTGGGAGCTATCATGTATACCATGACATGTATAAGGCCTAATGTAGCCTACGCGCTAGGAATAGTGAGCAGGTATTAAGGTAACCTAAGTGAGAAATATTGGAAAGTGGTTAAAACCATCCTTAAGTACTTGAGAAGAACTAAGGACCAATTCCTCATATATGGAAATTATGAATTAAAGCTAATAGGTTATACTGATGTTAGCTTTGCATCAGATAAAGATGATAGCAAATCTACCTCTGGTTATATTTTCACTTTGAATGGAGAAGTAGTGAGTTGGAAAAATTCCAAACAAGCTACTGTAGTTGATTTAGTTGCTGAAGCAAAATACATAGCTACATGCGATGTAGCTAAGGAACTGTTTGGATGCAAAAGTTCTTAACTAAACTTGGTGTGGATCCTTTGATAAAGGAAGTTGTTCCTTTATTATATGACAATACCAGTGCTATTGTACAAGCTAAGGAACCAAGGTCCTACCAAAGATACAAACATGTTATGCAGAAGTTTCATCTGATTAGAGAAATTGTTGAGTGTGAGGACGTTCAAATTCAAAAGGTTGAAGGAAAGAAGAATGGTGCATATACCTTTACTAAGGTGCTTGGATCAAAGGAGTTTGATAAGAACAAGTGGAAAATAGGATTGAAGTTCATAACTGATTGGGTCTAGGTCAAGTGGGAGATTGTTGGAATTATATGCATGACCTACTTGTTATGTAGTTGATTGAAAACCTATGTTTTGTACTTATCAACTTTGTTTAATAACATGGAAAATGATTATATTTTCATATTTTTTATTGTTTTTATCCTAATATAATAAGTCTTTGATTAAATTTATACACTTGCCATCATAATGGAGATTATGATAATGAGAGTCAAGTCTCAGGGTTTAATCTAAAATTGTTCTCGATCGTAGGATCATCAAATAAGGACTTTAATGATCCAGTTAGATCAATATGTATGTAATAGCATCTATTGGATGGATATTAGAGATCTCATTTACTAAGTTACATATATAGATGACGCATATGGAGATATGATCATTGAATCGACCAAACTGAGAATTCCCAATGGTTAATATTACCTATGAACTGTTAAGTGGGATATTCTCATAAGGATTTAAATGCATATTTTTCATTGACTTGAGATCATTATAGTAATCAATAGATCACTTATTATGTTTTGATGTCGGACACCTAGTGTGTAAAAATGCTACTTGAATGGTCATTAGATATAATTAAGTACCTATCTGATTAGTGGTGAGTCAAGGTGGAATTTATCGACTCTAGGTAATGAGTTTGAGCTCTATGTTGTCATTGATTTTAATGGTTGTTTCAAGACCTTAGTTGGGACAATTAAATGAATGAGGAAAGGAGTTTCTTAAGTTATTCACCAATCATTAATGGTCGACATGTAACATTGATGGTTATCTAATAAGGTTTGACAGTTAAAGCATACCTTGGGATAATCCGGAGTCGTAATGATAGAAGGTAATATAATACATTATCCTTAACCAGGTTCTATCTTTGTAAGGCTATTACGTCATACTATTCGATCGTTATGAAGTGTTGTTAGACGCCAACCTTGATTAATAGTTAATTGGATTAATTACTACCGACTTAATGATGAACCTATGTGGTCACACACTTACGAGTGTAATATTTCCTGTTTATGATTATTTAATTTATTATGAGATAGTTTATTAAATAATCTATATGACATATTATTATATTTTTTGCTAGCACAGAAAATATAATTAATATTGGAAACTCTCTTAT
>JAOSBN010000179.1:15720887-15742410 GCA_027563595.1 Erythroxylum suave | reverse complement strand
ATTAAATAATCTATATGACATATTATTATATTTTTTGCTAGCACAGAAAATATAATTAATATTGGAAACTCTCTTATATCAAATAAATGAATAAAATAAAATATTTTTATTTTATTAAAAATTACCATCGATTTTTGCATTTTACCAAATACAAGTTAGTTATTTATTCTAAAAGATGGACATATACGAGGTGAAAAGAGGGACATACTCATTCACTCATTGAAATAACGTTACAAAAATAAGAGAGTAAAATATACGGTCTCTCTCATTTTGTTACTTAAAATAATAATAATAATAATAATTACAAAGTTAAAAGTAGTTTTTTGTTCTGAGGGTTGTAGCATTTTAAAGTTAAAAGAAAACACTTACAAAGTGAAGAGAGAATAAGATATAGATTTTTCACATTTGTTATGTTGATATATGAAGAGAAGAGACAAGAGAAGAAAAGAACTTTTATTCTTCTTTTGTGTTCTTTACATTTTAAATAAAAACCAAAAGACAAAGAAACAAAATTATTTTGATCTATTTTTGAAGAAAGAGTTCTTTAAAATCTTCC
The DNA here is from genome assembly GCA_027563595.1 of Erythroxylum suave. NCBI lineage: Eukaryota > Viridiplantae > Streptophyta > Magnoliopsida > Malpighiales > Erythroxylaceae > Erythroxylum > Erythroxylum suave. The sequence goes on along the minus strand of JAOSBN010000179.1, from coordinate 15,741,854 downwards.
ATAGTCATATCAAGTGTTGAAAGCGGGACGTATTTTTCAATTTAAAATGCATAAAAATTTCGTATTTTCAAAGTTTATTACCGGTTAATCTTCATAAATTCTATGTATTTATTTTTGCCTATTCTTGTTATTAGTATGAATATTAAACGCAAAAAATCCATATAGGATTGCAATTTTTTGTTTCCACTACAAATGCAATCCTTCATAAAAATCGTATTTTTAACCAATTTTTAAAGACATTATTTTTAAGATTACATCAATATCTTGTTAGTCTATATTGCCTAGTATACTGGAAACTGTCAAAAAGATAACCTTTTCAAGATTTAGGATACTATCGATAACATTTTGTAAATGTTGGGACATAATATAATACCGATACCATTTAAATGTTGGGACATAATATAATACCGTAGATAACGATAGGACTAACTTAAACCATTTAGGAAATATTAAGATGCAATTCATATCTTTTACCTATAATTTTGTTAAATACGTGAAATTTAGAAGTTCAATTATGATAAATTTTGAAATATGTAAAGATATTTTTTTAAGTCAATTGCCCTTTTTATAAATGGATGCCAATCCTTTTAACTTTATGTTATAATTTTACAAAATATATATGGATAATAATTATAATAACCTTATCATATATATCATAGCTTTTTTCATAAATACTTATTAAAATCTTTTACTATACTTTATTTTTATAACATATATTAATTTCTAACATGTAATATGTTTTGTTCAAAAATTTTTATTGTGAATATAAAAATATAATATATAATTTAATATTAATAAAAATTTAAAATATAAATTTTTATAATAGTCACATTAACTTCTATATGACTAGAATTGCACAGCTAGCATGTCACATATCATAGGTTTACAGTGTCGTAATAAAAGTTTAACGAAAACCTGATTGCTATAGTGCAAATTGGCACTAGAAATAATGACATAAGCTATTTAAACCTTCTGCAAAACGTTAGGCAACGAATCGTGCCTTTTTCTTAAAATATTTACAACAGTTACGGCGCGTTTGATTTTACTTATTCTTTTGTGGTTTTTAATTTTAATTTTAAATTTTGTTTTCATTTTTTTTGTTTTTGTAAATATAAAACTAAAACGGGTTTGTTTGGTAGTTAATATCAATATATTTATATTTTCATTATTAATAATAATTAGATATTATATAAAACTTAAAAATAAATTATTTTTAATTAAATAAATTTACTTTAATCTTTATATAATATTTATTAATAAAAATCATTTTTATTTATTAAAATAAATAATTTAAAATTTATTTATTTATTAAATCAAATTTAATTTGAAATTTATATATTTTGTGAAGATATTTTAAATTTAATTATATTTATTGATAATATTATATTTATTATAATTTAAAAAATTATTAATTAGAATTAAATTATTATATTTCTTATTAATGATTAAATAATATATATTTAATTAATAAATCAGATTGTAAAAACATTAAAAATTAAAAAATGCTTTTTATAGATTTCATAAAATTTGAAAATTTAAAAAAATAAGACTAAAATAAAAACAAAAAATAAAACAAATACGTTAAATAAAAACAAAAAATCAACAAATACGTTCTTTTCTAACTAAATTTGAAAATAAAAACAAAAAATGAAAAAAAGAACCCTACTACATTACCGTAACGACATATTTGACATACCACATTATTACAAATTAACAGTATTGTGACAAAAATTGAACAATATTTATTTTATAAACATTAAAATATAAATTATTTTTAGAAACATGGTAAAAGACATCTTAATATTTATAAAAAACGTGTTGAAGTGATAATCACACAGACCTTTTGCATATAAATTTTCGTCATGTTTATGGGCTTCGATGGTTACAGTTTTGTACGATTTCATTAGCGAATTTGTCTTCTAGACTATTTTTTGTTGGATTGTCTAATCTCATAGCCAATTCTGATTTATGTTTGGATCAATTCCTATAATGGAACAACCAAGCATCAACTGTAACTAAGGCGTTATCTACGACGAAATCTAATGCTTTCACTGTATATCCCCAAGGCTTGAATTTATCCTTTTTACTGTCTCCTCTTGACATTACTTCGTCAGGATTTGATGGTAAATACTGTGATAGCCACCTTCCATGTACTTTGCCTTGAAAGTAAATACTATGAATGAATAGCCAATCTAACGCCTACACTTTCATTTACGTTATTTGGAGACACAAGATCCAACGGCGGCGACGTCAAGATAAACATGGTACGTTACCTTTTTCCTCGGTTCAGTCGATCTGAATTGAATGCTTGTTTCCAGATAACATAAGCAGGAAACGATATCTGGGTTTCCCCTTGTTCACTCAATTAATCATCTCTTCAATTTTGCTTTGCGATTTACGATAATCTCTCAGCTCATGAGATCATTTTTTATTGGCACTTTTAGTAACTTCAAACAAACTCAAACTTCTCCACTTAATCAGGAAGCTGAAGACCAAGAGAAGAAATGGTGTGGATCAGTTGGAGGTCTAGTTGATGCACCGATAGACAAAGTCTGGAACATGATCTCTGAGACAAAGAGACTACCAGAATGGATGCCAATGGTTGAAAGATGCACAGACTTAGAAGGAGAAGAAGGAGTGGCAGGGTACATTAGACTAGTCTCAGGTTTCATGTTCCCTCAAGAAGACGGGGACAGGTCATGGATTAAGGAGAGGTTAGTTTCCATTGAACCTTCATTGCACAGCTATGTTTATAAAATGGAAGCAAGCAACGTTGGGCTCGACGGATCTGTAAACAGGTTGAGGCTTGTTGATTATGGGGATGACTCAACGCTTGTTGATTGGTCTTTTGAGATTAGCCCTTTAGAAGGTGCGTCTATGGATAGCACTATAGATTACCTGGGGTTTCTATACAAATCTTGCATCAATAGGATCGCTGGAGCCATAGAAGCTGCATCAAGAAAAGTTCATACATGATCGTGATGGTGAAATTTCCTAGGTGGTCTGACTGTGTGGCAAAAATAACAGGACACCCCAACTTGAAATAAATATGGGTTGTGTATTTCAAAGTTTGGATTAAAATAAACGTCAGATAAAATTGGACCCAAGTCCAATCTCTCCGTCTCTCTGTCTGTCTCTGTTCTAATTTTCTTTTTCTAAGGTATTTATGTTTAACCAGAAACCGGAGTTTTCAGCCCACCCAAACCGTAGAGAGTGATACTACACAGATAAAGAATCTATTCGGCTTTCCAGTGATAAAAATTTTCAAAGAATTTTTAAGCATTAGCACTTCTTGAATTATAAAAATTTAAACCTTTTATTTGAACATATTTATATTCTAGTTGACCAAATAATTTGTTGATAATATGGATTTATCCAAACTTATTTAATACATACTCAAAAAGTAAATTTCTCTATTATAAATAACTTATAAAACATATAGAAAGTGCATATTTAAGATATTACATGTGACTATTTTAAAATTATTTAAATATTTTTTAAAAATTTAAGGTAATTTTCTAATATCGTGTCATGGTTTACGAAATTAAAAATTAACAATGTAATCTCTTAAGAAATTATATGATTATCTTTGAACTCGTATGCTTTTACTGATAGTTTCATCCATTCTCCTCATCCTCTATTTTAACATGTAAGAGTATCTAAATGATCTTCTAACCCAATCTACCCGTAAGGTCTCATTGAAGATACCATTGCATGTCAATTGTGCTAGAATCGTAACTTAAATAGTTATGCCCTTCAACTATAATTTGGGATTTAAAAATTTTGACATGACTCGAATTTAGTGTCAAAAGAAGTGCAAATACATATTACTCGAGGACCAATCTTTCTCTAGTTCTTTTTCAGTTACAAGAGAGAGACAATAACTACATACTGCTCAGTAGTTTTTACATTTTAATGTATATTGTTTCTTTTTTTTTTTAAAGAAAAAAGGTATTTGTATTATCTCAAGCTAAGCTTGACAAAAGAATACATCACGATGGCATAAAATAATCGTTACAACACCATAACAAAGAGAGCAAATCAATGATCCAGAAATCTGCGATTCTTAGAAAACTGATTTTTATCAGTGCATCACAAATTCTAGTGTTTCCTCGTGTTTGGACTAAGCTTAATCTATTTTTCTTTGGCTAAGAAGGGTTCTCTTCTCTAATCTATTAGATTGTTGTTTCCACCAGCTTCTGCGTTTCCACCTCTTTACCCGTAGTAACCTTCTATTTCTTTCTCTCCAGATTGTGTAAATAGCACAACATAGTGTTGTAGAAAGAGCTACTCCATTTGACCTCATTATTGTCAACATGTTGGTAGTCCAATGAATGATATTCGCCCATTCCCTTTAAGCATAATGTACTTGCACTATATTTTGGACTGTATCCCAGACAGGATATGAAACTCTACATTGAAAAAACAAGTGATCCAGAGTTTCATTTTCACTACCACACAAGCCGCATCTGGTGTCCATGTTGGTTGAGTTACCAACCATTAAACTTGCCTACATTCATAAACTGCTTTAAGAGATAGCGGAATCTTCCAAATTAGTTCAAATGAATGGACCTTTGGTAGAGTTTGTCTAAACATCTTGTAGTAACATCTATTGGAAAATTCCCTAGAGATGGTATGCACCCAAATTGTCTTATCCTCCCCCTTGCCTAATGGTGGAATGTAAGATAGCTCGTTGTCCAAACTAGTAACCCCTCAGAAATTATATGTCTACGTAATCAGGTTGTTTGATGTGTGTAAGTTTTAATTAATTAGCATTTATGATCAGCAAGGCATGGTTCGTTCACGTATTACCTAAGATGTCGATCCCACGAGGAGGAATAATCTAATCCTAAAATATAAGGCCAGAACAATTCGTTAAATTCAAAATATAATGGAACAAAAATGATAATTCAATTTAATCAAGCAAATCAATTTAAGAATCAATCATGAAAATATTAATAATTTAGCAGTTGCATCACACACTCAAGAATCAACCTGAAGGAATTACTCATTGAGAGAAAGAAAATTTTGCCTATCCTTAATGCTAACCTAATTGATTATGAATTACCAGATTATTGGTTCTAGACGATTCTAAGGTTGATTACTCTCTCTCGAGTTAAAACCATAAACCCTAAATTATAAACCTTAATCAGATTACGGAAGTTGCAATTTTTCAATTAAGAACCTATCCAAAACTCTGATTAGATATGAAGTTATCTAATAAACTATCAGAAATTTATGTAAGATCTCTCTTTGCACAATTTACTGATTTGATTTAATTATTATTCTATCAAATCACTTAACTCTCGTTAGCCCAATTTAATTATTTTTCATTCGATGCATCCTCTCAGTTTATTATTAAATTATACGCATCCAAAATTAAATCACAATAAATCCAATTAACACATAAACAATAAGATTTTATTAAATCAAAGATAAAAACCCGAAAGTGAGTTTAGAACATCATCAAAATCCAAAAATCCTATCATCAACTGTTATTCCAATTCTATACAATAATAAAATTGAAAATAGTAGGAAATATGAATTGAACGGACGATAGGAGGCAACGATGTCAAGAAACTCCTGATATGAGAAGTACGTTGAGTCGGCTTCTTCTCCTCTTCTCTCTTTCTCTATTTGTCGATAATTCTCTCTAAGGTTTCTTTAAAAAGTGGCTGACGTAAGAGCTCCTTTTGCCTTATTGTCTTAGTCTTTAAATACCGTTTTGTGTTCTGAGCAGCCCTAGGTTTTTTGGGGTCCAAACAGTCCAAAAATACCTCGAAACTTGACATTTTAGAGTGTCTGCGCGTTTGCCCGAAGCGAGCCACGATCGTAGGCCACATCCGAGCCTTCTATCACAATTGGGTCAAGCAGGCCATGATTATGGGCGATGTCCTAGGCTTTTGTCATAATCGTGGCATATGAGCCACGATCGTGGGGAAACTCTGTTGCTTCTATCACAATCTTGTTGTGTCACGATCGTGGGCCGTTGTTTTAGCCCGAATGTCTTTGAAACTTCTCCGTTCTTTGATGTTGACCCAAAAACACTAACAAATATATCAAGGTAGCTCAAAAATATAATAATTAAGCTCAAAAACTTGTACTAACTCATAAAACACTTAAAACATAAATAATTAACACAATTCTAACCTAAACACATACTAAACGATTGAATTAACAATTAAATACATATCAAACTAAACTAATAATTAAATACACATCAAATTAAGCCTGCACTTATCACTAAGCACCATTATTTAATAGTGAGCTAGCTCTTGCTTTTATACAAATTCTAGCAATCAATTGAACTAGCTCATTCCTTCAATTTAATGGACTCAGATCGCTTCAATTGTCAAACCAAAACCAAGTTAATTTACCATTTCTAATTAACTTCTTCATAGAGTGGTAAGTATGATCTTTCAAACTTAAAATTTATTTACAACTCCATTAAGTTTCCTAGATTGTTCTAATTGCCAAAAGCTTTTCTTCTTCATATAAAACTCATTAATCCACTTTGACTAAAGGGTCTCTTTATCATTAAAAAGCCTCCATATCCTTTTAGAAAGTAACACTTTTTGCATGGACGTTAGTGATGTAATTCCTAAGCCCCCTTCCTTTTTAGCAAGACACAATTCCAATTCACTTTGGCATCCTATAGGAATTGTTTGATGTAGCTTTCAATCTCCTTCATAATCTTCTTAAGAAGCACCGAATGAGAACTCCAATGCGTGTGCACATTTCTTAACACCAAAGAAATCATCTGCAATCTTCCAACAAAGGATAAACACCAATTTTACCATGCTTTGATCCTGTTTTGTACATTTGAACCAAGGGTAAGCAGTCGACATACCTCGGCTTGTTTATTAATATTCTCAAATATCTGATGGGAGGGGTGCTAATTTGAAGGTTTACCAACCTACTTAGCTCTTGACCATTCTAAACATCCGATAAAACGTACATATAACTTTTACGAAAGTTAATGTTGAAACCTTACAACTTAATAATTCTTCAAGAATCCACATCGTTAGAGTTAATGAATATGATTTAGCTCCATACAAAAATAGTAGGTCATCTACAAAGGCTAAATAGTTTAGCTTTATCCCTTTACATTTATGGTGAAATTTGAACCTTTGATTGTCAACGGTAAGGGTCGTCAACATTCTAGAGAGGACTTTAATGACTATTGGAAATAGGTAGGGGGGAGAGGGTCCCATTGCCTAATTCCTTTATAATTTTTGAAGAAGTTTGTTGGAATTCCATTGATAAGCAAGCCAGAATTCCTTGTTATGATGCATTCTTCTATCCATCCTATAAATAAATATGGAAATCCAAACGTACGAAGACAATTAATGATGAACTCCCATTTGATTGTATCAAAGACTTAAAAAAAATCTCTCTTGATACAGTAGCTCTTAATAGCCTTCTTGGAAGTTTAATCTTTAATCAATTCTTAGACAATAAGGATGTTGTCCCCAATACTCACGCCTTGAACAAACATGCCTTGGGATAAATCAATGACGGATTCAAAATGCTTCTTCATTCTGTTAGCAATTGTCTTTGAAATGAGCTTGTATATGATGTTGCAACATGAAATAAGGCAAAAATCTTTCATGCTAGTTGGGTTTTGAATTTTTGGGATAAGATAAATGTATGTTTTGTTTATTTTCGTAAGAAGTTTTGAGGAGCGAAAAAATTCCAGCACTTTTGTAACCACCAGCTCACCTGCAATGTTCCATGTCTTTTAAAAGAGATAGATTTTTGAGCCAATATTTTGTTGTAGAAAAACTTTGTATTGGCATCACCACATCTAAGCCAACTGATTCTAGATTTCTACCTCAATATGGAGTTATGAGCGCACAAGGCTAAGCTATATCCCCTCAAGCAAATAATCTCTTAGATTTTCATATTCTGGTTATGTGGAGATCCATATTTTTGTTGTTGAGTTTCCAACATCTTCCATTTTAACACTTGTAGAGAAATTTCATAGTCCATCTTGTTAGACTTTATGAAGTCCTTTAATGCAAGCTTTACCGATTGCAATTTCCTCATTAGTTAAAATGCTTTATAGCCCACCACCTCCATTTACCATCTACTATTAACTCAATCTTCAAAGCCCTGTCTTTTTGTTAAAAGATTGAAAATTTTAAAAAGGGATCTATTAATTTTATCAGTTTACATGACGTGTACACCCACCCTATGAGTGACATGAGCATCTTGGTTCCCCAAATTGAGCATATGAATGAATGAATTTAGTAAGCCAAAGCCAGTTAACCATGAATCTATCCAATTTTCTTTGTATAGAGTACTCACTTTGTTGTTTATTATCCCACATATAGCGGAATCCAACAAACCTTAAATCCACTAGATTAAGCACTTGTGAAATCTTCGTTAATTCTTTTCCCAAACCCTTTAATCTTGTCCTATCTCTATCAACCTCCATTAATGAAAGGATACAATTATAATCCCCTATGACAGCCTATAGCTAAACAAAAGAAAATGAGATGAAGATGAAAAGAAGAATAATACAATTCACCTTGTCATTTAAGGACGAAGGTGACTTGTATTTATATGGGTAGTGAAGGTGCACAATATCAATATAGAGGAAGAATACAATAGATAACATGACTACAGAGACAGTTACACGAAGATTCTAGAATGAGGAAGCTATTGAGCTGTGACAAATAAGTGGGTTGGATTAGTGGCTGATAGGCTTATGTTGATACTCCCCCTCTAGCTTAGCAGGGCAATGGTCACAATGAACTTGGTACACAAGGCCTAGAATCGAGCATGAGAAAGGGGTTTCATAAGTATGTTAGCAAACTGATTTGTAGAGGGGACGTACCCAATTATGAGATGGCTAAAAGTGACACGATCTCGGATGAAATGAACATCGACTTCAAAATGTTTAGATCTAGAATGAAGGATGGGATTAGTAGCTAAAGCAGCAGCGCCTAAATTATCACACCAAATATGGGGAAATTTAGAAGATGGAATGCCAATATCATTTAAAATGGATTGAAGCCAACTAAGTTTAGCTGTAGTGAGCCAGAGCATAGTATTCTGACTCCGTGCTAGAACGAGAGACATCACGTTGCTTTTGAGAAACCTAAGAGATGAGATGCAGGCCAAAGAAAATGTAGCAGCTGCTGATAGAGCAACAATCATCCACATCTGAACCCCAATCAACATCGGAGAAGGCAACAAGCTGGAAAGGAGCAGAGGAGGTGTGGCTGAAGAAGATACCATGCATGGAGGTGCCCTTAAGATACTGCAGAATCCGCTTGCATCCTTCCATTGATTGATGGTGGGAGCTTGCATGAACTAGCTTAACCTATTGACAATGTAAGCAATTTTAGGACGTTTGATGGTCACATACTCAAGTGCACCTATGGTGCTTCTGTAGAGCCAAGGATCATCAAATGGATCACTATCATCTTCTGGCAGGAGTCGGACAAGAGTTAGCCCCTTGCATCTTGGTTCAAGCTAGAAGATTCTCAATATATTTGTATTGCGACAAGTGCAGGCCCTGTTTATGGTATGTAACATAGAGGCCAAGAAAGAAGTGAAGTTGGCCAAGCTTTGTTACAACAAATTCATGGCTGAGCCGATCAATGAAGGAGTCTATAAGAGATGAATTCGAACCAGTGATGACATTGTCATCTACATAAACAAGAAGAAGAACTAGCTGAGAATTTTGGCGGTAGATGAAAAGAAAGATGTCAGCCGAGGAGTTGATGAAACCCCATTTATGAAGGGAATGGGAGAGGCAATCATACCATGCAGGAGGGGCTGACGACGACTATAAAGAGCTTGTTGAAGCTTTCATACATGAGAAGGAAATCATGAATCTACATAACCTTCAGGCTGAGGTATGAATACGGGGTTTAGAGAGCCATCCATGCAGGAAAGCATTATTGACATCGATTTGTTGAAGAGGCTAATTGTTAGCAATAGCAAGGGAGAGCACAAGTCGGATGGTAGTAGGTTTGACAACCGGGCTGAAGGTCTGTGAAAAATTCACACCAAGAGTTTGACTGAAGCCTTTAGCTACTAGGTGGGCTTTATGCCTTTGAATGGTGCCATCGGGATTCTATTTAAGTTTGAATAGCCATTTGTTTCCAACTAGTTTCATGTGTGGATGATAAGGTACTAGTTGCCATGTATGGTTATGACAAAGAGCATCAAATTCAGAATCCATAGCAGCTTTTCAGTGGGAATTGGTGAGAGCTTGAGTAACTGTGTTGGGTTCATGGTCAGTGGCAAAAGGGGAAGTAGTAGTGTGTACTTTAGGTTTGAATATCCCTGCCTTTGCTCGAGTTATCATAGGTTGGGAACTATGGAGAATAGGTGGTGGTGGTGGAGGGGCCATTTAGGTGGGAGTTACAGGAGGAGGAGCAGGAGTAGGAGATGGTGCTGCAAAAGACGTCTCTGAAACCTGACCTGTAAAAATAACATCAAAACCAACGAAAGGTGACGTTAAGGGATAGAAATGATAGGACAGGGTGATGGGTGTTGGAGACATAGATGTGAAGTGTGTGGGAAACGGAAATAATTTTCATCAAAGATGACATGTCAAGATATATAAATGTGACCATTAGGTGTCATGAACTTGTACCCTTTGTGAGCATCACTGTAACCTAGAAACAAGCATAGAGTGCTATGAAAAGCTAGTTTATACTGATTATAAGGTCTCAAATTAGGGAAGCAAGTGCACCCAAAAACTGTTAAGTGGGAAAAATCAATAGGTCGATTATATAATGCAGTGTAGGGAGTGGATTGGTTAATAATAGGAGTGGGAAGATGGTTTATGATGTGAACTGTAGTTTGAAAAGCCTCCCACCAAAATTGTAGAGGCATGGATGCTTGGTCTAGTAAGGTGAGACCGCACTCTACGATATGTCGATGTTTACGTTCAATATGCCCATTTTGTTCATGAGTATGAGGACAGGGACGGCGAAAAATGATGCCTGAGATTGAAGGAAAGGTTTAAATGGTTAGAATTCACGTCCCCAATCAGCTTGAAATTGTTTAATGTGAGCAGAGAACTGTGTTGAGACCATTTTCATAAAGAGAATAAATGTTGAGAGAGCTTTAGATTTAAGTTTAAGGGGGTATATCCAAGTAAAATGAGTAAAATCATCAACAAACAAAATGTAATAAGAATATCAATCTTTAGATTGATAAAGGGCGGGACCTCATAAATCACAATGGATCAATTGAAAAGGTTCAGTAGATTTAGTAGATGACAAAGGAAATGGTAAATTGTGAAGTTTTCTATACTAATAAGTAGTACATATAACATGATTTGTTTTAGATGGAAAAAATCATTATAAGCATTTGAAATTGTACGTAAGACAGATATAGAGGGGTGACCAAGGCACATTTTCCATGTATTTGAAGATACGATCTTGGGGGATATAGAATGGACATAAAGGAAAAGGTCATGAGACAATAAGTTGGTAGAGGTAAGAGTCGAAGGAGAAGGAGAATTTGACTTCAACTTATATAGGCCATTCTCAAGAGAACCTTATAGCAACACCATCCCTGTCGTCTTGTCTTTCACTTAGCAATGGTCCTTATAAAAAATAGGAACATTATTGTCATAAGTAAGTTTAGAAATACTCAACGAATTGGAAGTTATAGCAGGAACACATAAAGCAGAGTTGAGATGAAGTGAATGGAGAGAAGAGGACCCAAGGTGAGTAAGTGGGAGACCTTGTCCTTTGCCAACCGTGAGTTTGTCTAGGCCATGATAATCAAAGTATAGGTGAAGATTAGCCAGATCATGAGTGACATGGTTGGTAGCTTTGTTATCAAAATACCATTAAGGATCAGCCGCCGTCCGAGGGGTGGCAATGCATGAGAAGAGGGAGATTGTGTGGCTTGCTGATGGAAAGTAGCATCAAACTGATAAAAACAATTCAAGGCAATATGTCCAGGACGATTGCACTCTTGGCAAATAGGTTTATTGTTGTTACTATAACGTCCCCTGCCATGATAGCTCCCTCAATTGTTTTTTCGACTACCATAGTTAATGTTGCTAGTGCTACAACTAGTGAATTGCTGGAATGCTTAACCACCACGTGAATTAAATGAGTGAGAAAAATGAGTTGTGGGTTAAGAAATATCAAGTGAATTAAGTGACTGGTGCTGCTCAAGACGTACTTTTTGATTAAGAAGAGTTGCATAAACATCTTGGAAGGAGAATTGATCTAGATGTGATGTAATGGTGACAACAACTGGATCATATTCTATACCCATACTAACTAGGATGCTTATGATTAAATCATCTTCAAATAAAGGAGCACCAACACATGCCAGAGTATTAGCTAGGGCCTTCATTTTTTTTAATATAATCAGCGTGGGAGCCTTTATGGGTTTGTTGTATTTGAAATTTATGTTATAGAATTATGGTTTTTGAATGAGAAGCAAATGATCGTTCTAATGTGAGTCACACATCACAAGAGGTCGCACAGCATGTGACATGGCTGAGTACACTCTCAAATATAGATGATAGTAACTAACCCTTAAGTAATTGATCCGGGCATTGCCAAGCTATATATGATGGATTTGGAGACTACCCGATTGTTTCACCACCATTTCCAGTGATGAATTACGGTTGGCAATTTTGTGAACCATCAATGAAGTGCATCAGATCATGCCCACATATAACAGGGAGGACCTGAGATCTCCAATTGAGGTAATTTGTTTTGTCTAATTTAGTAGGTAAAACAAAAGAAAGTGTTGTAGTAATAGGTGCTGTAGATGAACGTTTGGGAACAGCTGATGCTAAAATTGTTGAAGGGCTACTGGAACCAGAGGGCGAGGATTAATCCATTGGCTCTGATACCATATAGCTAAAATAAAGAAAATGAGATAAAGATGAAAAGAAGAATAATGCAATTCACCTTGCTGTCCTAGGATGAAGGTGACTTGTATTTATATAGGTAGTGAAGGTGCACAGTATCAATACAAAGTAAGAATACAAGAGATAAAATGACTATAGAGACAGTTACACGAAGATTCTAGAATGAGGTAGTTGTTGAGATGTGACAAATAAGTGGGTTAGATTAGTAGCTAATAGGCTTGGGTTGCTATAGCCCAAGGACCTCTTATCGAAGAATGAATTATTATGATGTCCTACTAAAGTTTTGTTTTTTGGAATGAATGACTAGTAGCATATATAATTGAGAGTTCAAAGCTATATGGGATCTCTTGGATTTCACAAGTAATGTGTATAACTGGGTCTGATATAAAACTTGAATGAACTTTAGCTCTCTTTGTTGAATGTAATAATGATCTTGCCGTTGTGATGAAATGTATAATTAGCAATCAATTTCCATTTGTCAACCAAAAAAACCAGGTGAAGTTTATAGCTGTGTAAGCTTTATTTTAGTTTCTAAAATTCCCAACACTATTAGATTTTTCTCAAACATAATATCCTTCACTTTTAGTTGTTTAATGTTAGAGAAGTGCTCTAAAGACAATCACTTTTAGCACTTATTGTACAAATCATTTTATGATTAATAAAGTCATTTTTCATTATTTCGATGTTCAGACGTTTATGGATTTGATTTTGATCTTAAATTGATTTAATAAAGTCCTTGATACAAAACATAACATAGAGGAAATCATTATGAGAACATGATAGTAAGACTCCTATCATGTGTAATTATGTTACTATCTAAACTTTCCATAGTCATAGGATTAATGAGATAGGATATCATTAATCCAAATAGACTAGTGTATTTTATACTCCTTGATTAGATCAAATAGTAGATCTCATAAGCTGTAGACATGAGTTGTTTAGAGTTAACTTATGAATGCTTACTAAGGGTAGTAAGTAAATTGGATTGACCTACTATGAGACAATCATATGGATATTATATTCCAATATCAATGATAGTCTCATCATAGCAATGGTGCAAGTATCCTTTGACTTGAGGTGCTCAAAGATATCTCGAATCCTAATCTTATGCTTTGAGTCCATTCATCGGTGCCTTTTAGGGGTTACTTATAGGGAAGTAATTAGGTACAACTGGAGGTATTTAGAGATAAATAACTAGAAGGAGATGATACCTACGACCTTTTGTCAGGGTTATTACTCAGGAGCCTTTAGCTAGAGTAGATATGTGTGATAAAGAGAGTCTTCAATGAAATATATAGTAATGAGATCTTTAGGACAAGATCTAATAACACTTCAACTAGATGTGATGTAGTCAATCTAGTAAGAGTTGACACTTTAACCATACTTTGAGCCAAGTAGGGTATAGATGGTAAAAGGATAAATTGCATGACAACATTGCGTATGGAAGGGTTCGTAGTCAAACAATTGACTTTTTGGTCAATTAGGGGTCATGACGTGTTGCTGGATAATGCTCTTTATTTGCTTAAATTAAGTGTTAATTTAAGTGGCCAATATAACAGGAAACCTAATGGGTCATACACATAAAAGATCTAAAGGATGAGTAAAATGGTCTTGAATGGTGATTCAAGATATGAGAGAGTGTTTTGGGATTGTTTCACGATGTGATTGTGGTAGAAAATGTTACATGAACTGGATTAGAAACAAGGGCTGTGGGCTTCCATTGATGCATGCTATTCATGGTCATTAACTTCCCATAACTTCCATTAATGGATATTATTCATAACCATTAATTTTCCATAACTCTCCATTAGTGGTAGGGTTATGGAAGGCTAAATGGTGTAGAAATTTGAAATGATTTTCGTGCATCTTGTGTAAGACTCAAAGAGAAAAAGGAAAGGTTCTTTTTCTAACACACACACATTTTTCTGTCTAACTCACTTAAGAATTATTATCTTTGCTAGCACAAAGAAATAATTCTAGCCATCTTTTAGTGAGGTTTCATCCTTCCATCTTCATGTGGACTTTCATTAGAGATGGTCTATATTGATTGTTATAGTTTACGACAACCCAACGTAAAGAAGATTAAAAAACAAAGAAGATTGTCAGAAAGGTATGTAAACACCTTACATTTCATGTTTTTGTTTTTCTATGTCTATATGCATGAGTAGACCTGGTTTCTGAGGGTCTGTTTTATTTCCACTGCATATATTTGATATATATTATGTATGAGATGCATGATCAGAACTTAAAATTTAAGAGGGGTCATTAAGCCCTCCTACATTCTAAAACAAGAAATTTATGAATTAGGTGGGAGTTTGTAACTCTTTAAACTTATTCTTTCCTCTAATTTTTGTAGCCTTCTTTTTGTTATTAATTATGAGTTGAAATACCACCCAATTTGTTTCCCTATCTTACTCTCCACCATACCTTGACGTTTTAGAAATGTCTTCATTAGGTGGGGATATTTCATTTTAGATCCTCTTTTGCGTGGATCGCTCTTTATGCTGGTCAACTGGTCTCTTAGGATTCTGTTCCTCTTCATCCTTTTACTCCTTAGCCCTATCTTTAAATTGTTTATTAACATCCATGTGAGGATCCCCATCAGCTGAATCCTCTCTCAGCCCTATAATTTCTTTGTAAGTGCATGTAGTAGACCTTTTCCAGGTGGTTTCTACACTTTATAACTCATCCCAGGCTTCTAAGGATAATTGAGTTAAATGGTTTCCTTAACTCCCCATCTCGCTTAAGTTCATCACTGGAAATGTCTCTGGGAGCTCACTATCCTTCTCTAGTTCCACACAAATCTAAGCAAAACATATTTTTTTCCATCTTCACTGTTTGAGTATCTGTAGTAAATGGCCCCATTAAACTAGCTAGAAAGCTTAACCTTTGTATCATCTAAAACTCAAATGGGACGTTATGAAAAATGACCCAGATAGCTTTCATTGGAAAATTTGAATAAAAATGTGTCCTCCTTGGTAAGCATGGTCTTTTCTAGCCCTTTCTTACCCCATTTCTCTGATGCCTAAACTTGTACTTGCGAGTAAGAAGGCCTCTTATTCCAGAAGTATTCTACTAGTGTTAAGGACCAAATTGCAGCTCCTACTTCCAACATATCTTTTCGGGGAGTTAAGATCCCATCAACCATTACATCCTTGAAATGGGTTAGGTTGTTGTTAATTGTTAAGGCAACTACCTTTAAGTTCCAAGAACTTTTAAGGGAGGCAAGGTCTCCTTTCTTACTTATTGTTGAACTCCTAACCTTAACGTACGTAGATTTCTTTGAACTTAGAAGTTATGGAAAATTGTCTTCAGATAACTCCACTCCTCGAGCTTTCTTCTTCACTAACAGTTCCATGCCATCAACTTCCTTCACCGTCATGGTCCATTCCATGGCTGTACCAATTCCCTTCCTAGTTCCTCAAGCTATCTTCTTCGCTAACAACTCCATACCGTTAGCTTCCTTCACCATCGAGGTCCTTTCCATGGCTGTACTAGTTCCCTTCCTAGCTAAGTTATCTTCCTTGGCTGTTTCACCCTCCTCTGTATTGTTCCTAGATGCTATGTCTAGAGAGGGTTGTGAACTCTCCACTCCTACCAAAAATTTTCCAAATCTAGAAGAATGTTAAGAGTAGGTAAGTAATTTTAGTAATGGGAAGTTGTTTTTCAAAAATGTCATTCTTTTTTTACTGTTGCAGCTTTTTTGCAATGCAATAAATGCTTAAAAGAGACAATCATCTTGTTTGGCAATCAGCGGATTATATTAGTTGCTAGCTGATTCTATCAATAGTTAGTTGATAGCAGATTATATCATCTGACTTGACCAACAAATCATATCAACTGTTTATTAAAGATGTTTGGTAAAATTAACTGTTTAGTATTAACTGTTTATGTGTAAAATAACTTATAAAGACATCACATAAAAAAATTTATAATAACATGAGTATTATATTTTAATATTTCTTTGAATATTTTCATAAGAATTTAAATTTTAGATATTTAATTTTACAAAAATTAAGTGTATAAATCTATTAAAAATAATGATGACGATGATGATGATGATGACGACGACGAGTACTTCTTTTTTCTCTTTTCTCAATCTTAAATTAATGATAGATACTTAACGTAGGCCCAAAATTAATAATTATTGTATAACATAAGACCAAAATTAGTAATTATTGTACAAAAAAGAAAACTTCAATAATTACATATGTAGCTTATAAGATTGAGAATGGACAACAACGAAAAAAATTGTGTTTTTGGTTCATTTTGGTCTTAGAATCCAAGAGAGAAGCAGAGATATTCATTTGAGTTTGCAAAGACTTAAGATTATTAAATTCACAGTATATAAATACACTACACGTTGCTCCACTTTATTGCTATCTGTAGGTTTTGGAGAGGGCATAATCTGTCATTTATAATAAGCTGAAGCAAAACGTTACTCCTTTAAAGCTTTTTAAAACTCAATTGACTGAGTTCAATCAACCAATCCAATCAGCTGCTTACTAAACACTAAAGGCAGCTAGTCAATAAGGTCAATCAACTAAATTTATTTAATTAGCTATTTTTGACTTATTAGCCACCAACCAAACAGGGCCAAGATCAAAAGTTGAAAGTAAAATTGTGCATTTGCATATAGTTTTGAAAATTACGAGATTTCAAAATCAAACATGTGAAAAAAGACGTGGTAGTTGCAAATCGATAGATATGTTAGAGAAGAAGACTCTGATGGGCCTTTACAAATCAGTAAAGTCACTAAAACCTATCAGAATAAAGACATAGTAAAACCCATATGCGCTTCAGTCCATCAGAAACATTCTTGAAGCTTCCTTTATGACTTGTGCAAAATAATCATCAGCTGATAACCGAATTCTCCAGCTACTAGATTCTTAGCTGTATTAGTGACAAAATATTATGTTACTATTGTCAGCCCTTTGATCATAACAAATTGTATCTAATGGCTAGATTTCAATCTCTGTTTGTATATAAATATAGAATGAAATCAATAAAATGATTATCAAGTTTACAAACAAATTACTATCAAACTTTACATGGTATCAGAGCCTTCTCTAACTCGCATCAATATCAATGGAGTCCACCACCTTTGCCACAAACTCACCCTCTTCCTATCTATTCAGCTTTGATTTTCCAGCCTTTGCAAAAACACTCAACTTCAACATTCCCCTTAAGCTTGATCAATACAATTACCTCAATTGGAAGCCACAAGTACTCGTTGCTATGCGTGCATTAGATCTAGAAAAATACATCTCAGATCAGGCTCCTCCACCTTAATTTCTTCCTTCATCTATTTCAAGTAGTGATGAGTCTCTTACTGTTGAGAACCCTACTTATAAATGTTGGTTCCTTGTAGACCAGCTTCTCTTGTGTTAGTTGCTAACAATCATCAATGATCAAGAAATTGGGCAACTCAATCATGCATCTTCTTCAAAAGAGCTATAACATATCTTAATCAATCTTTTCATGTAGACTTCCCTTGTTAAAGTCTTGTAGCTAAAGCAACAATTAGCCACTATACAGAAAGGTGCTCTCTCCATCTCTGATTACATACAGAAAATAAAAGTTATTGGTGATTCTTTTAAGGTTGTCAGACATCCCATATCTGAGAAAGAACTTGTTCTTAGCACTCTTAGTGGTTTAGGCAGTGACTATGATTCAGCAGTATGTGTTTTTCATATACTATGACTTCTGCTACTCTTCAAGAGGTCCAGTACTATCTCATGATGCATGAAACTCGCCTAGAGTAACAACTTGCTCTCTCTGAACTCCCAACTCCTACTACATCAGCCAACATGACCAACTTCAATAGAGACTCTTACTCTTAACAAGGTAGATGACAGACCAATTGGGGCTCAAGAGGTAGTCATGGTCGAGCGGGTAGAAACAACATGTTATACTATCAACTTTGGCCGAAACAAGGGCGTGATGACTTCAAATGCAATAAACGTTTTGATATTTCCTGGCAAAACAACAGACCTAGTCAGCCTCATCAGTCACAATCCTCTACCTCTCACTAACACCAATATGCCTATATTGCTCATCAAGCCTCCCTTATGAGTCAACTTGATCAAGCTCTCGATCCTACATGGTTTATGGATAGTAGTGCCACTAATCACATCACTGTCAATCTTGGAAATCTATCTCTCAATAGTCCTTACAATGGGCCAGATACTCTCACAGTGGGCAATGGTAATCATCTCCTTATAACTCACACTGGTTCATCTTTACTTACCTTCAATAACAGTACACCCCTATCACTATCCAACATTTTGGGAGTTCCCAACATTTTAAAAAATCTATTTAACATATCTCAAATAACAAAAGATAATGGTATTGTTGTTGAGTTTATTGACTCTTATTGTGTGTTTAAGGAAAAAGTTACAGGGAGGATTCTTCTCAAGGTTCTGCCTAAGGATGACCTGTACAGCCTCAAATCCACTCCTACATACACTCCATCCAAATCAAATCCCATACAACCTCACAAATCAAACCATTACACCACCACTGTAGCCTTTATCATTCAAAGAAATGCAAATATATGGCATGCCAGACTAGGGCATCCACATTCTTTTATATTGCATCATGCTATGCAATCATTGAAATACAATTTTAATCCTACTACTCTTCGTTCCTGTGATGCTTTTAAGATGGGTAAACACCACCAACTACCCTTTCAAACACATGAGAAAATCATACACACTGACCTATGGGGCCCTTGTCCTATTCCTTAAACTACTGGGCACAGATACTATATTATTTTTGCAAACTCATACACAAGATTCACTGGGATTTATCCATTGAAACTTTAGATGTTTTCATCCAATTTAAAACTCCAGTTTAGAATCAGCTAAATATGAAAATAAAAGTAGCTCAGAGTAATATGGGTGGTGAATTTAAAGCCCTATTACCCTTTCTTGCCTCGCATGACATCCAACCTCACTACCCCTACCTATCAAGACAAGTAAATAGAGTCCTTAACCCACTAAAAGACAAGTAAATAATTTTAACTTACCATTATCTCACCCTTCTACAACCATTCAATCCATTCCTCACACCACAAATCAACATCCCATGACAACTAGATCCAAATTTGATATCTTTAAACCTAAATTATACACCACTTCCCTATCACCAACAACCCTTAAATTACCAATAACCTACAATCACTGCTCTGTAGGACCCTATATGGAATAATGCTATGTATAAAAAATTTAATGCTCTTAAGCGCAACAAGACATGGCACCTTATTCCCTACCACCCCTCCATGAAGTTACTAGGCACCAAACGGATCTTTCGGATCAAAAACAATATTGATGGATCAATCCCTAAACACAGAGCACATTTTATGGTGAAGGGTTTCAATCAAACACTTGGACTTCACAAAAACATACAGTCTAGTGGTAAAGACATCTACAATTAGAGTGATCTTATCTTTAGTTATCTCAAAAGGGTGGGACATTCAACATGTTGACATCAACAATGCATTTCTAAATGGATCTCTCATTGATTCTATCTACATCAGTCAACCCCAATGCTTTGAAGAACTAAATTTCAAAACATATGTCTGCAAGCTTGATAAATCCTATATGGACTCAAGCAAGCTCCTAGAACTTGGCATAACACTATATGATCTGCTCTAATTAAATAGGGATTTACTAACTCTATTTGTGGCTCTTCCCTATTTTATAGACTTGACATAGGTTCAATTCTCCTAATATTGATCTATATAGACAATATCCTAATAACAAGAGACTCATTAAAAAACATTCACAACATTATACACAAGCTTCACCATCAGTTTGCTCTTAAAGCCTTAGGAATCATTAATCATTTTCTAGGGTTAAAAGCTTATCGAGACTCCACATGATTGTATTTGTCTCAGTATTGTTGGATCGGTAAAAGAAAGCATGCTATATTTGGAGAAACGGTAGATTTTAAAACTTTTAAGAAATCATTTTTCCAGCGGAAGCAACAAATCCAAATCATCATGCCAATCCATACATTATATGGTATAAGGATAATAAAAACATAAACAAGATGAAGAGTATTACCGACTCCTTTGCTATAGCTTTAAATCCTCG
>JAOSBN010000179.1:15697165-15720787 GCA_027563595.1 Erythroxylum suave | reverse complement strand
ATACATTATTAATTCTTACATCCATACATATGAAGATTGAGCTAAACCTATTTTGCAACCATATAAAAGATCAGCAAGGAAACTAAAATTCCATTTATGAAATTGCATAAGTAAAATAAAGAAGTTCTAGCCCGCAATAGCAAATCACTACTAGCCTATTATTATAGTTGGAACTACTAGAGTCTTCAAATTCCATTTATGAAATTGCATAAGTAAAATAAACTATGTATATTAGAACTTATTTGTATTACATTATTCATGATTACATGACTTTATATAGCACACTTACATTACCTGAAAAGAAATTCTCTATCTAACGAATGCAGACAAATTTGGTCATTAATAGAACACATTGCATAAACAAAACACTAGATATTTTACATCACCTATTCCTCCTCTCTCTTGTTTCCAATTAACAAAAGATTGCCTATGCTATGTTATAACACAATATGATATATATGTAATTTGATAACCAATATGAGGTTTCAAGCAGTGTTAGTTCACTGTTGAAACATAGGGTGAAGGAATACCGATATCGACTTCATAAATATTATCAGTCGTTTCCCTCCGATGAAGAGGTAAGGAAACAAGTGCCGGAACGGGAGACTAAAAAAAATTGGAATAAATTATGTGACTATTAGGCTTCAACGAAGGTTCAGGTTTGTTTTTTTCCTCTTAAAATTTCCTTCCATTAATTATGTTTATACATCTCATAATTACTTCTCTTAATTTAGGAAAAGCATCAGAAAATCAAGGCCAGCAAAGCCTTTATAAAGACTCCTCATAACACCGGCTCCAGATCATTTGTCGTTGTCCGAAACGAAACGTTTTCAATTTATTATTCTATTTTTTAATATTTTAAATTCTAATTGGTTAAAATTTTTTAAATTCATATTATAGAGTCAAACAGAACTCCAAGGGCAAGAATGTGATAGGATCACATTGTACAAGCACACACACTATAAGGAAGGTCAAGATTGGATGTCTGAAGAAGCACAAAGTAATTATATAAGTACAAATAAATTAATATTACATTTAATTTTTCTATTTAATAGTAAGTAATTTTTTTTACTTAACTCAATTTACTATTTTAAATTGTAAGACAAGATGCATGAGTTGTTGCAGACGTCATTGACTGAGGGGAATCAACCCAATGTCGATGACATTTGCAACAATATCCTTAGTACACGATTGGGCTATATCAAGGGTCTTGGGTATGGCCCTAAGCCTGTTGGTGCATCTTCATCACGATCAATTACAATGACAGCGCTTCAAGAGCTATTCTGCTACTGAAATAAAATTGTCAATAATAACTATCACCTACGAAAAAATTTTAGTAGGAATATAGTTTTCTCTACGAAACATAAACGTCGCAAATAACTATATACCACGTTCTCTATTATTGTTGGTTATCCTTTTTTGCGACAAATTATTTGTGTCGAAATTACTTTTTCCTGAGGACTACATGAAAACATCGCAGAAGTTGTTTTTCTACCGCGATTCCATGACGCTTTTGGCGACGATATTGATGCATCGCTCATTATTATTTGCAACGATTATTTATTCTTTTGCGACGTTTAATTTCGTCGCTAATTGTCCTGTTTGTTGTAGTGATGGCTTATATCCACGCCCATATTTGGTGGTCAAGGATTTTAATGTATTTTCAAGGAATTAGACACCTGGAACACTCCCTTAAATGTAAATTGTAAATTTATTTGTAACTTTTAAAAATATACATAATTTAGGTCACGCCAATGTTGAAAACTTTGTTCAATCAAAAATAAATATTCTATCTCCAAGTAACTCCTGCTCTTGTGATTGTTCCGATCATGTATATGTAGAAGCTAGATGTATTCAAACCAGTGGTGGCAATTATTTGCTGGAATAATATCAACGTGAGAAAAATGTGCTTATGGTTCGGGAGGTTGGATCAGTATGCCTCTTCAAACATGTTTTAACATAGCTAAATTTATGATAGCTGCACACGTTAGTTAGCAAAGGTACTCAATCAACTGGAATTCCACTATCGATTCTGGTTCATATATAGATGGTACAAATATGAGTGTCAACAATACCTTGTGTTTCATGGTAATTAATAGATAAAATTTCACTGTTATTATGAACCTAGGTTCATGACTTAACACTAATTGGTAGACAAGTATATAAGGTGCGAAAACTATTCAAAGAAAATTGGATATATTACTTTAAGGTGAAGATTTGTGAAGTATATGGCTTGAATTGGGTGTAAAAAATGTCAATACTTATTATTGACTATTGAATTTGTAGAAACGATTGATGGAATCAAATTTTCTTTTGGATGAAACACATTAGGAAGTTGTTCAAACATTTAAAACCATTTGGAAAGTATATGAAATAATATGGCTCATTATATATGGATGTTGGAGGATATTGTGTATCAAGCACTAAAGCAAATTTCAAATTGCTCAGGACTTGCATTATTTATAACAAAAGTGAGAGATAGATTGATTAATTATACCTAGTAGTGTTTTTTTAAAGTGTAAGGAGGATGTGAAAAAATAAGTGTACAATCGTATTATTGAAATAATCTCTCTTTATAACTAAGCAGTTTTCATATATTCACCTTTTTTGTTTAATTATTTGAGGAAGTAATTTTTTTCCTGCACTTTAGGTAATTATCTTATGCACTTGATTCCTTGAGGAGTGTTTATCGAAGCAGGTGGTGAAGAATGTGAGAAACAAAGTCCATTGTTACCATCAACGGAAAGTTTCCAAGAACAACTTTTTGTTCAAGGGAAGACGATCATGTTCTTGTCAGGGTCACCAACCATGTTAAGAACAATATTACCATCCACTGGTAAGAACTGAGGATCACTCCTTGTCTTAATTAGTATGAGAAGCCACTAAGGAAAATAATGACATGAAAGATCGTATTGTACTAATTACATGGTCAAAAAGTTCAGTTCAAGTTTCAAGTCTTGACAGGCATGGATTGAGGCAATTGCATACGTGCATGCATTACGAATTGCCCAATACAACTTGAGCAAAGCTGTCTTAACAGTTTTCACTCTCGCAGGATAGAGAGGCACGCTCCTATGGCATGCCCATATTTCATGGCTTAAGAGTAACCAGTAATACATAGAGTAGACCTTATTACGTATTCAGGATCGGACGTGAAAGGATTAAAAACAAAGGTAATGCGAAATACCTGATTCGGTTCCATCCAATCTTTAAAAGCTTTTTACAGCTGCCAAACGAGCTCGAATCTCCTCAAGACCTTTATAGAAAACGTTTGCCGGATCGAGGACTAGGCCTTTCTGTAGTTTACTTAACACACGGGTGCTCTTAATGGGTCAGAGCTCTGAATGCTCGTGAATTACTTAAGTTACTACAGGAGACCTACCTTATATATATGTATAGCTACCATATCAAGCTTCCTCATCACAAGGTCGATACGGTCTAGGTCTACACTGAAAGGGACCCATTTTCTACCCAGACTTCGACCCATTAATTTAGATCATTTATTGGGTCACTTTATTACCTTTATCTGGATCAAATTGCGTTACTTAATCGGTAATTTATTAGAAAATTACCTATGACATGCCCATATTTCATTGCTTAAGAGTAACTAGTAATATGTAAAGCAAACCTTATTACGTATTCAGGATCGGACGTGAAAGGATTAAAAACAAAGGTAATGTGGAATACATGATTCGGTTCCATCCAATCTTTAAAAGCTTTTTTCAGCTACCAAACAAGCTCGAATCTCCTCGAGACCTTTATAGAAAACGTTCGCTGGCTCGAGGTCTAGGCCTTTGTGTAGTTTACTTAACACATGGGCGCTCCTAACGGGTCAGAGTTCTGAATGCTCATAAATTACTTAAGTTACTACAGGAGACCTACCTATATATATGTATAGCTACCATATCAAGCTTCCTCATCACAAGGCCAACACGGTCCAGGTCTACACTGAAAGGGACCCATTTTGTACCTGGACTTCGACCCATTAATTTAAATAATTTATTGGGACACTTTATTACCTTTGTCTGGATCAAATTGCGTTACTTAACCGGTAACTTATTGGAAAATTACCTATGGCATGCCCATATTTCATGGCTTAAGAGTAACCTGTAATACGTAGAGCAGACCTTATTACGTATTCAGGATCAAATTTGTAAGGATTAAAAACAAAGGTAATGAAGAATACTTGATTCGGTTCCATCCAATCTTTAAAAGCTTTTTACAGCTGCCAAACGAGCTCGAATCTCCTCGGGACCTTTATAGAAAACGTTCGCTGGCTCGAGGTCTAGGCCTTTGTGTAGTTTAATTAACACACGAGTGCTCCTAACGGGTCAGAGCTCTGAATGCTCGTGAATTACTAAAGTTACTAAAGGAGACCTACCTATATATATGTATAGCTACCATATTAAACTTCCTCATCACAAGGCCGATACGATCCAGGTCTATACTGAAAGGGACCCATTTTCTACCCGGACTTTGACCCATTAATTTAGATCATTTATTGGGCCACTTTATTAACTTTGTTTGGATCAAATTGCATTACTTAACCGGTAATTTATTGGAAAACAAAATGGCAATTAATAACTGTCCATTAATAAGGAAAAAGACAACTTTGCCCCTAAGGGAAAAATTATCTTACAATCTCCCCCTTGGACAATTATTAATTGTAGTTTTAATTTAGTTTAAAATAGTTTGAAATATTCTGTTCTATAAGGCTTTCGATACCGAAAAGTATCAAATACATTTGTCATTTGTGACACAGATCCAATACAATCACGAATACCCAATACCTCACTATCAGGAATGGGAAAATGGAGTGTGGCAGACTACGTTGATACATTTATGATCTAATACGTATCATCTTCGTCTATAGGTCTCATTTTCTCCAACTTTATGCTAAACTACATCGCTAAACTGCATCAAAGAAATCCTGTTTTCTCTCACCGAATCCTAAACAACATTAGAGAAAACCTTTATGGGATTTAAAACTTATATCCCCTGTGTCACATAAAACTTTAAGGATATATCCATATAAAACTTGTATGTGTCTAATGACATAGGCTCAAGGTCAATATTTATAAATGCCCAATGACCTTTAAAATGCTTAAGATCGACACAAATCTTAAGACTTCTATATGTATTATGACAATGTATGACAACATATAGTACTGTGGATAAATTATGATCATCTTTAATTGATGAACCATTTTACTGTCATAATACTTTAAAACGTACAAATGTACATGAAGCAAATATAACGATCTTTTAACTAACAGTGTCTAAGGACTTCAAAACACCCATACTGTATACTTGTATTTTAATACAAGTGGGCAAAGTCCTATAGTTAAAAAATCACCTTATAATTCCTCAATCTTTAATTACTCCAAACTTTAGTATCACCTTTTCGTGTCAACTACTTTATAATCAAGAATTTGATCTCAGAATACTAAGACCCTGTGATATTCAATGTTGTTATTAAACAATATAGAAACTTAATTATCACAGTACAACTGTATAGGTCTAGCCACTAAATCAATCACAGACAACTCAGAAATCAAATTTCTGAGCTAAACAATCTGTGAAGTAGCCCCATAGCATGCACTATGCATGCATGGTTGAGGAAGTTATCCATGTCTACTTGATACACTTCCACAACATTATACCACTGCAACTTTAAACTGTAACCTTAAGTGAAATTTCAATCATCCAGACACATAGCTAAACTTGAATCTAAATTCCCTACGAGGTTAAGTCTGTTGGCTTTTCTACATGTCAACATATAATCCTTGATTCTCTTTATATCTCAACACTCACTTGACTGAATTTCAATGGTCTACATCTGAGTTAAGTAGATACTAACCAAACAGTCAAACCGTAAATGTAATGTCCTTCCTAGTACACTGCTGAGCATACATTAGGCTATCAATACTACTAGAATACAGAATATTCCTCACAACCTCTCTTTTTACTTAATGTATGTATTATGTGAGAGGTATAATGAATGTTAAGATCTGTCCTGGTGAATCCATATACCTAGGACAAAAGATGCTACACCAAGATCCTTTATGTCAAAGTTCTTGACTGAACATTGCTTAACTTGGTACATAATGGTCAAGTAATTTGATGTGAGTAATATATCATCCTCATGCAATAATAGGAAGATAAAATTGCTCCCCTTGACCTCATAGTAGAAGCATCTTTACACTTTATTTCTCATGAAGCTGAAAGAGGTCATAACCTCATCAACTGTAAGGCATTGCTTTCGGGAGGTTTGCTGTAAACAATATGTTGATCTGCATAGCACACAAACCATATCAGTTCCAACAGGATCTAGAGATCCTCTAAGTTGTATCATATAGACCACTTTATAAAGGTCTTTATTCAAGAAAGCATTTACGACAACCAACTGATGTAACTCTTTATCATCATACACTATGGTTGCCTTTATGACTCAAAATGTATCCATCTAGGATAAGAGAGAAAACCAACACTAAAGGTTAATATTCTCCCTGAGTGAACCATCAGGAAATATAGCGAGTCCATAAACCATTGAACCCTATCCTGAAATCCTTTAGGTCTTAAAGTTTATTTATAACTAATGGGTTTGCTGGTCTGCTACAAAATCAACTAACTCTTAGACCTTACTATGCTTCATGACTAATATCTCATCAGTCATTACAACCCAACACACTTCTGCACTAGGTTCAGAAATAGCTTCTGTAGAAGTAATTGGATTCTTAATATGTCTAATATCACAGTCCTATTCATCTAATAGACTATGATATCAGATGGCATAACAGGTCATCTCACTCTAGTGGATCTTCATAACTAAATTAGATCTTGTACCCTTAGGAACCTCTGTGTGTACAGGTATAGGTTCCTGTTGCTGTACAGGCATGGTACAAAGACCTAAATCCATCATATTTAACTGTATGAGTGATGGATACAAGATAATTGTAGTATCTAGCCTGTTATCATCCTAAGGGTCAAAAGCCTACCATCATCATAGACATCGTATTCTAAATACTTAGCTGTTAGTGATTCCATTATTCTGGTCTCTCCTTTTCTACAGTAAAATCTATAGTCTTTATAGTGGTTAGGATATTTTACTAAATAGAAATGACCGAAATAAGCTTGCAATTTTTTATAAGGATTATACCTCCTCGGTAGGGCAGCCTCATACACAAATGTGTGTGAGACTGAGTTTTTACACTTTTAGATAATCAAGTAGATTAGTCTTGTTCTGCATTGACATTTCAAGTCCTTTAGGGTGCTATTATGCCTTTTGGCAACATGCCATATTGCTCAAGACTATATGGCGTAGTGAATCAGGTCACTATCCCAACTGATTCTATATATTTGACAAATGGACCTTTTTAAGTCCTGAAATACCATGTTTGCATGATATTCTCCTCCATGGTCAAATCTAACTATCTTGATTAATTTTCCCAATTGGTTCTCAACCTTCAAACTTTAAACAAAAACCCATAATTGTAATGGGAATAATCATCACTAATGTCAGGGTACTTTTTTAGAATTGCAAAATGCAATTGTATAAGGTCTTCTGATATCTTTATATATCAGACTCAACAAGTCAAAAGCGTGAGTTGACCTTAATATCCTTATTAGTCAACTTAACCCTGTAATAGTCAACTCATGTTTCCATAGCAACATAATCTAGAATTGAGAGAATGCTTTCTTGATCAATCTCTCAACCCTAGCTCTAGAAATGTGGCTCACTTTTATGTCACACCATGTATGACTTCTCATTCATCAGGTTCTTCATTACTTACTCAGCAAGATACGAAGAAGCTTATATCTAATTCGGGGTAGGACACATTCTATACAAGCCATATGACAAGAAAGTTGTACCGTTATATTTTGCTTCAAACACAACTGTAAAACAGAAGTATTAAATACAAAACGTCAACTTTCTTTGTCCAAAATTGATTCAAAGATCATATATAAAATGTGTCGTATAAAAGCCTAAACGAATCTTGCTACAAGATTCAGTACATACATCCCATTAGATATTACTTCCACTTCTTCTTTGTTGTTAACCATTAGTTCCTCCTTTTCTTTATTTGGCTTTATCCTAGATATGAACTCATGCATCATGGAAGCACCTTCATCAGATACTCCACTATATAGTTACTAAGCACTTAATGTGACTATCACATTCAAATTCATAAATTGATAAGCTAAAGAGTTATCTGATAGTCACAGTCTTTCCTTCTAGACCTTATACTGCTGGTTACTTCATGCCCCTAGGACCTTTATCAGCACTGGATTGACCAACATCAGCATGTGGAGAAGATTAAGTCTTTCTACCTTCAATCTTAGCGTGTTTTATCTTTGCTTTCCGTTTAATTGCTTCAAGGACTGTAGGAGTAACAAGCTTGAGTTCCTTCCCCTCAACAACGCAATAGAAAATCAAAGCAAAGAAGTCTCATTCCCCAACCTGCAATGATATATCATCACCAGCTTGCTTAATTTTGAAGGGAGTGTATTCAGAGTTTGGTGAACTATAAAGACATCAGAAAGAGGAATGTGCAACATCTTTGGTCTCTGTGAAGATGGAGGATTCTTGATATGTTCTCTTTACTCCCCTTTTTTCCTCGTATACCTTATATAGAATGATTCTTTAATGAAGACACTTGTCTCAATACTATATGAGACAATGTACCTCTAGGAGACATTTCCAAGAATTACTTTGCTATATCTGTGTCCAAAAGTTCATTAATCAGTTGGTTAGGTATGGATCTCTTAATGGTCATTAGACATACTCTATCAGACCGATCCTGGGCTTCATAGGTTGCTTTGTGAGCTTTCAAGCTCATGAATGTAATTGAAGATGGCCTATCTATCCATATGGCCATATCAACCTCAATTAATTCATCTTTATATCCGAACAGGGTTTCAATGATGACACTGATTTCATTGACTGAAAAAGTGACTCTTTATTAACTTTGATTAAATCAACACAAACATAGGACAATAGCGATACCAAAAGCCATTAAATAGTATCTTTCCTGAAAATCCGATCACACATTTTATGAAACACCATTGGGCTGAATACATAAAATATGCAATTAAATCTTCAGACATAAAGGCGATCAGAGTACAAACCATCAACTCTTATGACAGTACCACTTTTGGGTGAATAGGTCATTTAAGTAATAGCTTTCCTCTATCATATGCCTTTATGAACATCTCAAAAAGTTATATAAGGCCAACACCTTTGGGAAAAATAGCCAAACATAAAATCAGAGACAGCCCCTAACATGCAAGTAAAAAAATTTCGAACACTAACTTGAAAGGCCACTTTGGTGACTACATTCTCATCAGTATTCCAGAAAGTCCACTAACACAAGGGATACAACTTTATGTCATGCTCACATTCTTTATGAGCATATGGTATGTAACAATGTAAGTTCATTGAATGCAAAACCCGAATCACAATCTCATTGTCACACACTTGTGCTGAAGACATTCTCTGAAAATTTTACTATCGCGCATTACCGGATATCGAACCGATCACCTGAGACACGAGAACCTCATGTATCTCCTTTATGGGAAGTTCATTGCACAAAAATTCACTAAAAAATGGCTTAAGAGTGTCTCTGTTCCTTTTCCGATTAACGATCATGCTATTTCAAACACTGAATATGAGACCTGAGACACGAAACCTTAAAGTATCTCCCTCATGTGATGTCTAAAGCATGAAAATTTACTCGAAATCATATTCGAAACACTTTAATTCCTTTTCTGGAGTTAAACTTTAATTTATTACTAATGTAATAAATCCAGAAAAATGTTAAAACCCACTTTATAAATTTCCCAGACCCAAAACACCCAGGACATCCTTACAGAAAATATAAAATTTTTATGTTTTTTCGTTTTTTAATTACTATAGCAGTGACCATACGACTGACGTCAGCATGACGTCAATTACGCCATACCATTGCACGTGGCACCGGCGCGAGTGCGCCACACTAGTGTGCATGGCACATGCGCGCGTGCGCCATGCATCACACACTGCGCGGCATACGCGGCGGGCACATGTAGTGCACACGCTCGACGACCTCTAGCATCTGTGACGACGGAAGTGATTTTTGACGTCTCAGAAGTCCATTTTCCACTTCAATTGGCCCGTTTTAACCCGTTTTTCATGCTTACCTCATGTATACAACTTCTATGCAATTATTTATGCAAAATAACCAGAAATCGAATCAAAAATAGAGGAAAAGCATATAAGATGAAAAACTGAAAATCCTTCATTTCCAGCAATCCGATCACATAACCGCTTTGATACCACTTGTAATACATAGAGTAGACCTTATTACATATCCAGGATCAGACGTGAAAGGATTAAAAACAAAGGTAATGCGGAATACCTGATTCAGTTCCATCTAATCTTTAAAAGCTTTTTTTAACTGCCAAACGAGCTCGAATCTCCTCGAAACCTTTATAGAAAACATTCACTAGCTCAAGGTCTAGGCCTTTCTGTAATTTACTTAACACATGGGCGCCCCTAACGAGTTAGAGCTTTGATGCTCATGAATTACATAAGTTACTACAAGAGACCTAACTATATATATATATATAGCTACCATATCGAGCTTCCCTATCACAAGGCTGATACGGTCCAGGTCCACACTAAAAGGAACCCATTTTCTACCCGAACTTTGACCCATTAATTTAGATCAATTATTAGGCCACTTTATTCTTTGTCTGGATCAAATTACGTTACTTAACCGGTAATTTATTGGAAAACAAAATAGAAATTTCACTGTCCATTAATAAGGAAAAAGACAAAATTGCGCCTAATGGAAAAATTGTCTTACATAACCATATATGATGCCATAGTCATTCTGCCCAAGATTGGAGTTCCTTACCCTTTTCTAGAGCCTGATAAAGAAAAAATCATCATGCTAACTTCTTATTTTATTTTTTACCATCAGATCAAGCTAATGAGTCGCAATTGCCTAATGGGATTAGGCTTTGCTATTAATTTGTAGGTGAATGGTGGAAAGAAGACGTTGAAGTTGCGATGAAAACTGGTTTGCCACCTAATATATCTGATACACATATAATTAATGGCCATTCAGGACCAGTTTCTAATTGCTTGTCTCAGGTTATTAACTTGCATGGCTTATCTTGTCAATCTATGATGACATCAAACAAGTTCACCATTTTAACATATGCCTGAAACATTCACTAAACCTTCAATTATTGTCTTCATTAATTCACAAGTTTCACTTTGAAAGTTGAAAGTGGCAAGAAACGACGATTTATTCTTCAAAATAACAGGGCAAAATCTAACAATTGTCCAGGTGGATGCATCTTACACCAAACCCTCCACACTGACACCATTTTCATATATAGGCCTAGGCCAAACCGCAAATGCCTTATTAATTGCAAAAAAAAATGTTGGCAAGCACTTCACAAGCATCTATCCTTTTATGGACACTGTAGTCGTGGTCGATAACATAACTGTGGTGGCCTTTTTCCTATACAAAGGAACTCTCGCACTTCACCACCACTCCTATCCAATACACCTTCCATAAACACCACACTAGTCGCAACAAATTTTCTAAACAATCTCCGAAGCTTAAACTTAAAGGAATACCCAGCGAAAGTACTATTAAAAGTACATCACTCCTTATTCTTCGCTGCTGGGGTTGGCATTTACCCTTATCCACCATATCTCCATGGTAGCCCATCAGTAGTAGATATTAAAAATGCTACTTCAAGCACCTTACTACAACATGACTAGGGTTTTCACCGACTATTTTTTGGCTAACCCATCAATGCCTTATAATTATATTGGCAATCTTCCGAGTAATTTATAGACCACCTGTGGGACTAGACTCTATAGACGTGCTTACAAGGAAACGGTACAATTAGTGCTCATGATCGCCCTTGAAAACCACCTAATCTATCTGCAGATATTTGATTTCTTTGTTGTTGGTAAAGGAGCAGGAAACTTCAATAAAAACAGGGAAGCTAAGAATTTTCATCTAGTTGATCCAGTGGAAAGGAACATGTTAGGATATATTTTATATATATCTTATTTAGTTTTGGCATTTTAAATTAGACATATAGAATATTATTTATTGGATTGATGAAGATGGGTGGATATTGTGTTTTAAATGGATATGAAGATTGTGTTTTAATTGAATTATATTAAAAGGGAAGTCAGATATATCACATATTGGATAAAATATACAGATTACATGGGTCTTGGTTTTAGGTTTGCTTGCTGCACACAATGCTCTTCTTTTTATCTTTCAGTAATCTGAAAGACGTTGATAACGTGAATGAAGTTAGCGTAGGTTGCGTGTCGATGATTGATGACTGCTGGCTGCGCACATGTTGTTGAGAGCTAAATAACGCATCTACAATCAGTCTTACGAAGCATTGGGTGCGCGTACATGAGACAACTTGGTAGAGGCTTAGTGTTTTCATCTATATAGTAATTAACATGTCCCTTGTATGAACCACGATGAAGTTATTTTTGTGATCAAAGCCTTGCACACGTTTGGATTTTATGATACAGTGAAGTTCATCTTTGGTGAAATGGTTTTTAGCTTTTAATTGAAGAAACACCATGAGTTATTATTCTGTAAAGAAAGAGTGAGCTATGGTAGAGAAGTTCAGTTGATTTATTTGGAGATAAATCCATAGGGAAGTCTTCGTTAATCTCAAGTATTTCGTTATCTAATTTTCTATTGATTAAATACTTGAGCTATTTTTATTTATTATTACTTTAAGTGAAAGTAGTTAGAAAAATACTCTGACGAGGTTAACATGAGTCAGTCGTGTTATCGGGTGCGAAAGTCTTTCACGGGTAGTTAGGTTATGAGATAGTTGTAGAGAATGAGAGATGTTGTGCTAGGTGAATCTTGTGTAATTCTATTGGACTACTGTGAAAGTGATTAATCTGGGTAAGGGCCCTGCAGACATAGGCAGAGTGTGCCGAACTACGTTATCAAATTTTTGGTGTTTTTATTATTTCGGTTTTGCTTGTTTTTATTTTGCTGGTGACAAAGAAGTTTGCGAAAAGTTGCGATATAATTAACCCCTTTGGTTTGTCAATTAGTATCAGAGCAAGGTCACCTATTCAGAACTTCGTAGCAAGTTGGTGGAGATCCTAAATTCGCAAACATGGCTATAAGATAGGGTGTATCGACTTCCAGACTGCCATTATTAGATGGATCTAATTACCCAGCATGGAAATCCCTAATGAAAGTCTTCATTCAAACTTAGGGCATAAGAGCCTGGCATTCAGTAGAACACGGTTGGATGCATCCGATGATGACTGATGATAAAGGAAATGTAGTTCAGAAAGATCCATCTGAATGGACAAAAGTGGAAGAAGAAAGTGCATTGGGAAATTCACAAGCAATGCATGCGATATTCAGTGTTGTGGATGAAGGACGCTTCTCAATGATTTCAGCACGTGAAATGGCAAAAGAAGCATGGGATGCCTTACAAACCATTCATGAAGGATCAAAGTCTGTGAAAGTGTCCAAACTACAAATGTTAGCAGTGCGATTTGAAGAGATGAAGATGGATGAGCATGAGACTATTGGAGACTTTCATAAAAAATTGAGAGATATTGCAAATCAAACTCATCAACTAAGAAACAAATACTCCAACGTGAAATTAGTCAAGAGAATGCTGAGATCACTACCACCAAGATTTATTCCAAAAATTACAGCAATAGAGGAGGCTCGCGACATTGATAGTCTATCATTAGAAAAAGTTATCAAAATTCTTACAAACTTTGAGATGAATCTCTTAAGAGGTAAGCAAGAAAGAAGCAAAGGATTGGCACTATAGGTGGAAACTAGAAAAAGTGTGATTAATATGGAAGATAAATCAGATGAAAATGAAGACATGATTCTACCCACACGAAATTTCTGTAAATGGCTGAAAAGAATGAAGAAGGACAGACTTGTCTTTAGACAAAATGGTGGAAGTTCATCAAGTAACAACCCAAGACAACAAGTTAAGACACAAAAGGGAGAACGGAAGGCAAGAAGAATTCAATGTCATAAATGTGAGGGGTTCGGACATATTCAATCAGAATGTGTCAATACGTTGAAGAAACAAAAAGGAAAGTCCTTCACAACCATCTGGAATGAAAATGATTATGAGAGTGATTTCGGTAGTGAAGAAGAAATAGCGAACAATGCTACGTTGGTTGCATTACATAGCAAAAGTCAAGTTACTTTCTTAACAATAACTGAGAAGGAAGTAACTGAAGGTAGAAAAGAGAGAAATTTTGAAATTTTCAAAAAAGTTCAGCTCAGGATTTAATATCAGACTATAATAGTGACAGAAGTGTCCTTGATGATAAAAATGAGAATATTTATGAGGATTATAAGGCTATGTATTAAAAATGGGAGAAAATGTGTAAAAAGAATGAAAGATTGAAGGAAGAAAATCTTTGCATGAAGAACA
The DNA here is from genome assembly GCA_027563595.1 of Erythroxylum suave. Lineage (NCBI taxonomy): Eukaryota > Viridiplantae > Streptophyta > Magnoliopsida > Malpighiales > Erythroxylaceae > Erythroxylum > Erythroxylum suave. Next base: position 15,706,315 of record JAOSBN010000179.1, on the reverse strand, counting down.
CCATACAAGAATTAGAAAAGAAGTTAATGTTAACATCGGATGAGCTTGGTGAAGCTAGAATGAAACTGATAAGTACTGAAAAGGGATTGAGAATGTTGAATGGAGGCACGAAAAAACTGGATAAGTTGATAGAAACCGATAAGGCTAAAGGAAAATTTGAAGGTATAGGTTATAAAGGTGAGTGTTCGAAAGTTAATGAAGAAAATTCTAGTATGTTCATATCAGCCCAAGAGGTAGAAGCGCTGAACAAGAGACGAAGATTTATACCCACATGTCATTTTTGTGGAGTTGTTGGGCATATAAGGCCAAGGTGTTATCAGTTGCTACAAATGTTGTTGGAAAGAAGGCAAGACCGAAAAAGTATGTACATCCCACAAAAATTTCAACATCAACCTTCAGTTTCTAAATCTTCTTCGGTAAAAGAAGTGAATTGCAAGCTCTAGTAGTTCGTACATTAATGAAGGCAACTTTACAACATGGATGGTATTTTGATAGTGGATGTTCACGTCATATGATAGGGGAAAAGGCCTACTTAACTGATTATCAGAATTGTATGGATGGTCATGTGACTTTAGAAGATGGAAAGAAAGCTTCTGTGATTGGTAGAGGAACATTATGCGTGGATGGTTTTCCTACTCTCAAGAATGTGCTTCACGTTGATGGATTAAAGGCAAATTTGGTATGTATAAGCCAACTATGTGATGATGGTTTGCTAGTTAAATTTACAAGTGATGAATGCAGGGTACTTACTGAATAAGGCAAATATATCATGAGCGGCAAGCGATCAGCTGACAATTGTTATATGTTGCAAGTCATAACTACATGCAAGTCACCCACTCATGAAAATAACATTGATTTATGGCATCAAAGGCTTGGGCACGTGAATTTTGACCTCATAAGCAAATTAACAAAGTTGGAGGCTGTGAAGGGTTAGCCAAAATGAACAAAGAAGGGAAATCAATTTGTAGTAGGTGTCAGATGGCAAAACAACTGAAAGTGCCACACAAATAGGTTAGATATGTTACCTTATCTCCTATACTTGAATTGTTTCACTTGGACTTAGTTGGTCCAACACAACATGAGAGCATTGGTGAAATGAGATACTTCTAACTTGTGTTGATGATTATTCGAGATATACTTTCGTAGCATTTTTTAAAGAAAAATCAGATGCGTTTAAGACTTTTAGAAGCCTATGTGTGTAGGTGATGAATCTAAAAAATTTGACTATATTGAGAATTCGATCCGATCACGAAAGAGAATTTGAGAATGCAAGTTTTAATGAATTCTGTGATGAGTATGGCATCTCATAAGAACTTTCTGCGCCCAAAACTCCATAACAAAATGACGTTGCAGAGAGGAAAAATAGAACACTTCAAGAAATGGCTAGATCTATGCTGAATGGAAGCAAAATGTCTATGCGATTTTTGGATGAATCGGTTAACACAACTTGATATATATGTAATAGAGTATATCATCGAAACTTTCTGAATAAGAAGTCATATGAACTTTGGAGAGGAAAGAAACCAGATGCAAGCTATTTTCATATTTTCATAAGCAAGTGCCATATTCTTCGAGATCGTGAGCAACTTGGAAAATTTGAAAGCAAAAGTGATGAAGGAGTCTTCATTGGGTACTCAACTCATAATAAAGCCCACAGAGTGTACAATCAAAGAACAAGGAAAGTGCAAGAATCCATCAATGTTGTGATAGATGATGATTCTTTGTTAAATGGTCAAGTGGCTGAAGAGAAAAATAGTAAACAACCATCTAAATCAACTCAAACAAGCAATGAGACAAAAGTGAAGAATTGCTCAGATGTGCAGTTAGTTGCTGTAGATGAAGTAATTGTAAAAACTGTTTTATAGTTAGTCACTGCTGAGGAAGTAACTGGAGAAATTGAAGAACCTTCAATTACTTCAAATAATAAAACAATCAAATCACTAGAAGATGATTTGAACCGAGGCTCCTCATCTCGAATTTGAAGAAACCATCTAGCAGAAAATGTTATTAGGAATATGAGCGAAAGAAGAAAATAAGAGAAAGGAAAAGTGTTGATTATAGAGAACTTGTAGGATATCTGTGCTACACTTCCTTACTTGAACCAAAAAACGTTAAAGAAGCACAACAAGATGAATTATGGATAGCAGCTATGTAAGAAGAGTTGATTTAGTTTGCATGGAATGATGTATGGGAATTAATGCCAAGATTACAAGATACTAATGTAATTGGTACAAAGTGGGTGTCTCGGAATAAAATAGATGAAAAGGGTAATGTTACCAAGGATAAAGCAAGGCTAGTAGCTCAGGGATATTCTCATGTGGAAGGAATCGATTTCAATGAAACATTTGTACCGATGGCACGACTTGAATCGATCAGATTACTATTAGGAATAGCATGTATAAAAGGTTTTAAACTTTATTATATGGATGTAAAGAGTGCCTTTTTGAATGGATTTATACAGGAAGAAGTCTTTGTAGAGCAATCGAAAGGTTTCTTTGATTCAGCCCATGTAGACTATGTCTACAAACTAAAGAAAGCATTTTATAGACTTAAACAAGCATCAAGGGCCTGGAATGAAAGACTCGCTCAATTTCTTATCAATCAAGGATATAAACGAGGTATTGTTGACAAAACCTTGTTTATTAAAAATTTTAAATCTGATTTTATGATAGCTCAGATTTATATTGATGATATTGTGTTTGGTGCTACACGTTTATAGATGGTCAAAGAATTTGTTAAGTTAATGACATCTGAATTTGAAATGAGTATGGTGGGTGAGTTAAATTTCTTTTTAGGTTTGCAAGTGAAACAAGTGAAGGATGGAATCTTCATATTGCAAACCAAATATGCTAGAAACATAATAAAGAAGTTCAATCTTAAGAAAGCTCGAGATGCAAGAACACGCATGAGTGTTTCAATGAAACTAAACAGAGATGAGAATGGGAAAATTGTTGATGAAAGTTTATATCGTAGCATGATCAGTAGTTTATTATACTTGACTACAAGTAGGCCAGATATCTACTATAATGTTGGTGTATGTGCTCGCTATCAAGCGAATCCAAAAGAAACACATCTAACAACAGTTAAAAGGATTTTCAGATATATAAGAAACATCAGATTTTGGGATATGTATACTTCAGATTCAACATCTTATCTAGCTGGATACAGTGATGTGGATTGGGCTGGAAATTTAGATGATCGCAAAAGTACTTCAGGGGGTTGTTTCTTTCTGGGAAACAATCTTATCTCTTGGTATAGTAAGAAGAAAAATTCAATCTCACTTTCGACTGTTGAGGCCGAATACATAGCTACAAGAAGTTATTGCTCACAGCTACTTTGGATGAAACAAATGTTAGAGGACTATGGGATTAATCAGAACCAGTTAACAATTTTATGCGACAATAAAAGTGCCATAGATATCTCAAAGAATCCGGTTCAACATTCACGGATGAAACATATTGATCTTCAATATCACTTTATTCGGGAGCTCGTGGAAAGCAAGGAGGTCATCTTATCTCATATATCTACCGAAAAGAAATTAGTGGATATTTTAATGAAACCTCTTGATGCGGAAAGGTTTGAACTACTTAGGGGAGCTTTGGGACTTTGTGCCCTTCATTATTAGTCTCTTTGTATTGATTTTATTTACAAACAAGAAGCAGCGTTTTTAGGTAAGGGATTTAAATCCCTAATTTAGCTTCTTTCTTTCTTCCTATTGTTTCCGCACCCACACGTTCCTCACACCATCTCCAAGAAAGTCTCCTTTACACTCCACGCAAGCCACCCACACAAGCAAGTCACGTTTCTCTTCTCTCCTTCAGCATTCATCTTGGATTTGAGCAGTCTTTTGGTGTTGGTGTTGGTCATCATGTCCATTTCTCCGGCCATTATACTTCGGTGGTGGCTCCTCATATACGACATTCCTCATCTAGTAGTTACTTTCTCTTCACATTATTCACTGATTGGGTTGTGATTAAAGTTGAAGAATTGTGGTTCACTATCTAGAGATGTGATTGGTTCTATGGATTTTGGCTATTTATTTGACTGATTGCGTGGGAATCAACTGTTTTGGTCTCTGATCTGTTGAATTTGAGCTAATTTGACGTTGAAGCCTTCTAGTTTACTGATTGAGTCTTAGCTGAATGTGTATTGGTTGGAGTTTCAATATTTGCTGGTTATTTTTTTTCTGTTGCTTGGGTTCTTGATTGTCTGTGCTTGGTGTTCACTATATTGTTGCCTTTTTTCTGTTTGACATTAGAGTATGGGAAAAACCAAGGAAAAGGTTTTACTCTCTGTTTTTAAGAAAAAGGCAACAGCTCCTACGCGATGTTCAAGTCATTTGCAATTTAATCCAGCATCTAGCAGAAGTTATCCTGGGGCAAGGTCATCTTCGACAATGACTGTAGACATTCGGAATGTCCAGGAACAAAAATGATCCTGTTGACGATGTTGCTTGTGTGGTCGAATCCATGGTGGAAGAGTCAACTTCAGATTCTAAAGCACCTCCTCTAGCTTAGTCTAGTCCCCCACCAGTACCTCCTCCGGCTCCGAGAAAGCATACAAAGATGAAATGCCGCAAGTCTATCTGCCCGCCTCGTTTTCATCGCTCAGCTAGATTGCCAGTTAACAAAGCCTTTTCCTTCAATTTATACTCTAGCTGCCGATTAGAAATGGGGTACACTCTCAGATATTGCGAATCATAGATTGAACTGCCGAATCAAAAAAATTGGGTGCTATCGTATAGCTTTGTACTGACTAAGTTCACGAACGGGGTCGAGTAATTCGTTTTAATACAACTCGGTTAAATCTGTTTTTAGGATTTGACAATGTGATTGGTGATCTATTCTATGATGACGAGTGGGCTATCTCGACAGATCTAATTACCATAGTTTTAACTGGTGGCAAACTCACTACATGGCCATCTAGTTTTGTTCTTCGGTCATCAATGTTGACCCAGAAGTATTTTGTGCTTTTTAAGTTGATTGTGACTAATTGGATGCTAAGTACCTATGTTGAGACCGTTTATCTGGCCCAGGCCAAGCTGCTCTATGCGATAGGTACGGGAGTCAATTTCAATCTTGAGCGTCTTATTATCAACACGATGCTGGCCATTGAGAGTAAGCCTCACTCTCTTTTATACTTTCCATGTTTAATCTCACAATTTTTGTATTCCAATGAGGTTCCTAGGATTGAATCAAGCATCTTGAAGTTCGTACCATTGATGACTATTCCTCCACAGATTTTCTAGCAACTACGGGTGGTGGACTTGCCTTATGTTGCTTGGCATCCTTCGGATGCCACGAGGACCTCCAATGTTAATCTCCATGCAACCTTATTTTCTTAGATTGAGTGAATTAAAGGTGTTCTTCAAGTTGCTACTGCAGCCCTTCATAACTTGAAGCAACGAGTTCTTCGTTTTCTGGGAGCTCATTAACTTTTGGCTTTTTAACATCTATTGTCTCAAAGGGGGAGAACAAAGATAAGCTTGTATTTCTTCTCTTTATCTTTTGTTAACTGAACTTGGCTTATGCTGATGTACTTGAATGCTGCATTCAGGGGGAGCAATAAGAATTTTATTCTATATGTCTCATTTCTATGTGTAGTTCTTGAGTTGAGACAAAAATGCCAAAAAAGGGGGGCACTGTTTGTTGGGTCCTTATTTTTTTAATTATTTTAGTAAGAATGATTTAAATAAATTTTGTGGTCTTGCTAGATAAATCATTTTAATGGGAGTTTAATTATTATGTCAAGTTTAGGAGGATTTATAGCATGGATTGATGGAATTAAGATGTTAATGTTATAAGGTGCATAAGGGTATTTTTGGAAGATCAATAAAGGTTAAAAGGCTAAGACATTACATGGAAGGGCATAGTGGACTTTGCTTACTCATTAAGGGTATAAAAGTGGAAGAATTAATTGTTGTCTTACATTTTAGAGAAGCAAAATTGAGAGTGCAAGAAGAAGAGAAAGAGGGAAGTGGAGAAGAGAAGAAGAAGAAGATAGGGTTTGGAAATTCTTGAAGAGCTTGAAGATTTTGAGGTTAAAACAAGTAAGTATGAGTATTAACCCTTCTTGATTGTTAGATGATGCATATTTAGGGTTGTTTAAAAGTGAAAATAAAGTGAACATGTATAGGAAGTTGTGATGAATGGTTTATGTGAATGTTTGGGTTTGGTTAATGATCAAAACTAGATTATGAATTGTTGTGAATGACATTGGATTGGAATTGTGTTGAAAATGAAGTAGAAGAGATGGGTTAGTGATAGGAGGGGTTATAGGTGAAAGGTGGGAAGTAAGAAGATGGAAAATGTCCCAAAACACGTTCTCGGAATGGGTTTCTAGACATTTTCGCCGCAGCGAACTTCTGAGTTTCACCACGGTGGCACAAAGCATGTCCTAAGAGTTGGCCTCTGGGCATTTTCTCCACGGAGAACTTGGTTTTGCTGTGGCGAACTCAAACAATTTCGCCACAGCAAACTTGGTTTTCTGTCACGGCGAACTTTCCAGCACTGAAAATGCTTTGGTATTTTGGGCATACCTTTTGGTGTAGTTATCCAAATAAGATGATTTTTTATTTTTCGTAAACTAGAGACATAGGGCTACAAATAGTATGAAGGAATCAAGTCTAAATTCAGTCTATAAGGATTTCAATTTTGGAGTGGAAGTTGAATATAGAATTTTGTTTCAGCATGAGAAGTAGTATAAATTGTTGAGGTATGACTTTTCGATTTCTAAACAAAATTGAATGGAATTTCGGTTATTGTTTAAGGAAATAAAGAAGGTGATCCAGAGAGGCAAGAGGAGCAAGAAGAAGGACATCTTTAAGCAAGTTTATAAGCAAGGATTTCAAGGTGGGTTACACTTTTATAATTAAGTAATAAGCCCTAATGTTTTCTTCAAAACCAAGAAAGTTTTAAAATGTTTTCAATTGTGTTATAAATGTGCCGTTAAGGCTTCTTGAATGCTTTGATAATGTGCCACATGTTTGCATATGAATTGTGTTATTGGTTTATGAAATGAATGATGAAATTGACTTTTGAAAGTATATTGATTTTTGAAACGATATTATGATTATGAAATCAAGTTTTGGAAAAATGTTGTTGAGGCGATAAGTTTACAAGATGTGATATGCATGATTATGTGGGTTTGTGGTGGTCCCCTAAGTTAAGTGAAGTGAACTTTAAAAAAAGGCTTCTTCCACCTGCTCACTAGTGGCATGAAGTTCCTTCATGGACTCCCATAAGTTCACGGCTACGTAAGACCATTAAGTGGAATTGCGATAGTACGTTCTGTTTACGACTACACAAGACCTATATGGGAAATGTGAAGTATGTTCTATTTTGGATCCACCCAAACCATTCTGATGTGCTTATGTGTTAGCAAGTTTGATGGATACATAATTTATAATTGCTCATAAATTTTTCAATAAAATGAGAATTTTGAGAAATAAGTGGTTGGTGATTTTTATACGAAATTATTATGGTTTCTAAAATGTATAATGGCAATGAGTTTTTGAAAATATTTTTGCTTGTTTCTCAATTATAAAATTGTTACCCACGAGCTTTAAGCTCACCCCCATTCTCCTCCTCCCATTCCAGTGATGAGTAAGAGATTGAGTAAGTCAAGAGTCAAGGCATCACTCCAGTCTGCATATTTTGTTTTGTTTGTTTTGAAGTTAGATTATGTAAAACAATGCTTTAGTTGCATTTTTGAGTGATTCTAGTTTTTATAAACTCTTTATTTTGGTTTATGATGTAAGGGGGCTTGAAATGCCCACTAAAGTGTTGTAAAACTTTTACTTTTGTTATTAATGAAATATATGTTGGTTTTGTATATGAATTTTATTATGTTTTTGCAAAGTATTCAATTTTGGAAATGAGATTAATATTTTAAGAATTTGGTTATAGTTAGATTCTCATCCGTTTTTTTTTTAAGTTGTATAAATGAATGTGGTTAAAAGATTTTTAGTTTGCATTTTAGAAAGATAGGTAGCTTAGGTTCTGATTTCTGCTTCAGAGGTTTTCACCGCGATGAAGCCAAGAGTTCACTGTGGCATTAATCATGTGGCGACTTGGCCGCGGAAAATATTATGCTTTTCACCACGGCGAAATCGACCAGCGTAAGTTCACCGCGGCGAAGATTCATTACGCCTTGGCAATGCCCACCTTTGCTTCCGAATGAGTTTCTTTCAATTGTCAAATTTCTAAGCCCATCTCCACGCTCAGGCTTCATGATCTCACATCCGATGTTGGGCTCCGAAAACGGGGTCCAACATGTTGTGGTATCAGAGAAACTAGGTTTAGGTCTAGGTGTAAGACTACGTTTAGGCATGAAATGGATAGTTTAGGACATGAAATGAACATGCATCGTTTTAAATGAACGGCCTGCATTGTTTTGAATTGTTTCACATGATTTGAAATTGTTTTGTACGATTTGGACTGTTTTTGCATACTTTGAAACTGTTTTGCATGAACTAAAGATTTTCATTGGTTTTATATTGAAGGAGTGATTATGCCGCCTCGAAAAAGAACTCGAGGAGCTTTGACTCGATCTAGCTCTCGCCAAGGGGGCACCGATGAATCCTATGTCCCACAAGATGTGGGGATCCATTCTTCTCCTAATTTTGAGGCACTTAGTGTGCAACATGAGGTGCCTCCACCGCCTCCTCCTATGCCTCAAACAAACCCCATGGATCCGCGATTCTTTCAAGCCTTTTCTCAGGCTTTCTCATATGCCATGGGCCAAGGATCTCAAGTTCCGATGCAAGCTCCAGTGGAGAGGACTAAACAGTACCATAAGCTACGCAAGTATGGAGCTATAGATTTTAACGGAACTACAAACCCTTAAGAGGCTGAAGTCTGGTTGAAGAGGACCGAGAGGGTTCTGATTTAGATAAAGTGCTCAAATGAGGAGAAGTTAGATTATGCAGCGAGCTTGCTACAGGGGGATGCACTTCATTGGTGGGGATCAGTGCTCTATAGTCAAGATATGCCTTTGGTGTTGTCATGGAGGGACTTTTTTGGAAGCTTTCAGGAGGAAATACTTCTCGAGGGTTTATATTCAAGATAAGGCTAGGGAATTTCTCAATCTCACACAGAGGGACATGAGTGTGAGTGAGTATGAGCTGAAGTTCACACAGCTTTCTAGATA
>JAOSBN010000179.1:15678017-15693294 GCA_027563595.1 Erythroxylum suave | reverse complement strand
GTTAGAGATGAAATGAGGGTGAAAATGATGAGGAAAATGAGTTAGGAAGGTTAGATATGCATAAGATGGGTCCTAGGAAGCTTAAGGAGTTGGAAGTATGGAATTTGACCCGTAGTTGTCCGTTAAACGAACTTGATGTCTGTTGGGCGGACCTTCTCAGGTCTGAAAATGTCCCAGCTCAGTTCATGTCCCTTTGGAGGGACATCATGTCTACTAAGCGGACCTTCTTGGGTGAAAAATTGCTCCCAAGCCCGCTATGAATGTCCCTTAAACGGACCTTCTCGGGACAGTTTTAAATATGTGCAACTTTTGACCCTACGAATGGAAAATCTCGCTTTGAGGTCTTCACAGAAGTTGCAGAAATCGAAGTTCTCTTCAAAACCGTACTTGAATGGTATAAATATGACATCTTTATTAAAAATTATGCCAATCGTTTCATAATGAACTGGAGATATAGAGCTTCAATTGTTTTAAAGAAGTCAATTTGTGATTCCGCTGCCGGAATTGGTTTTGGGCTAGAGAGATCCTATGGAAACAACCTTATAGGAAGATACGTTTATGTCTTTGACATTTTCGATCGTCGGGCTCCGAAAATGGGGTCTAACAATTGATATGAGAAAGACGGTCGATGAAGCAGAAGAACTGATAGACGAGATGGACAACAATAGCTGTTTATGGGCAAGTGAGAGAAGTAGGCAACCTACTTCGTTTAGAGAGCAGAAGACAGTCGTTGCAGTCAATCAAATGATGGAGATGCAATCTAAGATTGACATTCTGACACGACAACTCGGTAATATAAAGGAGTCATCTTCAATTATGGTAAAGGCCACGCAATTGAAATGTGAGCTATGTGGCTAGCTGGATCATGATACGGTGGACTGTTACTTGAGGAAGGACGACAAATCATAGTAAGTTAATTATATGGGGCCCGATTCAGACTTGCATGAGGTAATAATCCTTACTTCAACACTTAGAACCTTGGGTGGAATAATCACCCAAACTTCTCCTGATCGAACAACAACAATAGAGGGAAGTTCAGATCCCAAGGCCAATCGAGCTTCCAACAGGACAAAATAAGCTCGATGGATTTGAAATTGGACAGAATTTTGGACAAGATAGGAGGAATGGAGGAAACACATACGAGGCTCAAGGGTAAATTTGAGCAGGTCATGAAGAATCATGTTCGTCTATCCATAATTTGAAAGTCCAAGTAGGGCAGATTGTGGAAGCAATGTAAACTCAAAATGCTGGACCTCTTCCTAGCAACATCAAGTCGAATCCAAGGGAGTAGATCATGGTTATAAGCCAAACTCAGGATGAAGAGTTGGAAGAAGAGGGGGAAGGAGAACGTCAATTGGCTGAAAAAGACCTTCCAAGTGAGACTATAATCAAATCGGTGTAAATGACTCGACAGATATTTTCGCACCAATTTTTTGAGAAGAAGGAATTATATGCTAGAAGGGAAGCAGAAAAGTTATAAGAAATTGAGCCTAACAAGGTTGAGGAGGTGACGAAATGAATACAGTGTAAATTGAATTTACAAGAGTCTATCACAGAAAAGGGAGAGGAGCAAATATTGGAAGACATCCCCAGCATAATGAAGAAGCATAATCCAGGGTACTTTTTTATTCCCTATAGTATCAACAAGATCATCATAGAAAGGGAATTCGCGGACCTAGGAGTAAGTATAAATTTGATGCCATATACTCTCAGCCTAGAATTAGTATTACAAGGGCTAGAACCCACTAAGTTTGTGATTAGGACGACTGATAAGACTCTAATAGACTGGTGGGAATTCTACCAAATGTGCTAGCCAAAGTTGGCAAATTTATCTTTTCCACGGATTTCTAAGTTCTAGGTATCAGTGAGGATGAGGATACCCCAATGATTCTGGGGTGGCCATTCTTAGCCATTGCACGAGCAATGATTGAAAATATTGCGAGTGGGAACAAAGCAACTGACTTTTAAGGTGACTGTTAGAGAGTAAGGAGTTTTGTCTACTCCTGTGGATCATAACAAACCCAAATCTCGAGAAAAATGGGAAGACATCGAGGACCTTGCACATGCTTTCTGAAAGAAGCACTCACGAAGGAGAAGGTGAGGCAAGGAAAATTGTGAGGACGGTGGAAAAAGCAATATGGTAGCTAAAATACAGACCTTGTGATTAATGACTATGCTACCATCAAATTAGTTATTTCGACCACCTTGAGTTTAAAAGAGCGTTGAGCTACCGATGTTAAAAGAAATGCCACATAGGAGGTACTTATGGGAAAAGGAATTTAGGTTACGTTGAATTTTGATAGCTTAGTCAAATTCTGTAGTTAGGTTTATTTTTGGTGTCGTTAAATAAAAGTGAAAGAAGGAATAGGATTTTGGAATCACGGGAGAGGTTATGTAAGCACATAAAGTGAAGGGAAAGAGAAAAGAATTAGAAAAGATGGACTTGGGTGTTAGAGTATAAGCACTGGCCACGACCGTGGCCTGCTACTGAGTTATCCTTAGGTGGTATGCCACATGCCACGATTATGGCCTGCGACTATGTACAAAAAGAAAGGACATGTTTTTTAAAATTGAAACTTTTACCATTTTACCCTTTTTACCACCTATTTATTGAATTCTTACTTAAACTTTCACCTTCACTTTCACTTTCATTTTGTCTCTATAGAATTCCAATTTCCAAATGCTCTAAAATCTCTCTAAAAATTTTCAAACTCAAATTTTTTCCAACCTCGGCCCAATTATGCCTTGTATCAAGCAAACCTCTAGACGGGAACCTCATAGAGCATAAAAAGTTGTAGGACGGGGAGGAAAGAACTGAGCAGCAGGCTTCAGAGCTTCATTCCCTATTTACGTTGAGGAAGAAGGTACTCATTTTCATTCTCTTCATTCTAGGAAAATTGTTGTGCCTAAATATTTTGATTTTGATACATTAGATAAGATCGAATTATGTGAGCGAGTATAGAACCTAGCTAAGAGGATTCAATAGGGTAAATTCATTACGCTCAAATTTTCGGTCTAGGAAGATCTAACTTTAGAATTCTTCACAACTTTGACCTTCGACCCTAAGAACACTAAGGAATTATAGTTTAGATTTTCAGGAGGGCCAGGAGAGGGGGCATTTGAAGTGACTATAGAGATCATGTGCAACATGTGTGGATTCCCCAAATCCACCATTGTCGACCAACATGATGGCTTTTGTGCCTCCCAATACTGGCACAAACTTACCGATATCAAGCGTTTTTATGCTAAAAACGCTCATAACAACATTATCTAGTCTCATGAACACTTGCTGCTGCATAAGTTCATGTGTTAGTTGGTATTTGATAAATCAGAGAACAACAAGTGTTCGACCAATGAACTTTTCATACTATGGTGCATGGACTACAGTGTACCGGTTTGCACATCTACGCATGTACTCAATGCTTTTGTTGCAACTCCGCGAAAGTAGAGTAACCATTTTGGAATAAGAAACATGGTCTTTGCCATTGCTGAACATTTTGGAGTGGATTGGAGCTTATTAACAATTCACCTGGCTAAATTTCTTGATCACCATCACTTATTTCGGACAAAAATTATCCATTCTATGAACATGGAATTGTAGGGTATTCATGAGAAGACACATGTGCAAACAAGGGCAGGTCAAGCAAGTTTAAGCTCTACACCATCTCGGCAGGCACAGATGGACTCAAGAAGTGAAGAATCTGACAACGATGAAGAAGAAGACCAATGTTGGACAAAGGTTTTGGATGCCATATATGAAACAAACATAATGCTTAAGGAAGTATTGTGTACGCAACAACACCAAAGTTGAGAAGTCCTACACTGTCACCACGTTCGTCTCCATAGGATCCAAATCTAACCCAATATGTCTTTAATTTTATCTTGTTTTGTTGTTTTGTTTATTGATACGTAATTTATGTTTTTTTTCTTTTTGATAAATTGTTCCTTTTATTTGTTAGTTGTTCCTTTAATTCTTGACTTAACATTTTGTTATATGTTGTGATTTTTCTTGTGTGTTTCCTTCACACATTGAGGACAATGTGTTGTTTAAGTGTGCAAAGGGATTTCATGTTTTTCTTTGCTTATCATATGATAGTATTAGGTTGCATTGTTTGAAATGTGTAAGTGTGTCAATGGCTTAGATTGAGTGAAAATCTTTAATTTTGGACATAGCCTATTAGGTTGTGAATGATCATTAGCTTGCGAAATTAGTAAATTAGGGGTCTTTGGATAAATATATAGCCTAATTAGGAATTAGTGTAAATTTAGCACCCTCTAGATTATGGCATTCATTCATAATTTGAGGCCTTTTAGTTTAAGTAGATTGACTAATATTTTTTCATGGAAACAAAAATGGAAAAGCAACAAGGTAGGTACAAAAAAGTGTTTAATAAATATTTAATAAATCACTATCCCACTGGGCTTATAATAAGCTTAACTTTTCATGAAATTATACTTAGGAATAGTATAAAAGTTTAAGGGATCGAAAAATTATTAATGTGTGTGTACAATCAAAAAGGGTAATTAAGTTAACACTTAGGTCTTGATTTAGTTCTATATTTAGCTCATAGCCCCTAACAACCTATTTTGCTTGATAATGATTTGCCATAATTCGAATAGTTGTGTCTGAGGTTAAATTTATTTTATGAAGATTAAAGCCATTGTCGCATTACTGCATTATGTGTTTGTTAATGTTGTGTTGTTGTTTTGTTTGCTTGAGGACAAACAAACATTTAAGTGTGCAGATGTTGATAGTTGTGTTTTGTATGACATTTTAGGGATTAATTTATTATGCATTTAGTGTTAAATTGATTGTTGAGTATGCATTTATGGTTTTATTAGGTTAGTTTTTGTGTTTAAGCATTTTTATAGGTTAAGAGGAATCGTTGAGCTTAATTGGTATATTTTTTATGTACCTTGATGTGTGTGCTAATGTTGCAGGGCAAACAGGGAAGAGCGGTGAAGATTTAAAGAATTTCAGGCTAAAGGACGTAGGCCATGGTTGTGACAGAGAAGGAAGAGAAAGAAGTAGCTAGGCCATGATTGTGCACTCTAAGCTACGATCGTGACAGCGAGTGATAGGTCAGGCCATGATCATACACTTCAAGCCACGCTTGTGACAAAAAGGGTAAAGGGTCGGCCACGATCGTGACATGCAAGGCCACGATCATGCCTTGCACCAAGCTGATACAAAAACTCAATTTTTGGGTTATTTTTCGGACCGTTTTGACCCCGAGTTTGACCTAGGGCTATTACAAAATAAATAAGACAATACCTAGTAACCACCAATAGTCATTAGAGAGCCAAGAAAGTTTTGCAAAAAGTGAGATTACAGTAATCTTGAGAGAAATCCTAGAGAGAGATCAAGAGATCGAGGAAGGAGACAAAGGAAAAGAGACATGAAGGCGAGCAAGACGCGAAGTACTTCCCGGAACAGGTAGTTTCCTACCATCATCACTTTTAAGATTCCTTTTCCGATAGTATCTCTATATATTTTAGTTTTATTTATATATAGAATTGAAATAGGTGTTGAGATTGATTGTGTGAATGTTGAGTCAATTTTATACTCGCCTTTGGATATTAATTTTTGAGATTAATGAAATTTGATTGATTGTGTTTCCTACTACCTGATTGTGATTTCAATTATGTGCTTAATAATTCAGCAATAAACTGATAGGTGATATAGGTAAAAATCATCAATTTGGGCTAACGAGATTTTGGTAAATCGATAGTAGAGAATTGGAGCATACTGGTAGAGTTATTTAACGAGAGATCGAGCATATATTCTAGGTAAGTTAATAAACACTTTAGAAATAATTTAAGTTTTGGGTCAATTACGGATCAAGAGATCGTAATTTCCATAATTTGAATTAAATTTTATTAATTCAGAATTATAACTTGAGAGAGAGTAATTCACCCTAGGACCATCTAGACTCGTCAATTTGATGGTACATAATTGGTTAGTTTCGGTTAATTTCGAATTAAATCCCCTTTCTCTTCCTTGGTAATTTCTAGGTTAATTTCGGGTTGGTTGTGAGTTTGCTTTTTGTTTACTGTTTGGTACTTTAATTTATCATAATTGATTTTGATTAATTTTAATCTATGCATTAGTTGTTTAATTAGGAATTGTGAACTTAGCTACCTGATTTTAGGACTAGCTCCCTTTCTCGTGGGATCGACACCATAGGTATTACGCAAACGATCTGTGCACTTGTGGTAATTACCAAGGTTATAATTAGTAAAAGTTAGCACGTGTAATCTTGAGCAAACATTTATATCCACCCATTTATCAACATTCAGCACTCATTCAACACTATTATCACTATCAATCCATCTCAAACAATCATCATAAATGTTTCTCTTAAAACAAACCATGAAGAACATTATTATACTTATTTAGCTCTAAAGATCCTCAAATCCTTAAGTAACCTAGCTCCTCCAAGCTTACACAATTATCACCAAATTCAGGAACAAGATAGTAACAGAAATGGGTTTCATCAACAAAGAGAAACAATGAAATCCTTAGAGTGCAAGGTGAAGGATTTTGGCAAGACTCATGATCATGAGTGTGAGGAGTGAGTGTTGAACTTTGAGAGAAGAAAGAAGAAGATGAGAGCATGTAGTAAAAAGTAAGAATGAAAGATGGTCTTTAGCGTATGTGGGTGTCGTGGGTTTAAGTGTATGTAACATGTGATAGATGTGTGGCAAGTGTTGTAACACTTGTCACTTGCCACATGTCTTCTTCTTATGGCTCCAGTTGTCTTTTAATAACTAGTCCATCTGTCTCTCAATCTCCAGTCCATTTGCCACCTAGTTATCTAAGTTATTTTTCACTAAATTCTAATGCCATATGTCACTTATTTCGACTGCCATGTGACAGTTATTTCTACTACCATGTGTCAATTTGTCTTGTCACTTGGCATTTTTCCTAATCCAAAATATACATAATTTCGTTATTCTCCCAATTTTAACCATTAATTCCAAATTAATAAATTAAATCCATCAAACTAAAATTCAAGGCGTAATAATTCATAATTCACATAATAACCATTTTAAACCTTTTATATCGCGGAATATGTCAATTGAGAGCATATACTATTTTTACAACGTGAGATCATAATTCATATGTGTATGCTAATGATATGCATGTGAACGCAATGCACCTTAAAAATTCTAGTGTTATTTCTCATGTACAATGGCCTAGGATCCTATAACCTAACCTTTAGTATAGAGAAATGAGTTATTATAATTCTTCCCCCTTAAAGAAATTTCACCCTTGAAATTCTTACTTGATTGATCAAATAGGTAGGGGTATTGTTTCCTCATGTTTTCCTCAGTTTTCCATGTGGTTTATTCTCTCAAATGAGTCCTCCAAAGGACTTTAACCAATGGAATCACTCGATTTCTCAGTTGTTTAGGACTTTAACCAATGGAATCACTCGATTTCTTAGTTGTTTAGTCTGATAACTAACTATCTTAACTAGTTCCTCTACATAACTCAAATTGGCTACAATTTCAATCTCCAGATCTGGCAACATGTGTATTAGATCTGACTGATATATTTTGAGCATAGTAACCTGAAACAAATTGTAAATCTACAACATATTTATTGGTAATGTTAACTTGAACGCCAATGGTCCAAATCTCTAAGTAATCTTATATGGACGAACATATCTAGAGCTTAACTTACCCTTTTTATCGAACTTCGGTACTCCTTGCCAATGTGATACTCTGAGAAATACCTTATCTTCTACTCTATACTCCACATCCCTCCTATGTTGATCCATATAACTTTTCTGCCTATCTTGAGTCTCTTAACTATACTATGGATCAGTTTAACCTTATCAACAGTATCTTGGATTAGTTTTGGGTCTTCAACAATCCTTGAACCTTTTTCATCCCAATACAAAAGCGAATGACTTTTTCTCAGATCATCCACATCAGGTATATATAATCTCTGCTTCAACCATAATGTATCATTTCTCAATTCAAATTTAAAATTTGGATTTTGTTTCAACTTCTCAATTAGCTTTGCTAATTCTGGATCCTTACTTTGGGCTTTTTTGGTCCTTTCATGTAACATCAGTCTAAGCTTCAATGAAGATAATAGTTTTTCATCCTACCCCAATTTCAACTTAACATTCAATGCTCTCTGTTGTACTAGGATTGGTAACCTTGATAACTGTACGTGATCAACACTGCTATTGGATTTCCTGCATAATGCATCAACCACAACATTGGCTTTACCGGGATGGTATTTTATTGTGCGATCATAATCTTTAAGCAATTCAATCAATTGCTTTTATCTCATATTTAGTTCTTTCTGACTTAACAAATATCGCAAACTTCTATGATCTGTGAATATCTAAAATGTTCCACCATATAAATAATGTCTTCAAATTTTCAAAGCAAATACCACTGCAGTAAGTTTTAAATCATGAATCGGATAGTTGAACTCATGAGGCCTTAATTGTCTGTGCAGATGTAATCACTCGATCTTACTACATCAGAAAAATCTTAATCCCTGGTGTAAAGAACCACTATACGCCATATAACCTCTAGATCTAAATGGAATAGCTAATACCAGTGCTGTAGTTAACCGATACTTTAATTCCTCAAAACTCCTTTAGCATTCATCAGTCTATATGAAAGGTACATTCTTTCTTAG
Source organism: Erythroxylum suave (assembly GCA_027563595.1). Taxonomy (NCBI): domain Eukaryota; kingdom Viridiplantae; phylum Streptophyta; class Magnoliopsida; order Malpighiales; family Erythroxylaceae; genus Erythroxylum; species Erythroxylum suave. Next base: position 15,684,626 of record JAOSBN010000179.1, on the reverse strand, counting down.
AAGCTTTGTCAAAGGGGCTGAGATCAATAAAATCCCCTCAACAAACCTCCTGTACTATCTTGCTAGTCTAAGAAAACTTCGAATCTTAGACTCATTTCTTGGAGCTTCCCATTTCATCACTGCTTCAACTTTCTTTGGATCTACCTATATGTCTTGTCTAGATACTATATGACCCAAGAATAATACTTGATCAAGCCAAAATTCACACTTACTAAACTTGGCATACAATTGCTTCTCTATCATTATTTATAATGTTAACTTAAAATGTTCATATTGTTCTTCTTTAATTCCATAAAAGTTTTCAGAGCATTTGTTAACCCAAAAGGCACCACCAAAAACTCAATATGCCCATATTTAGTCCTGAATGCACTGTTTGTACATCATCTTTTGCTATCTTCAACTAATAATATCTTGATCTCAAATCTAGTTTAATAAACACATGAGCTCCTTATTACTGATCAAGTAAATTATCTATTCTTGGTAAGGGATACTTGTTCTTCACTATTACCCGATTCAACTGTCTATAATCAATACAGAATGTCAAGGTTCCATCCTTCTTCTTCACAAACAAAATTGAAGCTCCCCAAGGTGACACATTGGGTCTAAATAAACCCTTATCTAACAACTCGTACAACTGAGCCTTAAGTTCATTAAGTTCAACAGGTGCCATACTCTATGGAGGAATAGATGTAGGAGCAGTGTCTGGAACTAGGTTAACAATGAACTCTGTCTCTATATCTAGGGGTAAACCAGATAATTTAGTGGGAAACGCATCCAGATAATCCCTAATAATAGGAACATCTTATACCATATGCTCTATTTAGGTATCAATTATATAGGCCAAATAAGCCTCACATCTACCTTGAATCAGTCTTAAAGCATTCATTGATGAAATCAATCTGGCTAGCACTATTTGACTAACTCCTTGAAATATTACTCTAGTCTAATTAGGAGATTTAAGAATCACCTCCTTAATGTAGTAATTTTGTCACAAACTATGTGCAGTGAGTCAATCCATACCTAAGATAAGTTCCATCTAACTTAACTGCAATATAATCAAATTAGCTTCTAATTCTCCCTGATCAACTCGAATCATGCATCTTTTACACACTTCTCTAATAACTGTAGTACTACCTATCAATGTACTTACTTCTAAGTCACATTTCAACATCTTTATCTCACAATGTAGTTTAGATGCTAGATGTGGTGTGATGAATGAATGCGTAGATCCTGGATCTGACTATGCAAATGCTTCAAATTAAAAGACATTTAACATAACTTGCTACTACATCTAGAGAGTTTTAGGCCTCCTGTCTCATAACAGCATAAATCCAAGCCTGAAACTGCGGTTGATTTCTCAGCACCTCAGTCCTGATAGTAGGTCTGGCTGAACTTATTCTAGCTCTACCTCTGCCTCTTTGTCCTGATCCACTAGCTCTACTAGGCTGGACATTCATTTCATTCACCGCTCCTCCTCTCACTATAGAATATGTTCTGTAAGTTGTGGGACAGTCTCTAATCCGGTGCTCAAAAGATCCACAATAAGGGCAAGCTCCCAATAACTTTCTTTTCACAGTGTTCACAATTAGGCATCAGTTGTATTTGCCTTTCTGACACTAGACCTCTACCACTACCCTGACTGTCTAGATCTAATTGGTGATTGAAATGATATATCATGATGTTTACTGAACTTTTTCCATAATCAACTTGAGGCTTACTCTTTCTCTTCATTCTGAACTCCTATCTGTACTCTCTTTTTCCATCTTTCAATAGTTGTTCAATTCAGATTAAGGCAGCTTGTAGTTCTATAAAACTATCCAAATTAGTAACAGCCAACCTCATCTTGATCTCCATATTCAATCCATCATCAAACTGTCTACATTTGTCCTCCTCAATTATAATTAATGCAATAGCATATCATATTAACTCATTAAATTGTATCTTGTATTCGGCTATTGTGAGACTTTCCTTCTTCAAATATAAAATCTCCTTCATCTTCTTATCTAAATAGATCTTCGACATATAATTCTCTTAGAAGACCCTCAAGAAGTTTTCCCACATTAATCCAAACGTTTGGGTGGTAAGGCTAGGAATAGTCTTCCACCACTGATAAGCTAGACCTTGTAGTAACAAGACTGGATAGTGATAGGTGTGATTTGCATCATGTTTTAGGGTTTAATTTGTTATGTATTAAGTGTTAAATTGAGTGTTTAACGTGTATTTAGGTTAAGATTGAGTTAATTTATTTTTTTGAGTGTTTTTATTAGTTAGTATAAGTCTTTATGTTTAAATGTTATGTTTTTAAGGTACCTTAACATGTTTGTTAGTGTTTTAGGGCTAGCATTGAAGATCGGAGGAGTTTTGGAGACTTTCGAGACAAGACCACAAGCGACGATCGTGGCATAATAGGCCATGATCATGACAGAGACTTGTAATGACAAAAAGACTCTATTACAACCCATGATGGTGATAGAGAGTTTAGATGATGGCCACGATTGTGACTTACGTTGGACAGACAAGAAAATAAGAGAAAGTTAGATTTTGAGGGATATTTCAGACCGTTTTGACCTCGACTAATCCATAGGGCTACCAAGGTATAAAAAGAATGTGAAGAATACAAAGAGGGAGCTTTTTGCATCAGTCAATTCCGAAACCTTGGAGAGATTAACGAGAGACTTAAGGAAGGAAACGAAGGAAGAGAGACATGGAGAAGAAGCTTGATGTAAAGTACTTCCTGAAATAGGAGGTTTCTTGTTGCCGTTGCCTTCATGATCAATTAGGTTTCGTTAAGGTTGGATAAAACCCCCTTTCTCTCAATTGGTAGCTCCTAGGTTGATTTTCGATTGGGCTGTGCAAATTGCTATCCTATTTATACTTTTGCATTTTAAGATTGTTTGCTTGATTGATTAATTTTTTTCTTTAGTTATTTATTTTGAACTATTGCAATTTAGTTCAACCTTAGATTTTAGGATTAGATTAACCCTCCTGTTGGATTGATACTAGTGTGCTTGTGGTATTATCGAGGTTAAAAATAGTAAAATTTAGCATTCGTAAGCCTGAAATCAAGTTTTTAGGGCTGTTATCAGGGAGGCGATAATTTAGTTCTATAAATTAAGGCATTAGTTAGTTTAGTTTTTACTTTATTGTTTTCATTCTTTCACTTTATTTCAAAAGTTATGCTCTTACATGAACACAAGAGTCATGAGAGGTTCGAGTCGTGTAGCAGAGACGTTGGACTTAGATATTACATAATTGGAATGAAGCCTTAGGAAAGCTTGGCGAGAAGAGGAAGAAGATATCAAAAAATCAGCAATGGCCATAGAGTTTCAAACCATAGACTATGAAGCTAACTAAGGATAAAAATAAAGGACCTTCATAGACTTCATAAGGCTAGGGTTCAATACGGTGAACCAAGGAGTGAGTGGCTAGGTTGCTTGTTTAAGCAACCTCATTCTAGATTTAGCTAGCCCTTCTTAATATGCTTCAGCAGAGTGTGCAATTCGATGGATTGGCGAATGAGGATCCCAACGTAAACATCATTTAATTCCTCGAGATCTGTGATACTTTTCAATATCATCGGATGTTAGAAGATGAAGTTCGAATTAGATTGTTTCCTTTTACCCTTAGAGATAGAGCAAATGCTTAGTATCATTCTTTGAGCCCAGCTAGCATTACGACATGGGACTAGCTAGTTTATGTCTTTTTGGATAAATATTTCCCGTTGAGCAAGAGAATGAAGATTATCAAGGAAATCACTAATTTTCAGCAAGGTTGCAGGGAATCAATTTACGAAGTGTGGGAAAGATATAAGGACTTGATAATAGAATTGCCCACACCATAACTTACCCAAGGAGTTCCTATTGTAGACTTTCTATAATGGAGTGAACCCACCGACAAGAGGCACAATCGACGTAGCTTCTGGAGGATCCTTAATGAGGAAGATAGTTGATGAAGTGGAGGAGCTAATTGAGGAGATGACATGCAACAACTGTTTATGGATGAACGAGTGGGGGAGACAACCTGTTACTTTCATAGAGCAGAAGGGAATTGTCACGGTCGATTAGATAGAGATGCAAGCAAAGATCAACAACTTGACACGATAACTTAATAGCATGAAGGTGTAGTCCTCAGCTTCGATGAAATCCGTATAGTTGAAGTGTGAGCTCTGTGGCTAGATAGACCATGATATTGTGGACTGTTATCTGATGAAGAAGGATAGTAAGGAGAAAGTGAATTATACGGAGGCACAATATAGATGAGGAGGGGGTAGCAATCACTACTCCAACACTTACAACCCTAGATGGAAGAATCATCCTAACTTCTCCTGGTCAAACAACATTGGTAGATAGTTTAGGCTTGAGGGAAAATCGGGCTTTAAGCAAGATAAATTAAGCTCGATGGAATGCAAGTTAGACGAGATTTTGGATAAGATCAGAGGCATGAAGGATGTGTATAGGAGGCTTGAAAGCAAATTTAACCAAGTAATGAAGAACCACACCTCGTCTATACACAATCTAGAAGTCCAAGTGGGCCAATTAGTAGTGGCAATGTCTGCTCGGAATGTTGGAACTCTTCCAAGTCCATCCTGAAGTCTAAGTCTAACCTGAAGGAATGTATCATGACTATCAGTAAAATCCAGGAAGAGGAACCTGAGAAGGGGAAGGAAGGATGAGATGAAGTATAAAGTCTAGTAATTAAAGAAGCCCTTCCAAATGAGCTAGTGATTGAGTCAATTAAGGAAACTCGACATGTATTTCCATTTCCTTTTATGCAGTAGTAGGAGTTATAAGCAAAGAAGGCAACAAGGCAATTACAGGAGATTGGATTGAATAAGGTCGAGGAAGTGACAAAATAGTTATAGACAAAGCTCACATTAAAGGAATCCATAAAGAAAAGGATTAAAGAGTAAGTATCAGAAAAAGACCCTAACATTGCACAGAAGAAGGAGGACCTAGGGGACTTTTTCAGCCCCTACAGTATCAACAAAATCATCATAGATATGGCATTTATGGATTTAGGCACGAATATAAACTTGATGCCTTACACTTTTAGTATGAAGCTAGAGTTACGAGAGTTAGTATCCACCAAGTTTTTTGTAAAGATGACTCACAGAATAATGCATAAACCGATAGGGATTATAAAGGATGTGCCAGTAAAACCTGGTATAACCAAGATGTATAACACACTCAAGCAACATTTCTGGTAGCCTAGAATGAATAAGCAAGTGGTAGAATATGTATCTAGATGTATGACATGCTAGCAAGTTAAGGCTGAGCACTAGGCTCTGGTAGGTAAGCTCCATTCGTTGCCCATTCCGGGGTGGAAATGGGAATGGATTACTATGGATTTCATCATGGGGTTGCCTGAGACTCCTAGGCAGAATGATGCTATATGGGTGGTAGTAGATCGGTTAACTAAGTCAGCCCACTTCCTACCAGTGAGAGAAGATAATTCACTTGATCAGTTGGCTCAACGATATGTTAATGAGGAGGTGAGCATGCATGGGGGTTCCAGTGTCCATTGTATCGAATAGGGATTCTAGATTTACTTTGAGGTTTTGGGGGAGCTTGCAGTCTATTATGGGTACTAAGTTGAATTTAAGTACTGCATTTTATCCTCAGATAGATGGACAGAGTGAGAGGACAATCAAAACAGTGAAGGATATGCTCAGGGCGTGTGTATTGGAGTTTAGGGGAGCTTGAGATCAATACATGGCATTAATAGAGTTTTCCTACAATAATCATTACCATAGTAGTATCGGAATGGCACCATATGAGGCACTGCATGGTAGAAAGTGTCGGTCACCATTATATTGGGATGAAGAGGGCTTGAGAATGGTTGAAGGCCCCGAGTTAATACAAGATACAGTGGATAAGGTGAAATTGATCCGAAGCCAAATTAAAGCAGCTCAAGATAGGAAAAAGAGTTATATGGATCAACATCGACGTGATATGGAGTACAGTGTGGGAGACAAGGTGTTTTTGAGAGTGTCACCTTGGAGGAGAGTTTTGAGATTTGGTAAAAAGGGCAAGTTGAGCCCCAGGTACATGGGTCCTTATGAGATCATTGAGAGGATTGGACCTTTGTCCTATAAGCTGGCTTTATCGAATGAGATGTCTCAATTTCATAATGTGTTTCATGTGAGTATGCTCCTAAGATACCGATAAGATCTGACACATGTGATACCAGCTCAGGAGATTGAGGTTGCTAGTAACTTAAGCTATGTTGAGGAGCTAATTAAAATTGTGGGATCAAAAATCAAGCCGTTGAGGAATAGAGTTATTCCTTGGTGAAAGTCCTTTGGAGGAACCACTCAACTGAGGAAGCAACTTGGGAGACAGAGGAACATATGAAGAGGCATTATCCCCACCTGTTCGAGCAAATAGGTAAGAATTTCGAGGACGAAATTTCTTTTAAGAAGGGGAGAGTTGTAACATCCCATTACCTATGGGAAGGTTAGAATAGTAAATATGAATGATTAATGGGAACTTAAGAAAGGCACATATATATATTCATGCATGATATGGTATTCACCTATATATGAATAGTGATATTTGTTCTGCACATGAAATTAATTGTACATGCATTCATGAATAATTCCGGGTATAA
>JAOSBN010000179.1:15645330-15674076 GCA_027563595.1 Erythroxylum suave | reverse complement strand
AAACTTTGAGGATAACTCTGATTTTGGTTTGTTGGTTCATGATTGTAAGACTTTGCTTGTTTCTAGGCCAAATCTGCGGGTTAGATGGCTTCGCAGGATAATGAATGGTAATGCTCACAAGTTAGCTAGAGCTTCCATTCGTTTTTCTCGCTACAACATTTGGGAAAATGTCCCAAATGTTCTTATTCCTTTTTATAGTTCTTAATACAAATGATTATTTATGTTTCAAAAAAAAATATACATGATATACACGATCAAGAAGATTTTGTAAAGTGATTTCCTTACTAACTAGGGCATGTTATAGTTTTAAAATGAAGCAATCACGTTCTCTCTCTTTTTTATGCACGGAACATTTAAATGTTTTTGTTTTCACCTATATCACATTATAAAGATGACGAAGGAAAGGAAAAACAACATTAAGTGCTTCCTTGCCAAGTTGACATGTGAATGGAATTAACAAAGCCATCAATTACATTCATTAAATATATTTTGTTTTATCTTATGTTTCTTCGTTAAGGAAGGTTTAGAAACATTCCATTAATGGACATGAAAATTTCTCTCTCCCATTGACTCTGTTTCTCTCGTGCATTCTCTCCTGTGCCATCAATGTGCGTTACTTATTTCTTTTATTACGTCTCTCTCTTTTTTTTTGGTGAAATAGAGATAAAATCAAATTAAGCAAAACTCAATGTATATCAGGCACATGAGCTTGCAAAGAACAAGAAAAAAAGACATCAAGTTGTAAAATTGAAACAAGACCAAGAGGTAGCCGAAATGCTACATTAATACTTTTATGTCTACTTTTATTAGTTGCCATGATGAATTAACATCTTTAGATGAATTAATTGCTTTGATTTCTCTTAAGCCTCTTGTTTCATTAAATGTCGTGGGTTTTAATTGTAAAATTTGATGCATGATTTTAACATCATATGCTAATGATTGTTAATGTAATAAAGTAATTATGCATATGAACAAGAATTGGTTTCAATATGACTTCTATTATCATTCATTTAATTTGATATTTATATAATGAATAATTTGTTAGCCTTTAAAGTGACCAAATTAAAAGTTTTGTAAATATCAAATTAAAATAGATATATAGTTACCCATGATAATATGATGCTTACGATTGTAATGACATAATGATATATTTAATGGGTATACTAAAATTCATTGATACTAAAATATTTAAGAATCACCCAAAGGTTGATTAGTTAATTTTATATCAATGAGTATAATTGTGATTAATTAGTATACTTGATTAGATATATTTAGTATATCCAAACATAGCTAATATATCTAATCAGATTATGCATGAATTATCAATTATATATTAGTAAACATCAATTTATGTGTTTAATATGTTGTTGTTTTACCTAAAGGAAAAACCATAATATATGTTTATTGTTGATATATTTGTTATTTAATTTTAATTATGTGTTTAAATTATGATTCAAAGTATTAACGTAGAGTAATTCTTATATAAATTTTGCAACATTCAATTCAATTGCTATCCAATCGCAAGCTTCGTCTATTATAAAGTTTAATGGGCTTAACTTTAATGAATGGGGTGAACAAGTTTAGTTCAACATAGGAATCCTAGGTCTTGACTTGGCACTCCAAACCGGTAAGCCCGTTGCATTTATTGGTTATAGCAGTGCTAAAGAATGATCTCTTCATGAACGTTGGGAAAGATCAAATAGATTAAGTTTAATGTTTATGCGAATGACTATAGCTAGCAACATTAAGGCTACAATTCCCAAAACTGACAATAATAAGGAGTATCTTAAGCTTGTTGAAGATATTTCTCAGTCTGATTCTGCTAACAAGTCTCCTGTTGGAACCTTAATGGGTATGTTGACCACTATAAAGTTTGATGGTTCTCGTACTATGATGAGCATGTTACTGAAATGATAAATACAGCAGCAAGATTAAGATCCCTGGGAATGGAAGTGAGTGAAAGTTTCCTTATGCAATTTGTTATTAAATCCTTACCTCCTGAATATGGTCAATTCCAAATAAGTTACAATAGTATTAAAGACAAATGGAATGTGAATGAACTGGAAAATATGCTTATTTAAGAGGAAGCAAGGCTTAAGAAACACTGAATTCACTTAATTAATCTCGTGGGTAATCAAGGAGCTAGAAAGAAGTTCAAAAGGGGAAAAGAAAGGGAAAGGATGCATTTCAATCTCTAAGAAGGAATTAGGGAACGGTGGATGCCACTTCTGTAATAAAACTGGACATTATTAGAAGGACTGTTTAAAACATAAGGCATAGTTTGAAAAGAAAGGTAAGCCTAGTGCTTTCATATGTTTCGAATCTAATTTAGTAGAAGTTCCTTATAATACCTGGTGGATTGGTTCTGGATGTACCACTCATGTTACTAATATGATGTAGGGATTCCTTACGATCCAAACTATAAACCCAAATGAAAGTTTTCTACATGTAAAATCGAGTCAAAGCTACAGTTGAAGCTCTTGGAACTTATTGTTTGATTTTAGACACAGGACATCATTTAGATCTTTTTGAAACCCTTTATGTTCCTACAATTTCTTGAAACTTAGTTTCTTTGTCAAAACTTGATATCGTTGGATATTCCTTCAAATTTGGTAATGGATGTTTTAGTTTGTTTAAACATAATTGCCTTATTGGTTCTAGTATACTCTATAATGGTTTATACAACTTAAAGCTTGATAACCTTTTTATTGAAACCCTGTTGACCTTGCATCATAATGTTGGTACTAAAAGAAGTTTTATAAATGAAACTTCAGCTTACTTATGGAATATACGTTTAGGTCATAAATCGAAAGATAGAATGACCAAATTAGTAAAGCATGAAATTCTTCTAGAATTAGATTTTACTGATCTTGGAATTTGTGTGAATAATATTAAGGGAAACCATACAAAAGACACAATTAAGAAAGAAGCCATAAGAAGTGCACAAATCTTTGAAACTATACACACTGATATATGTGGGCCTTTTGATGTTCCATTATTTAGTGGAGAAAAGTTTATCTTTTCATTGATGATTTTCATGTTATGGATATATTTATTTGTTTCATGAAAAATCTCAATCAGTAAATGCTTTAGAAGTATTTATCAATGAGGTAGAAAGACAGTTAGATAGAAAAGTGAAAATTGTCCGATCTGATAGAGGTGGTGAATATTATGGAAGATATAGTGAAAGTAGACAATGTCCTGGCCCATTTGCTAAATTTCTTGAAAAGTGTGATATTGTGATCAATAAACAATGCCAAGTACACCATAACAAAATGGTGTAGCAGAAAGGCACAATTGTACCTTAATGGATATGGTTAGGAGTATGATGAGTCATTGTTCTCTACCATCATCATTGTGGATGTTTTCATTAAAAACTACCATGTATTTATTAAATAAGGTTCCTAGTAAAGCCATTCCGAAGACACCTTTTCAACTGTGGACAGGAGCGAAACTTAGTTTAAAACACCTACATATTTGTGGTTTTCTGGCATAAGTAAGGATATACAATCCACATGAAAATAAATTAGAATTAAGAACAACCAATGGTTTTTTCATTGGTTATCTAGAAAAAATCTAAAGGGTATATATTTTATTGTCCTAATCATTGTACAAAAATTGTTGAAACTGGAAACGCTAGATTTATCGAAAATGGAGAAATTAGTGGGAGTTCAGAGTCATGGAAAGTGAATATTCAAGAAGTTAAAGCGCAAGTTTTCTGCCTATAACTTCTTCTTAAGTGTTTGTTCTTAGAGTTGTGGAAAATTTTAACAACTTACAAGAACAACAAATGCATGATTAAGAACCGCAAATGCATGACCAAGCTGCAAATAATGAAATCATTATTAATGAACCTGATGTAAATGATCCATATGAAGTTAATGAATCAGATGATTATGTGGTTTATTTACAAGAAGTAGAAGGTGATTTAGGTATTGATAACGATCCAATTTCATTTTCACAAGGCATTGAAAGTGAAAATTCTAATAAATGGTTAGATGTCATGAAAGAAGAGTTAAAATCTATGGATGACAATCAAGTTTGGGATCTTGTTGAATTATAAGAATGTTGTAAAAGAGTTAGATGTAAATGGGTCTTTAAGACCAAACATGACTTTAATGGTAATATTGAGAGATATAAAGCTAGACTTGTCGCCAAAGGTTATAATGAGACAATTTCTCCTGTTTCTAAAGGCAATGGTAGCTTATTATGATTTAGAACTCCATCAAATGGATGTGAAAACTACCTTTCTGGATGGGAATTTAGATGAAGAAATCTATATAGATCAACCTAAGGGTTTCCTAGTTGAAGGAAAACAAAAAGTTGTGTGTAAACTTAAGAAATCAATATATGGACTTAAGAAAGCCTCCTGAGAATGGTATCTCAAATTTAATGATATCATTACTTATTTTGGTTTTAAAGAAAACACTATTAGTCAGTGTGTATATCTAAAGATTAGTGGAAAAAAATTTATATTTCTATTCCTCTATGTTGATGATATCTTATTTGCTGCTAATGGTCTTGGATTGTTACTTGAGACTAAGACATTTCTCTTTAAAAATTTCGAAATGAAAGATATGGGTGAGACATCTTATGTGATAGGAATTGAAATATTATGTAATTGATCACAGGGAATGTTAAGGCTGTCTCAGAAAGCATATATCAAAAGGATTTTAAAGAGATTCAATATGGACAAATGCTACACAAGTGTGTTCTAATTAAAAAAGGAGACAAATTTAGTCTTAGGCAATGCCGAAAGAATGAATTGGAACTGACAAAAATGGAAAGAATTTCTTATGCCTCTATTATTGGGAGTTATGCTCAAGCCTTTAATAGGCCAAACATCAGTTTTGATGTTGGAATGCTAGATAGATACCAGAGTAATCCTTGATTGGAACATTAGAAAGCTGCAAAGAAAGTTTTAAGATACTTACAAGGAACAAAAGATCATATGCTCACTTATAGAAGATCCGATCATCTTGAAGTGATTGGATATTCAAATTCAGACTATATTGGAAGTGTTGACATAAGAAAATCAACATTTGACTATCTGTTTCTTCTAGTTGGAGGAGCGATCTCGTGGAAGAGTGCGAAATAATCTGTCATTGCTACATCTACTATAGAATCTGAGTTTGTGGCATGCTTTGAAGCCATGGTTCATGGTTTATGGCTGTGAAACTTTATTTCAAGACTTGGAATTGTCTAAAATATTGCCAAGCTGTTGAATATTTATTGTGATAATTCTGCAACAATCTTCTTTTCAAAAAGCAACAAGTATTCAAGGGGTGCTAAACATATGGAAATCAAATACTTTGTTGTTAAAGAAGAAGTTCAGAAACAAAGAGTGTCAATCGAACATATTAGCACTGATCTTGTAATAGCAGATCCATTAACAAAAGGATTACCACTGAAGGCATTTAATGAACATGTTCAAAAAATGGGCATCATTTGGTACCATGATTGAACAACATGTTATTATTTATGTATTTTATGTATTCGATACTCTGAGCTCATTTATATATTTTGTTTTTGATATTGTATCTTGTTATTTATTGCTAGTATATATACATGAATGGCAATGTGAATTTAACAGGATTTGTCTTTTACAAAGACATTATTGTTGAACCATTAAGATATATCTCATAATAGATCATATTAAGTTATGTACTAGTTTTGTGATGCAAAGAAGGAAGTATGTCACATTAAAAGATGTAAAACCGCTATGATCCTTTCTAGTTTTTTCTACTTAATTATGATTAATGTTGCACCTAAAGAAAATAAAAGGGATTTAAGTTTTATTATATGCATATTATTTTTTATTGTTAAATCATGAATAAGTGGGAGATTGTTAGATAACTTGATTTTGTGGCCCATATATTTTGGTTTTATCATTTAAGTATATTAAATCCCGTTAGTTATTTGAATAAGAGATATTAGGTTTAATGAAAATAAACAATGTGACGTATTTGTTAGTAGTGTGCCCTAGGCCAATGGACATATATGACTTTTGTACTGACATTCTAACTTATTAATAATATATTATGAGGTATTCTTTTATATATGCATGTATATTGTTTACGTAATATGATTTATATTCCATGAATAGTATTAGGCTTATGTCATCAAGTATGTGACTTGATAGTAAAACCATAAGCATTATAATACTATTTTAAAGTGTCCCTGGTCGATCATTATTGGTGGAACAATAAGGAATTAAGGCTAGTATGTGTTTTGATTGATGATCACGTTTTACTGATCATAGATATGAGTTATCAAATCAGATACATAGATATATCTTAGAGAACATATATTGGACCGACCCATAGAGAGAACACTACATGGTTTCATATCATTAGTGATTCTCAATATGGCTTGACTTTAGTCCTTTGACCTGAAGTCATCATGGTTCCCTACATGAGAAATTCAGTGTTTTGGCATTAGACTAAGTTATCTTTAACCGGATAATAAGTAGTCTTATGTTGGACATTAAATGAATCATGCGGAGGGATGTGAATTACATAGATGGGATTTGTACCTCTCTTAAATGAGAGAGATATCATTTGGGCCTCTTGACAAGTATGATTGAAGAAATGCATGGCCATGCTTAAATGAATTGATGAGGAGTCATCAATGCCATTTGTTATAGTCAGTCAACTTGGTAATCAAGAAACTATGATTAATCAAAGGTTGACATGTACCATGCCTTGTGAGCAATCTTGATATCATGTTACAAAGGCACTGAGTTTATAACCATGGTTATAGATTAAATCGGATTACCGATTCTCATTTGATTTGAGTAGTCATAATGTCTTGCTAGAGGCCATTTATGACTTATGAGCCTTGAAGTGTGAACAAGTTCATTGCCAACATCAAATGAGCCTACAGAGTCGCACACAGAGAGTGATATGGTCTGGGCTTATTCTCTTGGGCCTAATTTATTAGGCACTAAATAGATATATGTGGATGTATTTATTGGGCTAGATTGAATTAAGTTGTCGGGCTTTTATTATATAAGATATAATATGGGCCGAAACTTGTTGAGCTTCCATATTCCTAATGGGTTTAGGATTATGATATTCTTATTCCTAATAGGAATAAAGATTAGGGTTTCTCTACTTATGTCTCATTAGAGAAGAGACGAAAACCCTAGCCACCTAGACCTAGCCGTTCGTTCTTCTTCCGAGAGAAAAATTATGTGGCGTTCTAAAGTGTTTTAGAACGTGGTAGCACACATTAGCCGCTGCCCTGATTGTCCATCCTTGTGTGGATACCAGTAGAGGACATTCGCGTTTTGCAACGTCTACAAATCTGAAAACAAATATCAATTCGCGTCAAGAGATAATTTCATACATGTTGTGAAATTTCGATTATACTTCTTATTGTGTAGTATGGTCCACTCCGCTGCATGTTGTGAATACTCGGGCCATAGGCGATCCAACAGAATTTACGTTGATGGAACATAAAAATTAGAATAAGGATAATAAAAAGAAGTGTCATTTGAATTTTAAACTGATAACTACTTTTGCTCTCTCTCTGCCTATTAAGTTTTTCACATATCTCTCCAACATACTATATACAGAAAATAACGAAACAAAGGCCAAGAGAGAGAGAACAAAATCTAAGAATATCTTGAAGATTATTGGAGATTATTAGTTCAGAAAGTATCAGAAATACAATGGATTAAGGTATGCTTATGTTATTGTAAGAAATTATTAGATTCTAAGATCCTATAATTTATGCATTTAAATTTTGCATGATAAAGTTTTCACGTAAGAAATATTACAAAGAAGTATTATAATGTTGTGCATCTATTTGTTCAAGTGGATTGTTGGAATGACATCTTTGAAAATGAATAAAAACTGAGGTTATCGGGTTAGTAACGGGAAGTTGGAAAAAGACCAAAAATATAAATGTAAAATAAAAACTCTTTTGTTGATTCAAGGAATCTTATTTTTATGAACTTCATTTTCTTTCTCTTGGGGATTTATGAAGGTGTCAATGTCTTAGAAAGGTTCAATCAATATTGCTCAAAATCGATTTCCTCGAATTCCCAATCCTTTCATTTGTTAGCAAGTTATAATTTTACCTGTTGATTTTTGCCTTATAGCTAATCACTTTGGTTGTAGTTTAGTGACAAATTATTTAAAAGTGTTATTTATCTTGTACATATTTAGATGTAAATGATAAAGTTCATGGAACAATTGTACATTGCAAATGAAATTTTGATGAGATTATAATTATGAGATTCATATTACATTTATGTATTATTCCTAAATATTTCTAGTCATTGTTCTATTAAGATTGGACATTAATAGAATGTAAAAAGATTAGCATACACTTTGTTTTTTCCTTATGAAGGAAGTAGTCGATCTCATAGGCTAAAGTATATCGATACTTAAACAAAAGTGTGGGTGTTTCTTAAAGGACATTTTCACTCAATAGACCCGATATGAAAAATCCATTTGTAACATTACTTGTCTGTCTATGGAATTCTCATTGTGATGATTGTATAAGTGATTCTTTGACTTAAGATCATCAAAGTTATCTTGTATGGGGATTGTTATGTTTCAATACTACTTATAATCTATTTAATCATGGGTCATTTAATCGGTAGTCATTAGATGCATTATGAACTATATGAATGTAGTTGAGTAATCAAGATATGATGTATCACCCCAAAGTAATTAGGAAGAATGTTTCATTGTTATCGATTGGTATTGATTCAGGAAATCCTTGGCCAAGGTGAAATAATGCTTTGTAAATAGTTTACAAATGTCATTAATTGAATCGATAGCCAAAGGCAGAGAACTAATATGATTAGACTAAAAATAAAGTAGACATTAATTTCATGCTCTGTATCTAATTGGAAACATTTTATGATGAAAGTATTGAATTATATGGAAAAATTATGTATAGAAAGGTTACTCAAATCCACTTTGACATTCCTAAATATTTGGGTGGTTATAATGCATTGCTAGACGCTAATCTTGATCTATAATCATAAATTGTTTAATTAGAGAATTAAAGATAGATTAAAAGGAGTTTCAATTTATTTAATTATAATTACGAATTATAATTATAATTTATAATCATTGCCAACATATTTGGGAATCTAATGGGTCTCACATATAGGATGAGTTGAAGAGAGCAAAGTTAATTTATCAAGTTGGACTTGATTGTAAAGTTTGAGAAACTTTATGGTTAAATATGAGATATTGGATAAATAAGGATCAATATGAGATATTAAATCTTATATAGGCACAATTGATATTTAATTAGAAATATTTGTAAATCTTATTATGTTTAATTGAAATGATAATTTAATTTTAGTTAAATTACTAAAATGTCCAAAGCTTATTATAAATAGTTTTAAGCTCTATAGAGCTAGAACTTCTTGCTTAACCCTTTCTGTAATAGTTACAGAGTTCTCTCAACTCATTCTGTGGATACTGTTAGAGGCCGAATGTTTGTGTGTCTACGGTGGTTGAAACAGATCGATTTTAGGAATTGTTCGAGGGATATGACAAGATTATTATCAAGCTTTCGAATAAGGTACGAATTAAATTTCTGCTTTATTATGATTTATATCAATCATTTTATAGAAATAAAGAGATCTTTTTTTTGGGAAATCAAAGATTGCAAAAAATTTTCATAATTATTCTGCTGTAGTTAGGAATAGATCCCGACCTGGGTTTCCAACATTAGTATCAGAGCCAGATTTTAATTCTATACGATTACAAATTGAATGTGAATTATGGTTATTTCATTTTGTGGTGTTTGTGATTTCTGAAAATAAGAAACCTACAAACCCAAAATTGTTCTAGTAGAAAATTAGCAAATAGTTGTGATCTGCATTTGCTTTTGTTTGTGGTGTTTGCATATATGTCAAAACTGGGTTTTAGAAACTCATTGCCTGCGTCTGTTTGCTCATACATGCGTTCTGGATTTCGCATCTGCTGTTCCGTTTTTCTGCAAATATGGATTTTTGTTTTCTAATAAGAACCTATACTGGCTTGCTTGTGACTGCCTAAAAATTAGATTAAGTCTTTTATGTTTTGTTTATGAAAAACTGGGAAAGTGATTAGGCGTGTTTGCTAATCTAGATTTGTAGTTTGAATGTTGATTATTAAAAATTTATGAAAAACATAAAAGATGTATGCGTGTTATGCATTTGTTAGTTGGGAAGCTATTCACAAGCGTTGCTAGTGGCGAATCGCCGCTGGTGTGTCACCTAGCGACAGAGCCAGTGGCGATCGTGGTCATTGGCGAGGCCATTTAAATCATGCACAAAACTAGGTTGAAGGAGGTGTTGGTTTTGGAAAATTGATGGGCTTACTTTTGGTTGCGTTTTTCGGCTTAATGATTGTGTACGAAGTCCGGTAGCCAGTTGTGACAGAAAAAGCTGTTCCCTTACCCTTTTTTAATTAGATTTTTATGTTTTAAGGTCCTTAATTCAAATTAAATTAGTTTAATTGAGATTAATAGTTTTAAATTTCTAATAAATTTAGAAATTTTTTTTCTAATTTTTGAAAATTATTTTCAAAGGCAAATTTTATTACGAATGCTTTGGAATTTAGTTTAATTTTTTCAAAGGGTTGGATTATTAAATTAAATGAAATTATCCATTCAATTCCAAAATTAAAGTAATTATTTTTCTTAATATGATTAAGATTAATAATTATATTGATTTCTAAATAATTTTAGACAAGCAATTTCTAAAATTAGAATTAATTATTTTCAATTAGATTGAACTTAATTAATTAGAAAAGTGGTTTCTAAATTAAGGATTAATTAGTTTCAATTAGATTGAAATTAATTAATTAGACTCCTTCAAATTAAGAAAAATGTTTTCTTAAATAATTAAGAAGTTGTTTCTTAATTAAATATATTTATTTCAATTTGATTGAGATAAATTTAATTCTTAATTTAATTTGTTTAGAGATTATTAATTTATTTATTAGAAATTGTTTCTTTATTTATCAATAATAAGTTTCTTGTTTTATTAGAAAGGATATTATCTTGATTAAAATTTGAAAAATATTTTCGTTTATTTATCAAGAGAAGGAGCTTTCTTTAATATTTTTTTAAACTAGTTTTCTAATTTATTGAAAAAGATTTTCTAATTTATTCAGAAATCCTTTTAATTTATTAAAGAAAGGTATTCTAATTTATTAAGAAATCAATCTCTAAATAAATGATATAAAAGGACTTTCTTAATTAAATTTAAAAGTGTTTTATTTAATTTTGAAAGTAGTTTCCTTTTAATTTTAGAAAATAATTTTCTAATTAAGGAAAAGTAATTTCTAATGAGATTAGAAATAGTAATTACTAATTAGATTAGAAATATTTTAATAGGATATGAATGCATATAGATATGTCAAAATCATATAGATGACAAAATGTATTGAAATTTTAAGTTGATTAATGTCTCGTAAACTTTGATGACAACATGTAAGATGTATGTTAACACCATGATAGCAAAATGAAAAGGATTGCAGGGAGTAGAGCTATTTGATATAATACCTTATTGGAATTGTTCCATTTAATTTAACTTACTAAAAGCATAACCATGGGCTTCAATTAAAGGCTTTGTTATAGTATGATAATAGTTTTTATTAGAAGAAAATGATTGCATGATTTTTCTTGCCACTGAATTTATGCTTATAAGTATTTGAAACTGAATTTAGATTCATCATTATTGTAATGTGCAATGCATGGTTAGAAATAGATTGTTAAGTAAAAGTCGTTGACCTAATTTTATACAAAGAGTTTGTATGTGTTGGATCAAAGGAGACTTATGCTTAACATTAGTGGAAAGAATTAAAATTTAGATAACGAAGATTCCATATTGGTTAAATCAACATAACGAGAATCATAAAGTTGCATACATAGATATATGTATCTTTTTGATTATGAATCGTATGACACTTGTGAAACTTGTAAAGTTGAAAAATAACCAAATCAACCTTTGGTGAATGGATGATGATGGTAATGAATTGTTAAATCTTATACACGTGATGTATTAGATGGAATAACAGTTCATAAATAGGATAATATTATATTTCATGATATTACTAGTGACCTTATGTGATATAGTCACATGTATTATGTAACACCCGAACATATACCCTTGAAGTATTATAGGATGTCTAGGGTGCATTAAAAAGTGAACATAATGAATTAAGTACATCTTAGTAAAAGGTGTAAAGGTACCTAATGTAAAAGACAAGGGTAAATGGATAATTTGTTCGCTTTGGCATGGACATACATACTTAGACTGTGAAATATGTATGGAAATTTTTGATATGTTTGCTTGGATTTATGAATGTGATATAAGAGGAATTAATAAAACAAGCATTCCATAAGTAAATGGGATGTTTTTGGTTAAATTAGATGTATTTTTGTGTTGCTCTTGCATGATAAGACCGAAGTTAGTTGAATTGGGATGTGTACCTCGTTGAATGGATAGGTTCCCCTGAATAGACTTCAGTAATTTGACCATATCTTGGTTTGTATAACTCTAAATTATATAATTCCAATTGGATCTTAATATAGAGACATATATATAAAACTTGTATGAAGTAACTAAAATCTGATTCTGCCTCTCAAATTTTTGAATTCTGTTTTAAAGTTGAGTTCTAGATGCTATCCTTGTTTTCAAACAACCTATAGTTTTTTAGGATCTAACTCCTGATATAATTAACCAAATTGCATTAAATTTATGTAAATAGAAAAATTAAGACATAGGGGAAAGAAATTAATTGATAAGATCATAGGAAAATGTGGGAATTTAAGGAAGAAGAAGGACTAATATGCAAAAAGTCAACTCATAGACTAACAAGATTAAAGCATGTGTGTCCAATGGAATCGTAAGACATGGTTGAATAGAATTGTAACACATGATCTAATAGAACTGTAACCTATGGTCTAATAGCATTGCAACACATGGTCCAATAGAATTGTAACATATGGTCCAATGGGATTGTAACATATGGTCTAATAGGATTGTGACATATGGACCAATGAGATTGAAACATGTGTCTAATACTAGAAAATTCACGAAAATGTGTATGGAGAGGGGAAATGGACGAAAATTTGATGGCTTAACTTCATGTTTTTCTCCTCTCCATTTCACCTTCTTCATCCCATCATTTTTCACTTAGTGATTCAAGCAAAACCAAAGAGAAAGGGAAGAAAAAGCATTAGAAGAACTACTTTGCCAATTTTAAGGTTTGGGACTTCACTTAGTTGATTTATGTATTTGTGTATGATTGAATGAATAAAAAGATTCATTTAAATGTGGAATTGTTATTGGGATGTTGCTTTTTTGTTACTTTGGTGTTATATGATACTTGTGTTTTGCATGATGTTTTAGGGTGTGATTTGTCATATAATTAGTGTGAATTTGAGTGTTGAGTGTGCATTTAGGGTTTATTTAAGTTAGTTTGTGTGTTTAAGTGTTTTTATGGGTTAGTTTGAATCTTTGAGGTTAGTTGTTATATTTTTCAGGTACCTTGATGTGTGTGCTAGTGTTATAGGGTAAATAGGGAAGAACGATGAAGATTTAAAGAGTTTCGGACCAAAAGACATTGGCCATGATCGTGACAGAGAAGGAAGAGCCAGAAGTAGCTAGGCCACAATCGTGACAGAAAGCATCAAGTCAAGCAATGATTGTGCACATCATGATTGTGACAGAAAGGTTAAAACACCGGCCACAATTATGACATGCAAGGCCATGATAATGCCCTGCTTCGACTAACAGAGAAACTCAACTTTTGAGTGAATTTTCAGACCATTTTGCCCCTAAATTTGACCTAAAGTCTCCAAAATATAAATAGAACATTAGATGACAGCCACCAAGAGTTTTTGGAGTGCCTAGAGAGTCGTGAAAAAGAGTGTTATTATGCAAAAATTCAAGAGAAACCAGGAGAGAGATCAAGCGATTGAGGAAGGAGACGAAGGAAGAGAGACATGGAAATACGTTTGATGCAAAGTACTTCCCGAAACAGGTGGTTTCCCACAGTCGCTACCTCCATGATCCGTTTTGACAGTATTTTTTATTCATATTTCATTAATTTATGAAATTTGGATATTGATTGGAAATATTCTTGTTGAGTGTCGATTTGCTATCTATACTCACGTTCGGGTTTTTAGTTCTTGAGATTGATAAAGTTTATTTAATTACGTTTTCTTTTGATTTAATTGTGATTCAATTTTGATTCTTCACAACCTGGCAATAAACTGAGAGGGTGAGTCGGGTAAAAATCATCAATTTGGGCTAACGAGAGTTAGGTAAGTTAATAAGTAGAGAGTTGAATCAAACTAGTAGTCCTGTAATGAGAGATTGAGCATAGATTTTCAGTAGGTTAATGGAAAATTTAAGAATTAATTTAGGTTTTGGACCAATTGCAAATCGAGAGATCGCAATTCCTATAATTTGAATTAGGGATTTTCAATTAGGGTTAAGAATTATAACTCAAGAGAGAGTAATTCACCCTAGGACCATTTAGACCCATTGAGTCGAAAATTACTTGGTTAGATTTTCTTTAGTTTCGAATTAAATCCCCTTTCTCTCATTTGGTTATTTCTAGGTTGATTTTTGGATTGTTGTGTGAGTTTGCTATTTTGTGACTTTTGGCACTTTAAATTCTTATATTCGATTATTAATTGATTTAATTTCTACACTGATTATTTACTTATAGTTATTGTAGTTTAGGACAACCTTAGATTTGAGGACTAGTTTCCCTTCCTTGTGGGATCGACACCTTAGGTATTACACAAATGACCGTGTGCTTGCAGTAATTACCAAGATTATAAACAGTAAAGCTTAGCACATATAACCTTGAGCGAACATTATCTTGGATAGAATTGGTTGAATATAGCAAGAGAGTATTGTGTAGTGGAATTTCTGTCTAGGGTTTGTTTGAGTCAATCAAATTATTTGAGTCATATCTCAACCTACATACTCCCAAATTGGCATCGTTGCTGGAGAAGGCAACTTAGTTCTATAGTTTAAGGCATTAGAATAGTTTTTAATTTTTGTTTTCATTTTTTGTCGTTTATTTAGGAATCGTGCTCTTGCATGAGCACCAGAGTCATCCCTTAGGAAAGCTTGGCGAGAAGAAGAAGAGATCAAGATATTATAAATGATCGAGGAATTTCAAAGAATCGTGGATTAAGAAATTGACAATGAGAGGTAACAACAAAGGACTTTAATGGATTTTATGAGGCCAAGGTTCAATCTAACAAACTAAGGACTGACTAGATCGCTTGTTCAAGCGGTATCATTTGAAATCAAGCCAGCCTTCTTGAACATGCTTTAGGAGAATGTCTAATTCTATAGACTAGGGAATGAAGACCCGAACGCTCACATCATGAGTTTTCCCGAGGTCTGGGATACTTTTTAGTATTAACAGATCTTGAAAAACGTAGTGAGAATTAGGCTATTTGCCTTCACGTTTAGAGATAAAGCAGAGACTTGCTATCATTCACTAAGCCCCGCTAACATTACAACGTGGGAACAGCTAGTTCATGCCTTCTTAGATAAATTCTTCCCGTTAACGAAGACTAGCAAGATAACAAAGGAAATCACCAATTTCCAACAAAGAGACGGGGAGTCCATTTATAAAGTAGGGGAGCATTACAAGGACCTGTAAAGGAGATGCCCACACCGCAACTTACCCAAGGAGTTCGTACTGTAGACATTTTACAACGTACTGAACCATCGATGCGGTGCCAAGAGGATCTTTAATGAGAAAGACAGTTGATGAAGTAGAGGAGTTGATATAGGAGATGGTGACCAATAGCTGCTTATGGGTGAGTGAGAGAAGTAGGCAACCTATTACATTTAGAGAGCAGAAGGGAGTTGTCGCAGTCGATCAAATGATAGAGATGCAAGCTAAGATTGACAACTCATTAATATGAAGGCATCATCTTCAGTTCAAGTAAAGGCTATGCAATTGAAGTGTGAGCTATGCGACCAAGTCGATCATAATATGGTTGACTGCTATCTGATGAGAGAAGATAACCCAGAGCAAGTCAATTACATGGGTCCTCAGTTTGGATGCGGAAGGCGTAATAATTCCTACTCCAACATATACAACCCCGGGTCAAAGAAGCACCTCCTAGTTAAACAATAACAATGAAGGGCAGTTCTGACCTTAAGGACAATTGAGCTTCCAATAGGATAAAGAAAGCTCGATGGAAGCTAAGTTGGACAAAATTCTAAATAAGCTTGGAACTTTAGACGATGCACACAAGAAGCTGGAAGATAAATTTCAGCAAGTCATTAGGAGTTATGCATCTTCCATTTGTGATTTAGAAGGCCAAGTGAGTCAAATGACAAATGCCTTTTCCATGTGGAATTTTGGAAATGTTCCTACTACTTCAGGAACAAAATCAAAGGAGAAAGTAAAGGCTATCACACTTCAAAGTGGGACAGAAATTGGACCACCCACAAAGACAAGAGAGGAGCTTGCTAAGCCAAGTGAGAAGAATAAACAAAAAGAGAAAGAAGTGGACATGAGCGAATATCCTCCATATATTGCACCTCCACTATATCAACCCAAGGTACCATTCCCTTAACGACTACAAAAGAAGAAGTTAGATGAACAATTTACAAAGTTTGTTGAGAAGCTAAGGACGCTATAGATAAATCTCTCATTTGATGAGGCATTAGAACATATGCCAAAATACGTAAAATTTTTAAAGGATATATTATCTAAGAAGTGTGCTTGGGATGATAATTAGATAGTAGCCCTAACTGGTACTTTAGTTCAATAGTCACTAGTCAAATGCCTTCAAAATTGAAAGATCCAGGAAGTTTCTCAATAACTTGTATGGTCGGTGAATTGGAATTTACGAAGTGTTTGTATGACCTAGGAGCTAGCATTAATCTGATGCCTTTGTCAACATTCAGAAAGTTAGGACTAGGAGAGGTCAATCCCACATTAATGTTAATTTATTTGGCTAATGAATCCATTAAAAGGCCTTTGGGAGTCGTGGAAGATGTTCTAATATGAGTAGATAAGTTCATTATTCTAGTGGATTTTGTGGTTCTTAATTTTGAAGAAAATAGGAACTACCCACTAATCTTAGGTCGACCATTGATGAACATCAGCAAGGCTATAATTGATGTCCATGAAGGTAAATTGACATTACGAATAGGTGAAGATCAAGTTGAATTCGAAATGAATAAGGCCTTAAAGAATCTAGTAACGAGCAGTGCATGCATGAAAGTTGAAATATTGGATCAAAATTCGCAAGAACAAATTAAGAGTTGCATTGCAGAAGTGAATTCCTTAGAAGGAAAGGAAGAAAATGAGCACCAGAATCCTACATGTAAAGAAGATGATGAGACGGAGGGGATAGATGTCCTAGTGTATCAAGAAAAATTAGTTCAGACCGAAGCACCCACACCACTATCTTTAAAGAAGCCTTCGATATTAAAACTTAAGCCTTTACCTACACACCTCAAATTTACCTTTCTTGGTGAAGGTCAAACTCTACCAATAATAATTTTCAACCAACTGAGTGAAAAACAAAAAAGTAGGGTGGTGGAAGTTGTTAAGGGGCAGATAAAAGCCATCAGATGGTTGATTGCAGATATTCGAGGAATAAGCCTAAATGTCTACATGTGTCGAATAAACTTAGAGGAAGTATGTAAAATGGTGTGGGAGCATCAATGGAGGCTGAATCCTAACAAGAAGGAGCTAGTTAAGATGGAAACCATCAAACTCCTCGATGCAGGGATAATTTATCCCATTTCTGATAGTGAATGGATCAGCCCAGTGCAATGCATACCTAAAAAGGAAGGAATGACAGTGATAGAGAGCGAAAGTGGAGAAGTAATGTAGACAAGAACAGTCACAGGATCGAGAGTGTGTATAGACTATCGAAAACTGAACTCAGTGACTAAGAAAGATCACTTTCCTCTCCCATTCAGAGACCAGATGATAGAAAGGGTAGGTGGCCATTCGTTATATTGTTTCTTAGATGGATATTCAGGCTATAATTATATTTCCATCTACTATGATGATCTGGAGAAAACCACATTCACTTGCCCTTATGGTATGTTTGCATACAGATGGATGCCTTTTGGAATCTGCAACGCCCCAGCCACATTTCGAAGATGCACGATGTCAATTTTCACGAACATGATAGAAGACATAATGAAGGTATTTATGGATGATTTTTAGTCTTTGGAGACTCTTTTGACATGTGTTTAACTAATTTGGATAGAGTTCTTCAAAGGTGTGAAGAATCATATCTGGTGTTGAATTGGGAGAAATGCTATTTTATGGTACAAGAAGGGATAGTGCTAGGGTAGAAAATCTCATATCAAGGGTTTGAAGTTGATAGAGCAAAGACAAAGGTAATAGAGAAGCTCCCACCACCAAATAATGTAAAAGTTGTGCGAGGATTCTTAGGTCATGTTGGGTTCTACAGCCGCTTCGTCAAGGATTTTTTTCAAATTGCAAGACCTTTAACAAACCTCTTAGTCAAGGATATACCCTTCGTGTTTGATGATAAGTCTATGTTTGCATTCAATACTTTAAAGGCGGCATTATTTTCGGTAGCAATTTTATCACCACCAGACTGGACACTACCGTTTAAAGTGATGTGTGATGCAAGTGATCAAGTCATAGGTTACGTTTTGGGTTAAACGAAAGACAAGAAGCTGCATGCAATCTACTATGGCAGTAAGACTCTTGTAGGACCCCAACTGAATTACACCACTACAGAAAAGGAATTACTCGCAGTAGTGTATACATGTGATAAGTTTCGACAATACATTTTTGGGATCAAAGGTGATTGTATTCACCGACCACACAGCATTGAAATACCTTTTCAACAAGAAAGATGCAAAACCTATGTTAATTCGATGGGTGTTACTTTTCCAAGAATTTGATTTAGAAGTGAGAGACAAAAAGGGACCTGAAAATGTGGTAGCTGACCACCTATCCAGATTGGAGTGAGGGAAATACAAGCTAAGCAATGGTATTAATGAGAATTTCCCCAATGAAACTTAATGTTACTTGAGAGCTTAACTACACCATGGTTTGCAGATATTGCTAATTATGTGGCCAGTGGTAAACTTCCCTTAGATCTCTCTTACTAATAACGAAAGAAGTTCTTGCATGATTGTAACCATTATCTGTGGGATGAACCATTTTTATATAGAGCTTGTTCAGACTGGTTAATATGACATTGTGTTTTGGATGAGGAAATGTTAGACATCTTTAAGCAATGTTATGAAGGTCAGTATGTTGGGCATTTGGAGCCAACAAAACGACGGCTTGGATTAGAGAGTGGACTTTACTAGTCGCAGTTGTTTAAGGATGCATAAACCTATATGGCATAATACGATCGATGCCAGAGGAAATGCAACATCTCTAAAAGGAATGAGATGCCTTTATCCAACATTCAAGAGGTAAAGGTCTTTGATGTCTAGAGCATTGACTTTATGGGTCCGTTCCTATCTTCAATGGGGAACATGTACATTCTGATGGGGGTTGATTATGTCTCGTGATGGGCCAAAATGATAACATCTCCAAAATGATAGGAAGGTGCTGTAAAAGTTTATTAAATGGCTATTTAATCGTTTTGGAGTGCACGTACAATAATAAGTGATGGAGGTGCACATTTTTGCAACAGATCTTTTAATGCCCTACTAAAACAGTACGAAGTACACCATCAAGTAGCTACATCTTACCATCTATAAACTAATGGCCAAGTGGAAGTTATTAATCTAGAGCTAAAATGAATTCTGGAAAAGACAGCGAACGACTCTCGAAAGGATTGGGTACCAAAGCTGGATGATGCTTTATGGGCCTATAGGACAACTTTTAAGATGCCCATTGGAATAACTCCATACAAACTCATGTATAGGAAAGCACGTCATCAATCGGTCGAACTAGAACATCAAGCGTATTGGGCAATCAAAGCATTAAAATTTAATTGGAAGCACGTCGGCAAAAAGAGACTTCTACAATTGGACGAGCTTTAAAAGTTTTGCTTTAATGCTTATGAGAACACCAAAGTCTATAAAGAAAAGGTTAAGAAATGGCATAATGTTCATCTCAAGAAAAATGAATTCAAAGCAGGGGAGACCGTTCTACTATATAATTCCCAGTTGAGGCTATTTCTAAGGAAGTTGAAGTCTAGATGGAGTGGACCATTCATAGTAGTTCAAGTTTTCGATCATGGAGCTCTCAAATTAAAAAATGCTAATAAAGAGACTTTTAAGACCAATAGGCACTGGTGCAACCTGTATTTTAGAGGAACACTTCCCATAAATAAGGAAGTGATTTCCTTGTCTCCGACTAATTAAAAGTGCCCTCCTAAACGAAAAGTCAAGCTAAGGATCATAAACTAGCAAATTGTTAGATTTTGTTTGAAAGTGTTAGTGGTAGTTAGTTTTACTTTCAACAAACTATTAGTGATGCATGCAGGCTCTCAAGAAGACACCATCATTACCTTAATCTCCTTAGGATTTATTTCTAACCCAGTTGTTTTTAATTTCAATTTTTATTGTCCCCAAATTAGCCTTCAGTTTTAGGTTGTTTCTATTTATTTATGTTTTTATTTTCATTTTCAATCTTAATTGTTTCTTGTTTACTTTAATTCTATCTTTCCCTTTTCGTTTATGTGTTTATGTGTGCTCCTTCTCATATTGAGGACAATATGTTATTCAAGTGTGGGGAGGGATTATATGTTTTTTCTTTTGTATGTAATTTTTGCATATCGTATGATAATGTTAGATTGCATTGAGCGAAGTTTGTGAATGTGTCAATGGCTTAGATTGAGTGAAATTCTTTTAATTTTTGACATAATCTATTAGGTTGTGAAAGATCAATAGCCTGTGAAATTAGTGAATTAAGGGGCCTTTGAATAAATATACAACCTAATTAAGACTTAGGGTAAATTTAACACCCTCTAGATTGTCACATTCATTCATAATTTGAGGCATTTTAGATTAAGTAGCTTAACTAGTATTTTTCATGAAAACGAATAGCTAAGAGCAGCAAGGTAGGTAATAAATTCGAAAAAAATGTTAGTTAAATAAATTGTTATTCCACTAACCTTCGGGTTATGAATGATGTTTCATCACAAATATTTGCCTTCGAGTAAAAGATTAAGTCTGGGTTTAAAAATAAAAATAAAAATAATAAAAAGTTTGTTTAAATGAAAACTTACCGAACTTATGATGAGCTTGATTTTTCATGGAATATACTTAGGAACAGTTACAAAGTCTAAGGGATTGAAAAATTATTAATGTGTGTGTACAATTGAAAAGGGTAAATAAGTAACATGTAGGACTTGATTTAGTTTTATATTTAGTTCAAAGCCCCTAGACACATATTTTGCCTGTTAATGATTTGACATAAATTGAATGGTTGTGTCCAAGATTAAATTTATTCCATGAAGATTAGAGTCGTTGCCTCATTATTGCATTGCAAGTTTTGTGTTGTTATGTGTTTATGTTTTGTTTGCATGAGGACAAGAAAACATATAAGTGTGGGGATGTTGATAGTTATGTTTTGCATGATGTTTTAGGGTGTGATTTGTTATGCAATTAGTGTGATTTTGAGTGTTGGGTGTGCATTTAGGGTTTGTTTATGTTAGTTATTATGTTTACGTGTTTTTATGGGTTAGTTTGGATCTTTGAGCTTAATTGTTATATTTTTTAGGTAACTTGATGTGTGTGCTAGTGTTACAGGGTAAATAGGGAAGAATGGTGAAGATTTAAAGAGTTTCAAGTCAAAAGAAATAGGCCACGATAGTGTACAATGGCCACAATTGTGACAGAGAAGAAAGAGCCAGTAACAGCTAGGCCATGATCATGCACATTGGGCCATTATCAGGACAAAAAGTGTCAAGTCAGGCCACGATTGTGAACATTGGACCACGATCATGACAAAAAGGTTAAAGTACTGACCATAATCGTGACATGCAGGGCCACAATCACGCCTTACATCGAACTGACAAGGAAACTTGAACTTTGACCTATAGTCTCCAAACTATAAATAGAACATTTTATGATAGCCATCAGGAGTTCTTAGAGAGTCTAGAAAGTTATGAAAAAGAGTGTTATTCTACAAAAATCTGAGAGAAAGCTAGAGAGAGATCAAGCGATTGAGGAAGGAGATGAAGGAAGAGAGACACAAAGATACATTTGACGCGAATTACTTCCCAGAACAGGTGGTTTTCCGCAGTCGCTACCTCCGAGATCTGTTTTAATAGTATTTTTTTATTTGTATTTCGGTTTCAATGATGTATGAAATTTGGATATTGATTGGAAATATTGTTATTGAGTTTTGATTTGCTGTCTATACTTACCTTCAACTTTTTAGTTCTTGAGATTAATAAAGTTTATTTGATTGTGTTTTGTGATTCAATTTCGATTCTTCATAACTTGGCAATAAACTGAGAGGGTGAGCTGGGTAAAAATCATCGATTTGGGCTAATGAGAGTTAAGTGAGTCGATAGGTAGAGAGTTGAATCAAACTGGTAGAGTCGTGTAACGAGAGATTGGGCATAGATTCCCGAGAGGTTAATAGATAATTTTAGAACTAATTAGGTTTTGGACCAATTACGGATCGAGAGATTGCAATTCCCATAATTTGAATTAGGGGTTATCAATTGTGGTTAAGAATTATAACTCGAGAGAGAGTAATTCACACTAGGACCGTCTAGACCCGTTAAGTCGGAAATTACATAATTGATTAGATTTTCTTTAGTTTCGAATTAAACCCCCCCTTTCTCCCACTTGGTTATTTCTAAGTTGATTTTCGGATTATTATGTGAGTTTGCTATTTTATGACTTTAGACACATTAAATTCCCATATTTGATTATTTATTGATTTAATTTCTACACTGGTTATTTGTTTAGAATTATTATAGTTTAGGACGACCTTAGATTTTAGGACCAGTTTCCCTTTCTTGTGGGATTGACACCTTAGGTACTACACAAATGACCGTGCGCTTGCAGTAATTTCCAAGGTTATAAATAGTAAAACTTAGCACCTATACCTTGAGCGAACATTATCTTGGATAGAATTGGATGAATATGACAAGAAAGTTTTGTTTAGTAGAATTTCTGTTTAGGGTTTGTTTGAGTCAATCAAATCTTTTGAGTCATAACTCAACCTACATACTCCGAAATTTTTTATTTTAGTTGCATATAAACCTAAGACATAGGACTAAATACCTATAGAAGAGATTGTAACTTAATTCTAGCTCCATAACCTTGGAAATTGAGATCGAAAAATGTGACCTGATGCTGCCCCTGCTTTGAAGCAGCTTGTGATATTTTGCTTATATCTCATGATTTAGAAGTCCAAATGGTTTGATTATTAGAGCTATAGAAACTTAAATATAGAGAAATAATTTTTAGAAGATCTTATTGCCCAGAAACCTTAGTTTCTATTTCGAAATGGCCATACAAAATTGACTTGAAACCTGTCGTTAGAAAATCTAGAAAAAGGATTAGGAAGGCAAAAAACTTAGTTTTGTGAAATTATTGACATATATAAGGTTAGGGTTTTTTTAACAATGATTTAATTAAACTTAATTAAGATTAAAAAAGAAACCTTATGATGTTAGATTAGTGGAGTAAAAGGTAATTGAGTTATGGTTTGTTAATGCAGATAATTACTTAAAGAATGTGAGGTTAGTTAATCATGTGTCTAATGTTGGAAACAATGATGTGTTTGAAGATGAATGTGTTCTTATGAATGCCAATGTGTTTCAAAAGGTTTATGTGATGTAAGTTGAATATGAATGTTTACAAATTGGAACTTTGTGTTATGATATGGAATGAGAAATAAATAATTCCTTTAATGGTACATTATTACAAATGTTCATGCTTATGTGGTATGATTAGTCGGATGTGCATATAAATATGTTCAAAATGAGGAAATTGGAATAAAGACATAAAATCTTTTGCTTCTGGTTGTGAAATCTAAAATGGCTTGTTTTAAAATTGTTATGTCCTAGTTATGGGTAAATAGGCATACCTAAAAGGGTGCAACTTCTCCTGGACACATTTATGGTGTCGACAATTCAGTGTCTCCTGACAATGACACTTTAGTGTCTGAGACATAAGTCTCTCCTCATATTGACACTTCGGTGTCTTCTAATAAGGACACTTTGGTATCGAGACATAAGTCTCTCTTATTCTTTGATACTAATAGGTATCTCTTGTTCTGGTCCCATTAAAAAAGGATTGGCAGCCTAACTGGTTTTGTGTTCTAATAAATGTTCAATTCTGACATAAGCTAAGTTCAATTCTGATACAGCTAAATGTTGTTCTGATATAAGCAAGATTTGTCCAGTTACTTTAAAGTTTTGTTTTGTGATTTTGATATTCTATTAGGATATTTATAAGTTTGATATGAGTATATTCTATTATGATATGTGCTATTATGCTCTGATTCAAATGATATTTTAATGTTCAGTAATTTGAACAACTATAGTTTTTCTGAGATTTGTTAAAATCCAGTGCTTGAATATGCTAGACGATTGTTAGAGATAGTTGCCAGTTTATATGTTTTTTAGTTATTCCCCACTAAGTTATATGCTTAGCACGGTGATTTTATTCCCATGTAGGTTCTGATAAGAAGACTTGAGACTAGGACAAAGACAACCGCAGTGGCCAAGAAGATTGTGTTTTGTTTTCGAAATGTTTAGTTTCTTTTGAGTTGTTCTTCAATGTAATGAGATATGTTGTATTATGTGCTTTGTTTAATGGTTTGTAAAAACCTTAATACAGTTTGGATTTAGGTTTAAGGCTTGTATGTAATAAGTATAATATGTATCTCATGTTCTGAATATGAACCAACCAATGATGAATGAAATGTATGCTCGTTGAGTTTCTAGAAATGCTTTAGTATGTATTGGATTACTTTGGTTTTGTTTTGTGTAGCATCTGCATATCCTCCTAGGGGGTATGTGGGTGTTGCATAGTTAATTCAACAAAGTACACATCCCAAATAAACTAACTTCAGTCTTATTATGCAAGAGCAACACAAAATACATCTAATTTAACCATAAACATCCCATTTGCTTATGGAATGCTCGTTTTATCAGTTCCCCTCACATCACAATCACAAATCCAAGCAAACATATAAAAAATTTCCATATATATTTCATAGTCTAAGTATGTATGTCCATGCTGAAGCGAACAATTTAATCTTTTACTAAGATAATTCATTATGTTCACATTTTAATACACCCTAGACATGTTATAATACTTCCAGGGTATATTTTAGGGTGTTACATATTAAATGAAAAGCTGATTTAAAATTTTGAAAAGTTCAAATTTTTTTACAATAAATCACTTTGATAAGATCATTTTGGTGAGCTTTAAATTTTTGGTTATCTGTAAGGAATGACATTCTTTAGTGAATACTTTCACAACTAAATTCATAAGAGTATGGATTTATATAAGGAGTAAAAGACAATATGAGATATTGTGTGATGCAACAATATTTCTTTTATAGCAATGCTTAGTATAATGACTTACCTTCTATAGTTCCAATTGAATCAAATAGCAAGATTTCGTATTAGATATGAAATGTTGAGTCTTTGAAATAGTTAAAGCTAGTGATTTAAGGATGTGATGCTTAGCTGAAGCATGTATTATCCATTTAGTTTAGAACTAAATTGAGTATTAAAAAATTACGAGATATCCAAAAGTTGGATATATTCTTACAAATAAGTTTTATAAATTGTTTGTTTCAACGTATTCTTATAGGAGAATGGTTCTTAAGATAAGTAATGGAAGGAAGATGAAATTTGAAAAGTTCAAATCTTATGACAATACATCTAATTGGAACTAACGCCTTTAATGATACATTTGATGTATAGTTGAAAGGCTATGAGACACTAAAAGATTCACTTTTATGATGAATTCAAAGAGTTTGTTTTGGAGAATCGTTAAAAATTTCAATAAGCTTACATTTTCACTGAGAAACAAGAAGCAATAGTAGCAATCAGTGTGCTTATATACCTTGAAAAGGAGAAAAACCACTGGGGTAGATTAGGGGAGGGGCACTTTCTATATACAAAAGTGCAAAACAAACAGTCACTCCAATCAAAAGCAATCTAGAGGTAGGATTACTTCTTACACTAGGGAACCAAGGAAGCATTAATAAACCCAATTATAATAGGAATTTGTAGGGAACAAAGGCAACAAATAGTTAAGAACTTGATGAAAAGGGAGTAAAAGGAGTATGTTTTTGGTGTCATGAGAAGTACACTTTGGAGTATAAATGTAAGAAAAGACAGTTCCAACCATATATGATGGAGGATGAAGAAACACTCAAAAGGAAACAAGTGAACAAGGAGTAGAAGGAAGGGGTACCATTTAGTTCCAATGTATCCTTAGAAGCGATGTAGCTTCTAAAAGTACAAAAGGAGTTTAAACAGATAAGGTTTATGAGAAATCACCAAAAGAAACCTCGCACATCCTTATTGATAGCAGAAGTACTTATAACTTTTTAGATGAAAATTTGATTAGGAAAGGAAATGTAAAACTGGAGGAAATACCACCCTTGGATGATGGAGGTGGTTTAAAGTTGAGTAGTAGGAAAATATGTAGGAATTTAACTTAGAAAATGCAAAGGTTACAATTCACCACCAATGCACTGATCCTTAAGTTGGAAGGATGTAAAATGGTCCCAGGAGTCCAATGGTTGGTGACCCTCGACTATATACTATGTAAATTCAAAGAGTGCACCATATAATTTCAATGGGAGAGCATAAGAATGAAGCTGATAGGCAACCCAAAGGAAAGACTTGGAGAAATATAAGGTAAAGGTCATCACAAACTGATAAAAAATTCAAGTAAAAGAACACTATTTATGCTATGTCTATCATAGCTGATTGAGTTCCATATATAGCAACTTATGCTGAAAGATAAAACTAATACCATAAAAGAATTAGAAGGTTTGCTTACTAATTTCGGTGAGGTGTTTCGGAAGCCTAGACTACTGCCCTTAAAAAGAGTCCATGATCTTAGTATCCCTCTAAAACAGGGAGTAGAAACCATAAACATACTACCTTACAGGTATTTTGGAGAAAAAAAAGATGCTATTAAGAGATCAACAAAAGAATTAATGGAAGAAGGATTTATTAGGAAGAGTGTCAGTCCTTGTGCTTCACCATTGATTTTTATTTAAGAAAGAAGTTAATATGTGGAGGGTATGTATATACTATATAGAGTTGAAAAAGCACACGATTAAAAGCAAAATCTCTATCCCCCTTATTAAAGAGTTATTGGGAGAGTTAAGAGGATCTAGCTGGTACTCTAAATTAGATCTAAGATTTAAGTATCATCAGATTAAAACGAGGGAAGAAGATTTATCAAAAACTACATTTAGAACTCATGAAGGACATTTAGAAATTTTAGTTATGCCTTTTGAGTTGTAAAACGCACCTTCAACCTTCTAAAGTCTTATGAATGAAATCTTGAAACCTTATTTGCAAAAGTTTTTATTAGCTTTATTTGATGATCTTTTGCTTCACAACAATAACTTTTCACAACATTTAGAACATTGGTAGTAGATTCTACATGTCTCATAGTGGCAACAACTTTCATTAATGGAAGTAAGTTTATTTTTGGAGCTAGAAAAGTTGAATATTTAAGACATTCTATCTTTGAGAAAGGATTATCTATAAATGTCCAAATGATCAAAATTATCCAACTTTAGCCACAACCACAAATGTTAAAGGAACTCAGGGTGAATGTTTAAGGTTTATAGGAGATTACAGACACTTCATAAAGCGCTACAAAGTTATAGCTAGCCCTCTCAACACACTACTAGAAAAATAGGAATAGAAGGATGAGCAAAAACAAGCATTTAAAAAACTTAAAGAGATGTTGATGGCAACTCTAGTCCTATCTTTACTAGACTTTTCACACCCCTTCATAGTGGAAGCAGATGTATGTGAGAAAGAAATGGGTGTAGTGCTCCAACAAGCTGGGCATATGATATTGGCACCCAAACACCAAGGACTCTTAACCTATGAAAAGATTTTTTATCCATTCTCAAAACTGTCAAATAGTGGCACCACTACCTAAATGGACATTTTTTGAATAGTACTAATGATCGGTTGTGTGGTTGAGTCTTTGAATTACTCCCTTGGAAACTGAATATAAAGAATTAATTCCAAGGATTGCAACATAAAGTACAACCTTGGGTCGTCTCACTTAATTGGAACCTAGAGCAAATGATCTAAGCTAGCCTAATTGTCAGGAAATGCAAACTAAATTAATTAAGAGTTGGGTTTTGGATTGTCTTGATTAAATTAAAAGACTTGAACTAAATAAAAGAAAAGTGTGTAAAAAGGTATTTTTGGATTTTTGGGAAAAAGAAAAGTGAAAACTTAAACAATGATCAAATGTGAGGAAATCCTCTTGAAAATGAGCGTTGGCTATCATGGTTCTAAATAAATCTTTGGGAGCAAAATTCACTAAGTTTCCGAATGATAAACTTTAAAGAACTCTTTAAGTTCAGGGTTTTAATCATTGAACTCCATTTCTTAAAACCTTGTTGAATACATCTTAGTCTATGTAATGGACAAGTTAATGCAAGTGGACAATTTGGATCAAGCATAATCTCAATATCAAACACAACTAGGCAGATAGAAGAGCATTAACACGATCACCAAAAAGACATATATGAAACTTCATATATTGAGCATCCAAGTTCTACATAAACAAATCCATAACATAGTGCA
>JAOSBN010000179.1:15626902-15645230 GCA_027563595.1 Erythroxylum suave | reverse complement strand
AACTCCTTCTCATTTTACTTCTTCTTTCAATTTTTAATTTAAAGCTTAAAGACCAATTTAGCCTTCCTTAAAAGCCTAAGTAAACTTCCCAATTTACCCTTAATTCATCTTATTCTATTAAAATTCTAACACCTTGTCAAAATTCTAATTTTAATTAAATCCCTTCTTTTAATTTCATGCATTTAAGCACTAAAATCCCAAATTTATTCTAGAAGTAAAATTAAGCAAACTAAACTTCAATAATAAATTAAATAAATCTAAAATGAATCGGGGCCCAACAAGACAGGTATCGTTGCGAATGATTAGATGACTGAGAAGCAAACAAAGATCAACAATTAGGCGCGACAACTCAATAGCATGAAGGCATTGTCCTCAGCCTCAGTTAAGACCGTGCATCTTAAGTGTGAACTTTGTGGATAACCAGAACGTGACACCATGGACTGCTACGTAATGAAAGAAGACAATTAAGAGCAAGTGAACTGTATGGGGGTGCAATATGGATGAGGAGGGGGTAACAATCCCTACTTCAATACATACAGCCTCGGGTGGAAGAACCACCCTAACTTCTCTTAGTTAAACAATAATAGAGGACAGTTTAGGCCTCAAGGGAAATCGAGCTTTCAGCAAGATAAGGCAAACTTGATGGAATCAAAGTTAGATAAGATTTTGGACAAGATTGGAGGCATGGAGGATGCATATAGGAGGATAGAGAGCAAATTTGAGCAAATAACAAAGAATCATGCCTCGTCTTTACAAAATCTAGAAGTCCAAGTGGGCCAATTAGTGAAGGAAATGTTTACTCGGAATGCTGGAACTCTTCCAAGCAACATTGAGTCCAACCTGAAGGAAAGTATCATGGTTATCAGTCAGACCCAAGCTGGAGAATCTGAATGGGTGCAGGAAGCAGTAGAGAATGAAGAAGGCCAAGAATACATTCTAAGTGAGCCTATAATCTAGTCACTTAAAGCAACTTGACCTATATTTCTATTGCCATTGCGCACTAGCAGGAGTTATATGGAAAGAAGGTAGAAAGAAAATTATAGAAGATTGAACCAAACAAGGTCAAAGAAGTGACAGAACAAGTACAAACGTGACTCAAATTATAGGAATAAGTCAAAAAGAAGGGTAAACAGTAAGTACCGAAAGACGACCCCAACATCGGAAAAAAAAAAGAGGACCTAGGGGACTTTTTCCATCCCATATAGTATCAACAGGATCATCATAGATAAGGCATTCACAGACTTGGGCGCAAGCATAAACATGCTGGTCTACACCGTCAGTTTGAAATTGGGGTTAAGAGAGTTAGTACCTACCAAGCTTTTAGTAAAGTTAGCTGATAGAACAATGAATAAGCCGATGAGGTTTATAAAGGTGTGTCGGTAAAGGTTAATAAATATACCTCTCCTAGAGATTTTTACATATTGGACATAGTGAAGATGGGGATACCCTGATAATTCTTAGACGACTGTTCTTAGCTACTGGGCATTCAATTATTGATGTTGATGGGAGTAAATTAACTATACAAATAGGAAAGGAGAAATTGAACTTCAAGGTAGCTAGAAGAGAGTACGGATATCCTTTACCTCCAGTGGATATCAAGGAAATCTAACCTCAAGGAGAATGGGCTGACATCAAGGGTCATAAGAATGCTTTTAAGAAGAAGCACTCGTGAAGAAAAAGGTGTGGAAAAGAGAATTGTAAAGACGGTGGTAACTGTAGCATGGTAGCTAAAGTGCAGACTTTGAGATTAATGACGGCGCTTTATTGCACCATTCATTCTAACCACTGTGAGCTTAAAAGAGCGTTGAGCTACTGACATTAAAATAAGTGTTGCATGGGAGGTAGCCCATGAAAAATTAATTTCCTTGGTCTTTGTCTATTTTGTTTAGAACGTTTGAATTCTATAGTTAAGGTTATTTTTGTTTTCAAGTAGAAAGAAAGGGAAAGAATTTTAAATTAATGTGGATGATGTTTAAGCATGAAAAGAAAGGTAAAAAAGGCGACAAAAGAATTGGGAAGTGAAAGTGGAAAGATTTGGGAGACAACAAAAAGAAGGAATTCAAGAAGTGGTGGTATGCCTAGGCCACGATTGTGGCCTGCGATTATGCAGTAAAGAGGGAGCATGTAAGTTTTAATAAATTTTTACCGTTTTAGCCTTTTTACCACCTATATATTCAGTTCTAACTTCACTTTTACTTTCACTTTCATTTTCTCTTTATCTCTCTAGAATTCAAACATCCAAACTCTCTTACATCTCTCTAAAAATTTTTTTAACCTCCAAATTCTACCTAATTATGCCGCATATTAAACAATGAGCCAGACGGGAGCTATATGGACAACAACAAGTTGTGGGATGTGGGAGAAGAAACCGAGTAGCAGACTTCGATGTGCACTTCTCGATCTATACAGAGGAGGAAGAAATTCGTTTCCGATCCCTTAATGCTAGACAAATTTAGTTCCAAAATACTTTGATTTTGACACACTCAATAGGCTAGAGTTGTATAAGAGGGTAGAAAACCTAACTGAGAGAATCCAGTGGGCCCAATTCATATGATTCCAATATCCTATTTGTGAGCGGCTTACACTGGAATTTTTCACTTCGCTAAGTTATGATCCTAAGAAACCCAAGGAATTGTGTTTTAGGTTGAGAGGAAGGGATTACGAATAGAATGTAAAACTCATGCGCGAGATGTGTGGATTGACCGAATCCACTATTATTGATCAACATGAGGATTTTCATCCTTCTTAATATTGGAATGAACTCACTAAAATTAAACGATTTCATGCCAAGAATGCTCATAACATTATAATTGGGTCCCATGAACACTTGCTGTTGCATAAATCCATGTGTTAGCTAGTTTTTGACAAGACAAAAACCAACAAGTGTTCCAAATTTTTTTTTTTATATTGTGATGTATGGACCATAGTATTCCATTATGCATATCCACACATGTGCTATAAGCTATTATTGTAGCTCTACGCAAGTGGAGCAACAATTTAGGCATGGGGTATATAGTATATGCCATAGCTAAGTATTATGGCATGGACCATAGTGGTGGCATGGACCATAGTGGGTTAACGGTCCACCCCCTGACTTCCTATATCATCAACACGTACGGAGGGCTGAAATCCTTCGTCATAATATAGAACTAAGGGAAATTAGTGAGAAGACACATGTCAGGATTAGGACTAGTTAGGCGAGCTCAAGCTTAGCACCACATAGGTAAGCACAAGAGGAATCCACTAATGAAGAACCTGAGGAAGAAGAAGCAGAGGAACCAGGATGGATGAAAGTTCTAGATACAATTGCGGAAAACTCCATAACCATAAGGGAAATGGCATGGACATAACAATGCTATAGTCGGGATATCTGACGGATCCATCAGTATTTTAGGGCTCAGGGCATTTATTTGCCACATCCAACATCATCACCACCTCCACCTCCATGAGATTTGTGTCTAACCTAATTTTTCTTGTCCAAATTAGCCTTCAGTTCTATTTTGTTTCTATGTTTATTTTTATTTAATTTTTTTTACTTTAAATTCCATCCTTTCTTGTCTTTTATGTGTTTATTGTTCCCTTTTCACATTAAGGACGTCGTTCAAGTGTGGGGAGGGATTATGTGTTTTACTTTTGAATGTGATTTTGCATATTATATGATAGTTATCAGGTTGCATTGTTTTAATTTGTGAATGTGTCAATGGCTTAGATGGATTTAAATTTATTTAATTTTGAACATAGTGTATTAGGTTGAGAATAATATTTAGCTCAAGAAATTAGTGAATTAGGGTTCTTTGGATAAATTTGTAGCTTAATTAGGACCTAGTATAAGTTGAGCACCCTCTAGATTGTCACATTCATTCATAATTTGAGTCCTTTCAACTCAAGTAGCTTAACTAGTAATTTTTATGGAAATGAGTAGCTAAAAACAACAAGGTAGGTAAAATTGATTTGTTTTTTTTAAATAAATCATTATTCTACTGGCCTTCGATTATGAATAGAGCTAGTAGCTAGTTGAAAATGTGATAATAGCAGAGTAACCAGATCGATACGCATCACAAATTATGCCTCCGAGTCAAAAAGCTATAATGACATTTCAACCAAGCTGGTTAATAAACATGACTTAGACAAGTAACTTGATCGACATTCATTACCAATGTTTGCCTCCGCGTAAAAAGACTAAGTTTATGTTCAAATTGAAAAAAAATATTGTGTGTTTCCTTAGTAAAAACCTACCGGAATTGTAATAAGCTTGACTTTTCATGAAAATATACTAAAGAACAATTACAAGTATGAAGGACCAAAGAATTATCAATGTGTGTGTGCAATAAAAAAGGGTAAATAAATTAACACTTGTTTTTGGATTAAGTTGTATATTTAGTTCAAAGCCCCTAGATATAGATTTTGCATGCCAATGGTTTAATATAACTTGAATGATTGCATTCACGATTAAATTTATTTCATGAAGTTCAAGTCATTGTCTCATTATTGCATTATGTGTTGTGTGTGTTATATGTTCTTTGTTTTGTTTGCTTGAGGATAAGAAAATGTTTAAGTGTGGGGATGTTGACAGTTATGAATTACATTATGTTTTAGGGTTTAATTTGTTATGTATTTAGTGTTAAATTGAGTGCTTAGTGTGTATTTGGGTTTTAATTGTGTTAATTTATGTGTTTAAGTGTTTTTAGGGGTTAGTATGAGTCTTTGAGCTTAAATGTTATATTTTTGAGGTCCCTTGATTAGTTTGTTAGTGTTTCAAGGTAAATGGTGAAAAATAGAGAAGTTTCGAAGAGTTTCGGGCCGAAACTATGGCCCAGGATCATGGCAAAACAAGTCACGATCGTGACAGAAAGAGACAAGCCAATAGGACCTAGGCCATGATCGCGCATTTTGGGCCACGATCGTGACAGAGAGGGTTAGGCACTGGCCATGATCGTGGCCTGAGTCAGACAGACACAAAAACAACTGAAAACATCAAAATTTGAGAGATTTTTTAGATAATTTCAACCCTGAATCAACCCTAGGGCTTCAAAGGTATAAATAGAACATCAAAGAATAGAAGAATAGTTTTTTGCATCAGCCAAAGTTTGGAACCTTAAAGAGACTATCGAGAGATTTGAGGAAGGAGATGAAGGAAGAGAGACATGGAGAAGAAGCTTGATGCGAAGTACTTCCCGGAATAGGAGGTTTCCCACCGTCGCTGCCTCTGCTATTCCATTCCAAGTGTAGTTTCCAATTTATTTTAGTTTTATTGATGTATAAATTGAGATAGTTATTAAGAATAGATTTGTTGAATGTTGAGTTTTTGTCAATACTCACCTTCAGGATTTTTATCTCTGATATTAATGAAATATGATTTATTGCAATTTTGTTGAGTTATTTGTGATTCAATATCTGTTCTTAATAATTCGGTAATAAACTTAGAGGGTGAGCCGAGTAAATATCATCAAATTGGGTTAAAGAGAGTTAGGTAGTTTGATAGATAAAGAATTGAATCAAACCTTTTAATTTGTGTAGCTACAGATCGTGTATAGGTTTTCGGTAGGTTATTAGACAATTTCAGAACCAATTTAGGTTTGGGCAAATTGTAAATCGAGAGATTATAATTCCATAATTTATATTAGAGATTATTAAATAGGGTTAAAGATTATAACTCGAGAGATAAGATAGGGAGAAGGTGATCTCTAGTCATTAAAACCTTGAATTTCAATTTTCTGCATTTTGGTATTGTCTCCTGTTCATTGTTAGTCATTGAGTTTTGATTTAATTTTCTAGTTTAATCTCATTAATCAATTTCGTTTCTTAAAAAAAGTGTAATTTGAATTAAGTGATGTCTAGGCATCAATTCCTGTGGGATCGATATCCGCTTTCTAACTACAAATCACGACCAGTATGCTTGCAATTTTTAAGCATAAAACGAGTCGATAATTCAATCAACAATAGAAAAAACTTTTTTCTTTTCACACTATTTAATAAGTTATGACTTAAAAAATATTTAATTTTCAATAAATTTTGAAGTAGTTGTATATATTCATAAACACTTTTTAAAATTAAGAAATGTAGTTTCAAACCTAATGGCAGTAAGACACACATTCTTAACTTAATCTTCTTAATTATTCATCGATCAATAAATGTGTTTTACTCTCTCCAAGAGCTCCTATTCTTAAGAAAATTAATTACATCATGGCTTTATTATATAGTTCTCCCATTTCCACCCACACAAATACACCTTGTCTCCATAATGTATTGGTACACAAATATGCATAGGAACTCGTGTAGTTTTAAGGAACATATGATACGAATTGTGGCTTCAGTTTTGTAGATTTTTAAATTGGGTAACAAAGGAGACAAGGTTTAGAGAGAAGGAAGACAACATAACCATTAGCTTTTACCTTCATATTTCTCTAATTTAGCTCATATCAGTCAAAATCCTTTTAAAAAGTTGTATAAATTGATTATGATATAATCACTTAAAAACTTACTTTAAACCAAGTAGGAACCCTTAGTTAAATAAGAAAATACTAATGGCCAATTAAAATATGATTTTATATAACATTTGCATGCTTGCTTGTTGATAATAGAAATACTATTACAGATAAGACATGACAATGGAAAATGAGACAAAAATGCTTGCAAATTGTGTTATTGATTGGAAGTGGGAGGTGAAAATGGAAAGCTTGAAGAAAATGATGAACAAACTAACAAAATCTTATAGGAAACTCATGGAGAGAAGAAGCAAACTTCTAGAGCAAAGAGATTGACATATTCTTTTTAGATTCTTTCACTATTTTGCTCTTAATTATACAAATTACAAATTTGTTCGTGAACTAATCTTAAAACAAAAAATTAGTAAGATAATTAATATTATTTTATCATATGTGAAAATTTGATAATTGTAAAACAACAAAACTAGTATTTTTCAAAAAGAAAAAAGAACTAGTAACACCAATTGTTACAAAATAAAAATCAATCATAAACAAAAGTGGAAACCATGCATTAAAGAAGACTATATGCACAATAATTTTCTCCACCATAAAATTAACAAAACTATTCACATTTAACACTATACCTATGTGCAGCCACATTTCGACATTTCAAATTTAACAAGAATTTAAACATGAAAACATTGTAAAAAATTACATCAATATCTTTCAGGAATTTTTTCGAACACTTAATGTACAATGATATTTCAAACTAAATTAATAAAAACACTTCATTATTTTCCCTTTCTTCAATGAAGATAACACATATCCATTACATTTCAACCATTATCATTAGTAAATAACGCAAATAACTCAACATTCTGCATAAAAAATACCCATGGTTATCGACATATATAACAGTATTTATTGTGAGACCATAAAAATGAAAGCAATACCACTCACTAGTTGGAGACAAAGTAGAAGGAGACGATAGATGGTAGAGAGAGGAGAAGAAAGTTCAAAAACTAATGGTGGGGTGTGAAAGCGTTTTGGTAATGGAGCGTCTATGGAAAGGAATGGATGAAAAATTTAAAAAGAGGAGAGAAGAGAGGTGTTTTGTGCGTCTATGTTTAAATAGATTGAGCTTCTTTTTTTGTCATTCGTTACATTTGGCGACGAAGATAAAATTCATTGCCAAATCCTAGATTGATCGACCAAATTAAATAAGCATTCACCAATACTAAACCTTTTTCATAAAATTTTTTATTTTGCTAAAATGATTAGTATGAAGTGCTCATATTACAATCAAAATTGTTCACTAATATTTGTTTTATAGTTATATATGCAACGAATGATTAACATCATGATTGGAATTTATTAATATTTAATGTTGATTACCATTTAAAAAGAATATTGGAAAATATTCTAGCCTAGATTTATTTCTTATAAGTTAGCTTAATACTATTTTCAAAAATATTTTATTTTGATAAAATGATTAATAAGAAATGAACATCCTTAAAATCAAATCCGTTCACTTAATGTAATATTTAGCAAATTATTTGTAATAGACTTATAATATTATTATAAATCAACGTGATCAACTTTTAATATTTTCAACCAATATTATGGTGGTCATTTAGGTATTATAATCATAATTTTTTCTCTACGTCTAATAATAATTATGTTACTCAAAGGTGACAATGAGTATGGCAATGTCTTCAACTTGGCAAGGATTTTTTTTTTGTTTCTGACAACATTGTATTATATTTCTTCTAACAAATTTAAAAATGACATCGCTTACCTCAACAAGAAACGACAAAGGACGTCATTTTGTATCAGGTTTTTATCACTACTTCAACTAACCTCTCTTCATTTTCATGTTAATCATCAACATTCCTCT
Organism: Erythroxylum suave; assembly: GCA_027563595.1. Taxonomy (NCBI): domain Eukaryota; kingdom Viridiplantae; phylum Streptophyta; class Magnoliopsida; order Malpighiales; family Erythroxylaceae; genus Erythroxylum; species Erythroxylum suave. Next base: position 15,636,908 of record JAOSBN010000179.1, on the reverse strand, counting down.
ACATTCACAGTCTAATAACCATTGCCCCCTCCCTTGTGCTTTTCTCCTATATTGTGATCATCACCGTCGAAGAACCATCCTTAACTATATTGGTATTTTCTTTTTTTTTTTCTATTTTCAAACCTCTATTTTGTGCTAAGTTTAATTTATACCTTTAGGTGTTTATTGTGAGTTCTTAATTCTGCATTTTTTGTATGTGTTGTGTTTGTGATTGTGTTTTGAAGATGGTTTATTGTCTTCTTTTGTTAGTTGTATATAGGTTAACTTCTTTTTACAACCTTTAACGCTTCCCTCAAGAAAGGTTGATAACTATTTGATGAAAGGTCTGAAAGAGTATTTAACTTCATTTAATTTGTATTAATAGTAATATACTATTATTTTAATAAGGGTAAAATTTATCTCATTAGGCAGATTGAAGATGTATAAGTAATATATTGTAGTACTTTCACTTATCATTGAAATTGGAGTTGAACATAATGAATTTTATTTTAAATTCGCATTTCCATAATATAACTCTTTAATGTAATTAATCAAGGAATGTCAACATGCGGACAAGTTTTCGATGGTAGAAATTCATTCCATTAGATGGAACATCGCAAAATTGTCCCTATAAAGAAAAAAACAATGCAAAGAAAATGTCCTCTTTATACACTAATAATTGTTTGTCATTCATGGACAATCTTCTTCTTCAAGGTTTTAGTATCATCCAAACTACGTGACTTTCCTTATTATGTAGATTTCATTTCCTGTTATGAAGTTATTATATATATAGACATTTGACGGTATATACTATATATTGTGTTAAGTTTCCTTAAATCTTCAAGATAACATCTATAGCCATAAAGGCGGGGGCGATGCCCAAATGTTCCAAAAAGGATTAGGGAAATCGGTTGTTTTGGAAAAATTTTCAATTCCAAAGATTTGGTCTAGTCATTCAGGTATGCATATGTTCCAATTTGGGTTCATTAAATGGTTTCACTAAACTACCAATCTAAGTTCTATGTTGATTATGTTTTAGGTGAAATGCATCATACTGATAGTTCATTAGAAGTTATCTTTAATACTAAATCTGGGGACTCATTCATTGTATCCTCTAGATGTTGAGCTATAACGAAGAAGTTGTTTGAAGAGGGTGTCAACAACCCTACACTTGAGGGAAGATATTTCACTATTTCAATTATCTTTGAACATACAAGGACCCTTCTTGGGAATCCAAACATAGGGAACTCATTACCTTTACTGACTCTCATGTCACTTAGAATCTAGAAAAATAATTACATCGTTGTTTTAGAATTAGCTTTCAATTTTATTTATTATTCTATCTAAAGAATTTTTCAAACACCCTCTCTACTAATTAGGGGTAGGGTTGTATATTATTGTCGTTATTATTTTTGTTATTCTATTTCTGTAAGGATTGTTAACCTTCTAATTAAAAGTTTTACAACTTACCATATATCATTATATTATATTGGTATCATTTCAAAAATTTTTATGAATAATTATTTTACTGTTTCTCAATATTAATGATTAAACTACTTTTTTACGAACCATGTGTTTTTCAACAATATGTTTTAAACATTGAACACAACTTTATGACAAAACATATCCTAACTGGGATAGATTATAAAAATGTCAATTATAATTAGCCTTAACTATGATTATTACTTATTATTAACAAACTATCTTCCAAATATTATTAATGTTAACAATATTACACGTATCAAATTTGATCAAAATTCACATAAAATTTTTTGAAAAATATCTAAGAATCACTTTCAGCAACAAAATAACAGACTGTCGCTATATCCTACCTCATTAGCAATGAATTAAGGAAAATGATCGCAGTATGTCTACCGATCTGTAACGCTAAAGCAAATCGTCACCGATAGTGAACATTCCACGACATTCAAACATTTATCTTCACTTCGTATTATCTTAACCCAACTTTCTGCAACTTTCGGCAAAAAGGAAAGCAATTTACAATTTAGTTTTCTATTGCCATTTTTTTTGAAAAATTTATGATGTTTGATAAATTGACGCTAATCACTTGATTTGTTCCACATATGCTGACAATAATTTCTAATCATTGATAATTGTTTCTTTTTTGTAATAGAAGAATTTTAACATCATTAAAACATGTTCTCATTGCGACGAAATTGTAAAAGTGTCATAACATTGTTTCCTATTCTTTAACTTTTATCGATGATATTTTAATGTGTCATTAAAGAGACACTTCTAATGACTATTTCTGTTTCGTTGCTAAAGAAATCTTAGCTAATACACATGACTGTTGTAGTGCTATCACTAAATTGTACTAAAAATTTTGTAGTTTTTGTACAAAGGAGGATAACACTTTTTTAGTAGATTTTCTTGTGGATGATTAATTCTTGACATAGATATTCCATTGTTATATATGTTTAGAGTGCAATTTAAAAGGTAGTTTGTAATTTTGAATGGAGTGACTATGGTTTATACTTGAGTTAGTTGCCAACGAGCCCTACCAAAAGGCGTGATCATGCTTTGATGTCATTAGTTGTGGAATTAATGCAGATAGATAGATTATAATCTTGTTTTGTTCATATTAGGTGTTAAAGGATAGGCTTGTAGCGGTTTGTACCTTACGCTTATGGTTTTTCCAATATATTGTTTGCTCTTATTGTTTTCATTGCCTTTGACAAAGTAGCAGGTCAGAACTATTTTAGATTCATATCTCCGTGTTTTGTTTTATACATAGTATTTAACTGGAATTAATTTATGTGAAGATATTCACAATTTCTCCTTAAACCCTCAATGCAGATTGATTAATCTAAGACAAATTGGGGATTTAGGGTTAGGTGTGCAAGAGTGTGTAAGTTATGTCTGAAAGAAATAAAAAAGCAGAAGTCTATTTGGTCAAAGTATAAGCTAAAGGCAGAAGTGAGATATGCATTAAAGAAGCACGTGGAAAGCATATGAGAAGAACAGGTGAGAAGCATATGTGGAAGGAATAACGAGCTTGGATTCATTAAACATAATACTTTTGAGCTACATCTATTCTATAAATAACTCAAATTAGAGTCACATACACAAAAAAAAAATTGTTATTTGGTTCAAGAAAGAAAGTGAGTTAGAGAGTTGCTAGAGTACTTATCTAAGGGTACTAGAGAGTTTACAAAAATCTTGCAAGTTTTTCTAAAAACACTCCATCTCTTGTAACAAGTTCTTTTGTTGAAGCTAGTGGAAACACCATTATAAGATCCTTGCATGTAGATAACATTTAAGCTATTGAACCAAGTAAATATCGTGTTCTTTGCTTCATGTTATTCATTAATTCTATAAAATCAAATCAAGATGCAATCAGTCTTTTGTGGTAAAAGACAACATAAAGATAGAAAGTTCTTAACATCAGTGGTATCAGAGCCAATTCATAGCATTATGAGCATTTGAGCATTCAAGACTCATCAAGAAGGTGAAGGTAATATCATACAAGTAAGCCTAAATCTCCGTACCATTTCAGTCAAGACACCATCAAGAAATATATTTTCTTATATTATCTTAAATTTTTGTAACAAAATGGTGGGCAAAGAAATGGATATGTTTATAGGTAAAGAAGATTTCACAATTTGGAAACTTCAAATGCATGCTTTACTTGAATGTTACGATTGTTATGGTTTAATTGAAGAACAATATGATATGGAGACAGATCTTATTAAGAATCTTAAGTTGTAAAGAATTGTACATTGTAAGTTAGTGCTTCATTTATCACCTACTATTATAAGGAAAGTGCAAAACTGTAAAACTGTAAAGAAATGGATGAAGCTTGATGAACTCTATGCTAAAAGATGTCTGCCTAACAAGATGACATTGTTACATAATATGGCCAACTATAAAATGAATACTACTGTTTCTCTTAATGATAATATGGATCACTTCTTTAAGTTAGTGCAAGATTTAGAAGCGACATGTGAAAAGATTTTAGAATATCATTAGGCTATAGTAATTCTAAAAGCCCTACCATCAAACTTCAATTCCTTCAAAAAGGTGATTAAGCATTGTAGTGGAGAATCTCTCACTATCAAAAGGGTGCTGGACTCACTAATGGAAGAAATTGTGGACAACAATCCATTCAAGAATGATCCAGAAGTTATGTTAATTAATAATAAACAAGAAAAGAAGCATCAACAAAAGAACAGTAAGATAGGGAATCGGTAGAAAGGGAATGAAAAAGATAATAGAGAAAAGAAGAAAAAGACTAAAGGCAACAACTACTTTTACTCTGACAAGGAGGGGCACTTTGCAAGAGACTGTAGAAGGAAGGAAAGAGACAAGGCTACACAAGGTGGATATGTTGAAAATGTAGAGAAAGCTCAAGAATCTGGTAGGGATGGGCTACTGGCAATTATAGAAGAGAGTGAAGATCTCAACAGAGAGTGGATCTTTAACTCAGGTTGTACAATGCATATCACTCCTTATAGAGATTATTTCACCACATTCGAATGAATTAATGCCAAAGTGAAGATGGTAGACTCGAGACAACAACATGTTGAAGATATTGGAAATGTCTCCATCAATATATTTGATGGAAAGAAAAGGACCTTAACCAATGTTAGATTTTTTCCTAGAGTAAAGAGAAACCTCATATCTGAAAGCATCTTTGATAAGCACGGGTTTCAAATTAGATCTAAGGATGGACTTCGAGAAATCCTAAAGGATGGAGGAGCAATCATAAGAAGAGTTGAAAGGGGTGGCCTCTATTATGTGATAGGCACTACTGAAGTGAACCAAACTACTAGAAATGGAGAGCTAGATTCAACTAAACAACAACACTCAAGGTTGGGACATGTAGGGAACAGGAATGTTATGCATGTTTTGAAATAGGGACTGATTCCAAAAAACACATAAGGAAGTTGGAACTCTGTGAAACACATGTGTTAGGAAAATACCACAGAACTAGTTTTCATAAAAGAGCAAAGAGGGCTAAAGAGGTCTTGGAATATGCTCACAATAATCTCTAGGGGCCAACTTAAATATCCATTGTAGGTGGAAACAGATTTTTCATGTCCATTATAGATGAAAAGTATAGGAAATGTTGGGTCTATCCTATAAAAAGGAAAGATGAAGCATTGGAAATCTTCATCAAGTGGCATATACTACTAGAGAATCAGACAGGGAAGAAGCTAAAGTGCCTAAGAACATATAATGGCCTTGAATACTACAATAAATAACTTGAAGACTATTGTATTAAGAAAGGAATAAAGAGCCATAAAGTAGGTAGAATAATACCCTAGAAGAATGGTGTAGTTGAGAGGCTTAATAGAACACTCCTAAAAACGACTAGATGTATGCTATTATCATCAATGTGTTCACAATCTTTATCAGGGAAGCAATTAAGGCTATAGCTTACCTAGTAAACAAATTACCTACTTCTGCTAATGAGTACAAAACTCCACTGGAAATATGGAATGGGGAAAAGCCTAGCTGGAATCACTTAAAAGCCTTAAAATGTACTACCTATGCATATCAAAAGGAGGCTAAGTTGGAATCTAGAGCAGTGAAAGGAATATTCATAGGCTATCCAAAAGGAGTTAAAGATTATAAAGTTCTACTACTTCAATAGGGAGGTTTCAAAACCATTATTAGTAGAGATGTGATCTTTAAGGAAAATGAGTTTCCTTTGTTGTGCAGGAATCTTGCAGACTCTTACCTACAAGGGGAAGTTCAGAAGCAACTTGGATCACCAAGTACTTTAGTCCCCTTCTATGTGCCACCAGATATAGAAGCAGAAGAAGACAGCACACAATCCCTTGGTGAGGAACCTGTGCAAGACCTTATTTTCATAAACAAGAGATTAAAGAAATAGAATGTGAAAGTAAGGAAAGAGTCTCACAAATAGATGCAGATAGCTAATATGAAGCTCTACAAGATTATCAACTTCCCAAGGATAGACAACCAAGAGAAAGAATTCCTAATAAGAGGTACACTGACTCTAATTTAGTTGAATTTGCATGTCTTGTTACAAAATCCATAGATTGCAGGGCACTAGAAACCTATGAAGAAGCTATAAGCAGAAAGGATGCTGAATAGTGGACGTTGGCTTGCAAGAAGGAATATTCCTCTTCAATGAAGAATATGACTTGGATATTAGTGCCTAAGCCACTTAAAGCAAAGTTAATTGAAAACAAATGGTTGTTCAAGCTTAAAGAAGGAGTTACAGAAGCAGGACCTAAGATATACAAGGCTAGGCTTGTAGCTAGGGGATACAGGCAGAACGAGGGAGTTAATTATAAGGAGATTTTCTCACAAGTTGTGAAGTTCAAAACTATAAGGCTCATCCTAATGCTAGCTACAATCTATGACTCGATAATGCATCAAACAGATGTCATAATAGCCTTCCTATATGGAAAGCTTGAGGAAATTATCTACATGAAGGAACTAGTTGGTTTCGTGGATAAGGAAAAGGATGACTATCTCTCCCTACTATAGAAATTCCTATATGGGTTAAAACAAGCACCTAGGATGTGGAATAAGAAGTTCCATGACGTTGTTAATAGTATGAAATTTTACTAAAAGTGACTATGACTACTGCCTATACTATAAGCACCTATGAGAGGCAAAAGCAATCTTTATGCTAGTCTATGTAGATGACTTAGTCATTACTAGAAAGAATCTAAGTAGAATTGAAGAGGTAAAGAATGCATTATGAAAATACTTTGAGATTAAGGATATGGGAGAAGCAAAAAAGCTTCTAGGAATGTAGATAATCAGACATAGAAGGGAAGGAAAGATATAGCTCATTCAAAGGATCTACATCAGAAAAGTTCTTGCTCAAATCAACATGGAACAAACAAAACCAAATTCTATCTATATAAGATCACACCTTCAGATGGTTTCTAGCAAGAGTCCTAAACCAAAGGAAGAGCAAAAAGCCATAATACACTACCCTTATGATCTTAGAGTTGGAAGTATAATCTAAATAATGTTATATATAAGACCTAACCTAGCTTGTGGAATTAGTACTCTAAGTAAATTAATGGCCAATCCCAGTTTTGAACACTGGCAAGAGCTAAATAGTGTTCTCAAATACTTAGCTGGAACTATAAATTACATATTATGTTCTCTAAAGTTGAATAGCTAAATACAATGAGATATTATTAAATGGTTTTGTAGATGCAGATTATGCAATAGATAGACACAACAAATCAATCTCATCGTATTATTTCACATTAATAGGAAACACAATCTGTTGGAAAGTTTAACAATAATCAGTAGTTTCTCTATCAACTATAGAGGCAGAATATTATGCAATTATAGGAGTCAAAGAGCTATCATGGCTCACAGGCATCATAAAGGAAATCAACATCAACATCACAACGTCAACAATAGTCACAGACAGTCAGAGTGCACTTTACCTTAATAAAGAACCAGTTCTGCACGAGAGATCCAAACATATAGATGTGAGGCTCCACTTTGTCATAGATAGAATCTCACAAGGACTGTTCACTTTGAAGAAAATAAATAATGACTTAAACCCTTCAGGTTTTGGAATGAAGACTGTCACTCCAAGGAAGTTCACTTTTTGTGGAGACTATCTATAGATAAGTGAAGTCCTTTGAAGAGGACAATCATCAAACGACCTCTCTCAATCTTATGATTGTAGTGAAAACTAGGGTTTGGTTTCTAAATCATCCATAAATTGATGAACAATATGAAGATTAATAGGGAAGAAGGGAATAAATATGAAGATATTCACAAGTTCTCTATAAACTCTCAATGCAGATTCATTAATCTGAGAAAAATTGGGGATCTAGGGTTAGGTGTGCACGAGTGTGAATTGTGCCTGAAAGAAATTGAAGAGGAGAAGGCTATTTTTTCAAAGTATAAGCTAAAGGTAGAAGTGATATACGCATTAGTGAAGTACGTGGAAAGCACATAAGAAGAACATGTAATAAGCATATATGGAAGGAATAACGTGCGTGGGCTCATTAAACAGAATGCATTTTAGCTACATCTGTTCTATAAATACCTCAAATCAAATTCACATATAAACATACAAATTGAGTTAAAGAGTTGCTAGAGGACTTATCTAAGGGTACTAGAGAATTTACCAAACTCTTGCAGGGGTTTCTAAAAACACTCCATATCTTGCAATAAGTTCTTTCATTAAAGCTAGTGGAACCACCATTGTGAGGTCCTTGGATTTAGATGGCATTTAAGTTATCAAACCAAGAAAATACCGTGTTCTTTAATTTTTGCTATTTGTTAATTCTACAAAATCAAATCAAGCTGCAATTACTCTTTTATGGTAAAAGACAACATAAAGATCAAAAGTTCCTAAAAATTTATTATTTATCTACTTTAATGATGGTAAAGAAATCCATTAATTAACTTTGCTTTATGCAGGTGGAGTTGATAGTTGCCATGTAGAAACTTCATCCAAAGGTTAAGGCTATTCAACAATGATAAGTAACTCAGTTTATTTTTTGACCAAGCTGGATTATATGGATTTTCCTTTCAGAAGATTTTAGGTTTGTTTCTATTTTCTGCAAAAAAAGGATAGAACTCGAGATGTCATGTTTTCATAAACAGGCTATGGTTAATCCATTAGCTAGTCCACTTTGTTATTTCTTTCTTTTCAAAAATTTGGTACTATTGATGTTAGATCTGTGAAAGTTCAGTTTCTTCTTTTACTCATCATATATTATCTAAAATTGTCTCTAGCTTCGACTTCAATAATTATCAAAAGAAAAATTCAAGTTTTAAGTTTATAAAAGAATGGTGTTTGTGCTTCTAATGGTACCAATGTTAATGAGATACAAAAAAGAAATAGATTGTTCTCTTTATTTATACATCTTTTCTATTAGGATTTTTATACTGATCTCAAGTCTTATTGAGCTGCATCTTTTTTCCATATTCTTCTTTTTTTTAGTTCAACTTACTTCTTTATTGTGCTAAAGTAAATAACACTATTTTCCTTGAATGTTAAACTGAGGTTTCATTTCCTTGCTAATAAACTCTATGTAAAAAAGATATTTCTTACATATTATTGATCTATGATGTTATTAAATTGTGTTATGTAATGGATTGTTTGCCAAACCAGCTGGATAAGTCTGTATCAAGCTTTTTCAAATGTTGCAAATAAGGTAGGTTGTATATTTTAAGCAGGCTTATGTAGTGATCATTGAAATTAGAACTGAGTTTGTTTTTTAGAAACAAAGGTGTATTAAGAAAACAAGATTCAGATTGCTGCTGATAATCGTAGTTATTTTCTTGTTCGTCCCATCTTTAGAGCTGGGCTCGATATAAAGGATCTGACATTTTTTGTTTTATATCATTTCTAGTAGTAAAAACTTGCCCCAAAAATCCTGAAGTTAGTAGCTTTCTTTTGATTTAAATATTTCAGATCCTTTGCCTCCATGTGCTACCAAACTTACATTATAATGAATGAATTATTTTGTTTGAACTGAACCTTGTAACAAACATAATCAAAGTTGTTAAATAATGCTAAATATGCTTGTCTTTGTTAATGGTTCCTAATCTATTGGAAAATTGGGGCTGGATCCCATCTTGCCTATACATAAATAATTATAATACTTTTTATATCCGATTTCTCAAAAGTTAAGTTCATTTAAAGTTCTATAAAATGATTAATGCGTAAAACATAGTAAAGCATGAATCATAATTCGTACCTTATTTTGAAACTTGATCATTTTCTTGTTATTTTCCTCAAATCATTTCTAAAATTGCCTCATCTTAAGCGATGTAGTTGCAAAGTGTTTGGCCTCTAGCAGTGTCATCATAATTTATAAAGAGAACTCTGCTACTGTTGCAGAGAGCATTAGTGTAACATCCCATCACCGATGGGAAGGGTAGAATAGTAATTTTGAGTGGTCCTTGGGCGTTTAGAAATGCCTTTACATGTACTTGCATAATCTAGCATCCGCATACATGATAATAGTGAATTTTGCACATGTAATGATTGTACATGCATTCATGACATTTCCTGGTATAAGTGTTAAGAAATGTGATT
>JAOSBN010000179.1:15606554-15621971 GCA_027563595.1 Erythroxylum suave | reverse complement strand
CTCTTTACTTTTTGTCTTATTCAATTTAATGAAATTCTTGTGTTTTTACCATTTTGCCCTTCCTTATTCAAATATTTTCAAAACTACCATTTTCTTTATTCTCTTCATCCTCTTTCTCTAGTTTCTTCTAGGTTCTTCTTTCTTTCTATCTTTCTTACCCCAAAACATCTCTCTCTCTATTTGTCTTACTCATTTAAGACAACTTTCTTGTGCTTTTACCAATTTACCCCTTCTTTTATTAGGAAATTCCTATTAACTCCTTCATTTGATTTTAATTACTCCTTTTAATCCACACCACCATATAAAATTTAAAAATATACCTTATTAGACTCCAAAAATTCCTAATTCATAAACTCTAATTTATTTTCATGTTAGATAATTTAATAAAATAAATACAATAAAAATAAAAAATAAAATCCTAAAATCAGGACCCAACACAGACTCCCACTAATCCAAGGTATTAAAAGATCTAAATAAGATATGAGTTACATGACTCACAAAAGCCTTAACAGTCAAGCCTTTGGTTAGAGGATCTGCTACCATAAGATCGGTGGGTATATGCTCTATACGAGTCTGAAACTCCTTAATCTTCTCTCTAACAAACTTATACTTTGTATCAAAATGCCTCGAACGCATGAGTTCTTACATATTTGAGAGAAGCTCACCATAGTAGAGTTATCACAATATATGGTTAGAGGTCTAAAAATACTCTCCATAAGATGAAGCTCATAAATGTAATTCCTCAACCATATTGCCTGTCGATTTGTTTCATAACAGGCCACATACTTTGCCTCCATAGTTGAAGTTGATGTAAGTGTTTGTTTAACACTTTTCCAAGATACAGCTCCTCCAGCAAGCATAAAGATATATCCTGATGTGGATTTGTGATCATCAGGGCAGCCATCATAATCAGAATCAGAATAAGCTATCATCTCAAGGTGATCAAACATTCTGTAAGTGAGCATGTAATCTTTAGTACCTTGTAGATACCTCAGAACACGTCTCACAGCTTGCCAATGACCCACACCAGGGTTGCTTAAGTATCTTCCAAGTACACCAACAACAAAAACAATATCAGGACATGTACAAATTTGAGCATACATAAGATTGCCAATAGCAGAAGCATATGGGACCTTTTCCATCTCTGACTTATCTTTATCATTTTGAGGACACTGGCTATTCGAGAGTTTGTCACCCTTTTGGATGGGTGCACTATAAGGTTTCATGTTGAATCTATTCAAGATCCTTTCAATATACCTTTTCTAAGACAAACCAAGAATACGACGAGATCTATCACGGTGAATTTCAATGCCCAAAACAAAAGAAGCATCACCAAGATCTTTCATATCAAAATGAGTCGCCAACATTTGTTTATTCTCAGAAAGAAAATCTAAATCATTTCTGGCTACAAGAATATCATCATCATATAAGACAAGAATAATGAACTTTCTCCCACTATTTTTCAAGTAAATGCATTGATCAACAACATTTTCTTTGAATCCAAGGGAGCAAACTATTTGGTCAAACTTCAAGTACCATTGTCTAAAGGCTTGTTTCAGCCTATAAATGGATTTTCTCAATTTGCATACCATGTGCTCCTTACCTTTCTCAACAAGACCAGCAGGCTGATTTATGAATACATCTTTATACAAATCACCATTTAGGAAAGCAGTTTTCACATCTATTTGATTTAGCTCCAAATCAAAATGAGCAACCAAAGCCATCATAATACGTAATGAATCTTTAGTTGAGACCGGAGAAAAAGTCTCACTATAGGCTATACCTTCCCACTAGTTATACCCCTTTGCAACAAGTTTGGCTTTTATACCTTTCTATGTCACCTCTAACATTATGTTTAGTCTTAAAGACCCATTTACACCCAATAGTTTTACAACCACTGGGTAATTCCACTAAATCCCAAATGCTATTTATTCTCATAGAAGCTAACTCATCTTCCATGGCTGCCAACCATTGTGAACTACGAGGACAAGAAATGGTGTCCTGAAAAGAAATAGGATCCGAGTTTTCAACTAAATTGAATTCATGCTCCTCCAAGTAAACATAATAGTCTCGAAATTTAGAAGACTCAATGGATCTAGGAATCCTTTCAGATCTCCTAGATGGAACTACAACCACGTCTGGGACTTGAGTATCAATGCCAACCTGTTGAGGAATTTCAACATTATTTACTGGATCAACAACATCATTATGAATTAGAGGAGACTGAATTGCCTCAGGATGAAATATAACAGGTGTAGGAACAAGAACATGATCCTCTCTAAAATCAACAACATGAGACTCATGCCTTTCATTACGTTCGATGTCCCCTTCAAAATAGATAGCCTGATTTGATTCAATGACTCTAGTAGTGTGATTGGCACAATAAAATCTTGAACCTCATGAGCTAGTACAATAACCAATAAAGTAACCTGAAATAGTTCTAGGATCAAGCTTCTTTAGCTAAGGATTATAAATCCTTACCTCAGCCTTACAGCCCCAAACATGGAAATGTTTCAAACTGGGCTTCTTTCCTGATATAAGCTCAAAAGGAGTCTTTAGTATAGATTTACTAGGCACATGATTGAGAAAATAAACAACAGTCCTCAAAGCGTCTCCCCATAAGAACTTTGGTAAGGTGGAGTAACTAAGCATGCACCTAACCATTTCCATAAGAGTACGATTTCGTCTCTCTGCAATCCCATTTTGTTGAGGAGTGTCAGGCATGGTATATTGCACTTCAATTCCACAATCCTGCAAATACTTAGCAAAAGGGTCAGGGGCTACCAGTTTCATCAAACCGACCATAATACTCACCACCTTTATTAGATCTTACACATTTAATCTACTTCCCAAGTTTCAATTCAATAACATTTTTCAGTGATTTAAAAACATCGAAAGATTCAGATTTCTCACGCAATAATTCAATCCAACCATACCAAGAAAAATCATCAATGAAGGTGATGAAGTACCTATAACCTCCCATGGCAATAGGAGTAATGCGTCCACAGATGTCTGTGTGAATTATCTGTAATGGCTCCTCCTTCCTAGTCATTTTCTCTTTCTTACTTTAGCTATAAACTTCCCTTTTATGCAATCAACACAAGTGTCAAAATCAAAGAAATCCAGATCATATAAAATAGTTCCCTTAATCAATCTCTCCATTCTCTCCTTAGAGAGATGTCCTAACCATTTATGCCACAACATAGAATATTTTTCAGTAACTCTCCCACATTTCTTTCCAACAACAGCATTAACATCATCATGTGATCGGTCAAAATGAGAAGAATTAACAATTAGCATAAACAATCTATCACGTATAATTGCAGAAACAATAACAGTAGAACCATAGTACAAAATAATACCATTATTGATTATATGAAAAATGTATCCAGAACTATGTAAAACAGAAAGTAAAATTAAATTCCTTCATATAGAAGGCACATAAACAGTATCTTTCAAAAGGAAATCATGTCCACTACTCAACTTCAAGGAAACTACTCCTGTGTGCTCAACATTAACATTAGATCCATCTCCTAGTTGCACCATCAACTCTCCTTTATTTAGCCTCTGCCTGCTTTTGAACTCCTACAATGAGTTCATTACATGAATAGTGGCACCAGTGTCTAACCACCATGAATTAGGAGTAACATCAACAAGATTTGGTTTAAAACAAATAAAGATCTGAGGTATACGTTTCTTCTTTGCCAACCGATTTTGAAACTTTTCATAGTCACGCTGCCTATGCCTATGTTCATGACAAAAGTTGCATTTTTCATTAAAAACAGGCTTGGGCTTAGCACCTGAACTCTCACCAAGCCCAGAAGGTAATGCAAGTTTATCATTCCTCTTCTTCTTAAATTGAGGCTTACCCTGTTTGTTTCTATGAAATTTCTTCTTCTCACCACTCTTGTGAGAAGTGTGGTGAATACTGTGGGACTTTCACTTCTTAATAGTATGCTCCTATTGAATAAGGATCGAATCAATTCATCAATGCTCCATTCATCTTTCTAAGCATGGTACGTAGTCCTGAGAACATCAAACTCAGAAGAGAATTTCCAGAAGAGAATTTCCAGATTAGATAATCCTCTCCCAGCACAACTTTCATGGACTTCAACTTGTTATACCAGTTCATAGGCTTCATTACATGCTCACGAACACCACCCACATCATCATACTTGGTTTTAGACAAAGAAGACAAGAGATTAGACTTTTCAGTCTTATCAAACTTTTGGAATTTTTCACCAACAGCCTTGAGATAATTTTTGGCATTATCAGTTTCAGTAATGCTCTTTTTAATATTCTTCTCCATTGTGTACTTGACGGTCATCATATAGACCTTGTTAGAACGAACCCACTTATCATATTTAGCTTTATCTGCAGCAGAAGACTCAGCAGTGGGTTGTGCAGGCTCATCCTCAAGGAGAGCAATATCAATATTTGAAACAGCCAAAAACAGATTCAAGGATTCAAGTCAGTCCTTATAATTGGTCTCATTTAGCTTAACCAAAGAATTCAAATCTGGAAATTGATACAATACAGGGAGATTTAGCAAATGTATCAACAACTAGCAAAATTAGGCAAACAATACAGCTAGGTTCTCATGCAATTGCAATCCTACCTAAGGGTCCTGAATTACAACACAGATCACTCAGAACATTAAATTATGCCCTAAAGCTAATATCGATATGATACTGAAAACTCAAAGACATAATTTAATGAATTAAACAAAGCATTAGAAACCACATTGATAAAGACAAATCGATAGGGTAAGTGCTCTGATACCAATTGAAGGAAATTTAAGATGAAATTACATATTAATTTCATAGAGAATTAACAAGTCCAATTATCTTGACATCAAATTAATCAGGGTTTGTACAAAATTATGTTTATTATGATAGTCCATAAAATAGTGACAAAATTCTATCAAATTTAGCTTTAAATACTAATAAAGATGGGGTAAAATTCTCATTGAATTTGATTGGTTAATGCTAGCTGGGCCATGGCTTAAGAATTGTCGTTTGGTGGGATTAAATGATAATTCTTGTTTGACTTGGATTCTAAACTTAAAAAAGCTATCTTAGAAAAACATATAGAGTTAGAACTCCATTTAGAGAAGATCTCTTATAGATGACATTAGTATGGTTGATTGTCGTGAGCTTGAGTAGATCTGATTTTAGGCGTAGATTGATTTTGTGTGTGAAATATCTCAGTGTGTTGTTCACGGCTGGGTTTTGATTTTGGTATGTGATTCACGGTCGTTATTTGAGGGTGGTTGTTGTCTGATATTCTGCAGTGACTCCTTCCTTTTTGCATGTTGTGGTTTGTCTGGTGGACGGCTATGCGTGCTCTTTTATTTGTGGATGAATCTTTGGCTGTGAGCTCCGTGTCTGGTGTTAGTGATTGAATGGGTGTGCTGTTGAACTGATTCCACATCGATAATTAATTCATTTTATTGATGTGTTTACTTCAGCTGTAGTTGATGTTTTTTGATGTAGCCGTGAATTCCTTCTATTGATTCGTTGCTTCTGATCTGACTACTGAAGTATACTTGCTGAACTGTTTTCATATGAGTTTTTGGAGAAGCTAAAAACATCGATAAGTTGTTCCTTTCTATCTCAAGTGTTTTCGTTTTTAGTTCTTAATTATTTAATCACTTGAGTTATTTGTTTATTGTCTTTCCTTAAAAGATTATTGAAAAAATTCTTTGTTGAGGTTAACATGAGATGATCGTGTTATCGAGTGTGAAATAGTTTTACGGGCTGTGAAGATGAGGGACAGTGGCAAGGGTTGAGTGAGTCAGCTCTATAAGACCTTGTATAAAACTATTGTTGTTCTTTGATGAAAGAATTAAGCTGGGTCAAGGTATTGCAGATATAGTAAAGTGTGTCGAACTGTATTAACAAATTTTGGTCTTGATTTATATTTATGTAATTAATTTTTTTTGGTTTTGATTGCTCTAGAAATGATTGTGATTAAATCGGAAATTTTGTAAAACCATTACATCCTTCCGATTTTCAATTACAATATAAGTGGAAGAGAGAGGTCTTATTTGGTAACTAATAATAAAGATGTGAAGAAAATCACAAAATCTCCATAAATCCTCAACGAGTTTATCAACATGAGACAAGATTTGGGGATTTTAGGGTTAGGCGTGTTGAAAACTTGTGACGTATCTGGAGAAATATTGAAGAAGAAGAGAGGCAATCTAATTGAGGAGCAAAACACAAAGCAGAAGAGAAAAACAGGCACATAAGTAAAGCACGTAAGTGAAGGATCGCAAACGCAGCGGAAATAAAAATCATTGCAATCCTATATAGATCTATTGCGTTTATATTCATACTAATAATAAGAACAAGCAAAAAAAAACCTGGAATTTGAAGATTAATTGATACGGAACTTCGAAAATACGAAGACTCTATGTACTCTGCACCAAAAAATACGTCCTACTTTCAGTACTTGATATGACTGTGGTTAAATTTGAAGAACCTTTCTTCAATAACGGAGAAAACAATTTTTCCCTTCTTTTTCTCTCGTTGATTTCAATGTAAAATACAGAACACCTAAGAAGTTCAAAACCCTTTTCTTGCTTTTAATGATTTGAATGCAACGTAGAAAATGAAAGAACCAACTTGTTCTCTTCGTTCTTATACGTTAAAAACTCACATAAACCAACTTTTTCTATCTGTTTCTTAAATGTACCCAATAATAAGAGAGACTTCTAACTCTCCTATTTTCTGTTTGTTTCTTTTTAAAGCGTTACCACAACGCTTCGTAGTTTTTACTTTAAAAACGTACGTACTAATGAAATAAGAAACCACCCACACTGCTCTTTGTAAATCTTTAAAAATGAATAAATAACTTGTATTTGGTGAAATGCAAAAACGATGGTAGCTCATCGTTTTGTTTTTTTAAATAAAATGAAATAAAATAAAACTATTTTATTTTATTTTATTCATTTATTTTGCACAAGCGAGTTTCCAATATTAATTATATTTTCTATGTCAGAAAAAAAAATGCCATATAGAATATTTAATAAATTATCTCATAACAAATTAAACATAAACTTGAAATATTACACTCGTAAGTGTCTGACCACATAAGTTCATCATTAAGCCAGTAGTAATTAATCCAATTAATCACTAATCAAGGTTAGCGTCTAACAACACTCCTCAACGATCGGATAGTGTGAAGTAACAACCTCACAAAGGCAAAACTTGGTTAAGAATAATGTATTATTACCTTCCATCATTACAACTCCGGATTATCCTAACGTATGGCTTAATTATCAAACCCTATTAGATAATCAACTATGTTCAATGTCGATCATTAATGATTAGAGAATGACTTAAGAAACTCCTTTCCTCATTCATTCAAATGCCCTGTCCAAGGTCTTAAACCAACCATTAAGATCAATGACAACATAGAACTCAAACTCATTACCTAGAGTCGATGGATCCCTTCTTGACTCATCTCTAATCAGATAGGTACTTAATTATATCTAATAATCATTCAACTAGCATTTTTACACACTAGGTGTCTAATATCAAAACATAATAAGTGACCTATTGATTACTATGATGATCTCAGGTCAAAGGAAAAATATACATTTAAATCCTTATGAGAATATCCCACTTGACAATTCATAGGTAATATTAACCATCGAGAATTCTTATTTTGGTCAGTCTAATGATCATATCTCCATATGCATTATCTATATATGTAACTTAGTAAATAAGATCGACTAATATCCATCCAATAGATACTATTACATATATATTGATATAACCGGATCATTAAAGTCATTATTTGATGATCTTATCATCAAGAACAATTTTAGATTAAACCTTAAAGACTTGACTCTCATTATCACAATCTCCATTATGATGGCAAGTGTATAAATTTATTCAAGGACTTGTCATATTAGAATAAAAGCAATAAACAAAACATGATATAATCATTTGCCATGTTATTAAACAAAGTTAATAATCACAAAACAAAAGTGTTCAATCTATTACATAAAGATTGGGTCATGGGCATAATTCCAACAGTAAGCAGCACATGGAACAACTTACTTGAAAGGCACAAGTAGAAGAATTAAAAGAGCCAACAAGATGAAATAGCTCATTAAAAAGGGAAGCCTCATCTGATTCTATAAATAGATACACGTCTAGAGTCAAACATACAGACTATTACACATACATACAAACATTTATCTGATTTAAGAGAGGAAAAAGTTTGAGAGAGTGCTAGAGTACTTACTAAGAGTACTAGAGAGTTTTGAGGGAAACTCTTACAGGTGTTTTAAAAACACTCATCTCTTGTAACCATTCTTTCTTGAAGTTAGTGGAACCACCAAAGTTTGAGATTGATCCTTGGATGTAGATAGCTCAAAGGCTATCGAACCAAGTAAAAACATTATCTTCTTTACTTTTTTGCTACTCGTGTTTCTGCAACATAAAAAATCAAGCAACATAAGTCTTTATGAAAAAGACAACAAAAAGATTCAAAGATCCCAACATCAGTGGTGTCAAAGCCAATTCAACGTTTTGAGCATTTACACATTAAAGATACATCAAGAAGGTAAAGGTAACATCATATTAGTAAGCCTAAATTCTCATGCCAGTTTTCTAGTCTACTTGTTATAGTTAAGACTCTTTCAAGAATATTGCTTTCTTATCTTCTTTTAATTTTTTGTGACAAAATGGTGGGCAAAGAAATGGATGTGTTCACTGGTAAGAAAGATTTTACAATCTAGAAAATTCAAATGCAAGCCTTACTTGAATCTTATGATTGTTATGGTGCAATTGAAGAAAAGAATGATACAGAAACTGACCCTGTAAAAAATCTGAAGTTGCAAAGACTTGTATACTACAAGTTAATGTTACATCTATCACCTACTATGATTAGAAAAGTGCAGAACCATAATACTGCAAAGAAACTATGGATGAAACTTGATGAAATTTGTGCTAAAAGATGTTTGGCTAACAAAATGACCATGTTGCATAATCTGACCAATTATAAGATGAATACTACTTTTTTTCTTGATAATCTAGACTATTTCTTTAAATTAGTGTAAAATTTAAAAGCTACAGGTGAAAAGATTTTGGAAGATTACCAAACAATGGTAATTCTAAAAGCCTTACCCTCAGACTGTAATGCCTTCAAGAAGGTGATCAAGCATGCTAGTGGAGAATCTCTCACTGTCAAGAGGGTGTTGGACTCATTAATGAAAGAAATCATGGACAACAATCCTTTCAAGAAGGATCTAGAAGTTATGTTTATAGACAATAAACAAGAAAAGAAGCATCACAAGAAGAACAGTAAGAAAAGAAATTGGCAGAAAGGGAATGGAAAGGATAAGCAGTCTAAAGAAACTGCAGAAAAGAAGAAAAAGATCAAAGGTAAGAAGTGTTTCTATTATGATAAAGAAGGGCATTTTGCCAGATATTGCAGAAAGAAGAAAAGAGACAAGGTTGCACAAGGTGGAGATGTTGGAAATGTCAAAAAAACTGAAGAATCTAAAGAGGATGAGTTGCCAATAGTTACAGAGAAGAGTAAAGACCTCAGTAAAGAGTGGATCTTTGACTCAGGCTATACAATGCATGTCACTCCTCACAGAAATTGGTTCAGCACATTTGAACCAGTGAATGCCAAGGTAAAGATGGCAAACTTGGGACAACAATAGGTTAAAGGTATAGGAAATGTCTCCATCAATATGTTTGATGGAAAGAAAAGGACTTTAACCAATGTTAGATTTGCGTCTGGAGTAAGAAGAAACCTCATATTAGAAAGTACCTTTGATAAGCAAGGATTTCTGATTAAATCTAAGGATAGATTTAGAGAAATCTTAAAGGATGGAAGAGTGATCATAAGAGGAGCTGAAAAAGGGGGGCTCTACTATGTAATAGGCACTACTGAAGTGAACCTACTACTGACAATGGAGAACCTAATTCAACTAAGCAATGGCACTCAAGGTTGGGACATGCAGGTGACAAGAGTCTCTTGCATCTTTCAAAAGAAGGACTGATTCCAAAAAAAGACATACAAAGGTTGGAATTCTGTGAATCTATGTGCTAGGAAAGCACCACAGGACAAGTTTTCAGAAAAAAGCAAAGAGGGCTAAAGAAATCATGGAATATGCTCACAGTGATCTATGGGGCTAGCTCAAGTATCTACTGCAGGAGGGAACAGATTTATTAAGTCTATCATAGATGATAAATCAAGGAAATGCTGGGTATACCCTATGAAAAGGAAAGATGAAGAATTAGAAATCTTCATCAAGTGGCATACATTAATGGAAAATCAGACAGGAAAGAAGTTGAGATGCCTGAAGACACATAATGGACTGGAATATTACAATAAGGAGTTTAAAGACTACTGCAGTAAGAAAGGAATATAGAGGTATAAAACAGTGAGAGCTATACCTCAGCAGAATGAAGTAGCTGAGAGGCTCAACAAAACACTCCTAAAGAAGACCAGGTCTATGCTACTTTCATCAGGGTGTTCACAATCTTTATGGGGGGAGCAATCAAGACTGCAGCCTACCTAGTAAATAGGTTACCTACTTCTGCCAATGAGTACAAAACTTCATAGGAATTTTGGAATGGGAAGAAGCCAAACTTGACTCACCTAAGAACATTCAGATGTACTACCTATGCGCATCAAAAGTAGGCTAAATTAGAACCTAGAGCAGTAAAGGGAGTGTTCCTAGGTTATCCAGAAGGAGTCAAAGGATACAAAATCTTACTGTTTCAACAGGGAGGTTCCAAAACTGTCATTAATAGAGATGTGATCTTCAAGGAAAATGAATTTCCATTGTTGTGTAGGAACAATGCAGGCTTTAACCTACAAGGGAAAGTTTAGAAACAACTTAGATCTTCAAACTCTTCAATCCTCTTTTATGTGCCACCAGAAACAGAAGCAGAAGAAGGCAGTACCCACTCCTATGATGAGGAACCTGTGGAAGGCCCTATTCATTATGAGCAAAGATCTAGAGAAATAGAAGATGAAACTGAGGAAAGAGTCACACACATAGCTACAGAAAGTTCACTTGAAACTCTACAAGACTATTAGCTCACTAGGGACAGACAACCAAGACAGAGAATTCCTAATAGGAGGTACATAGACTCTAACTTAGTTGAATTTGCATATCTTGTTGCAAAATCTATAGATTGTAGAGACCAGAAACCTATAAAGAAGCTATGACAGAAGGGATGCTGAACAATGGAAGTTGGCATGTAAGAGAGAATATTCTTCTCTAATGAAGAATATGACCTGGATATTAGTGCCTAAGCCACTAAAGTAAAACTAACAGAAAACAAATGGTTGTTCAAGCTGAAAGAAGGAGTTATAGAAGCAAAACCTAAGATATATAAGGCTAAGCTTGTAGCAAAGGGATATAAGCAGAAGGAGGGAGTTGATTATAAGGAGATTTTCTCACCAGTATTGAAATTCAAGATTATCAGACTCATCCTAGTACTAGCTACAATTTATGACTGGGAGATCTATCAAATGGATGTCAAAACAACCTTCCTATATGGAAAGCTTGAAGAAGTTCTCTATATGAAGCAACCAATAGGTTTTGTGGATAAAGAAAAGCCAGATCATGTCTGCCTACTACAGAAATCCTTATATGGACTAAAACAAGCACTTAGGCAGTGGAATAAAATGTTCCATGAGGTTACTGCTAGTACGAAGTTCATTAGGAGCTCATATGACTACTATCTATACTATAAAGACCTATGAGACACAAAAGCAATGTTCATGCTAGTCTATGTGGATGACCTAGTGATCACAGGAAAGGGCCTAAATAAAATTAAAGAGTTGAAGAATGAATTGTGCAAACACTTTGACATAAAGTATATGGAAGAAGCACATAAACTCTTTAGGAATGCAGATAATCAGAAATAGCAGGGAAGGAAAGCTATGACTAATTCAAAGGAACTACATCATAAAAGTCCTTGCTCAGTCCAACATGGAACTGGAAAAACCAAGTTCTGTCACTATAAGATCACACTTAAAAATGGTCTCTAGTAAAAGTCCTAAGACAGAGGAAGAACAAAAAGCTATGGCTCAGTATCCCTCTAATGTTGGAGTTGGAAGCATCATGTACATAATGCTATGTACAAGACCTGATCTAGCGTATACTATTAGTATTCTAAGTAAATTCATATCCAATCCAGGATTTGAACAGTTGTAAGGGTTGAAGGGTGTTCTTAGATACTTAGTTGGAACTATAAACCATGGGTTATGTTTTGCAAAATCAGAACTAGCTAAATGCAATCAAATATTCTTTTATGGATTTGTGGATGCAGAGTATATAGCAGATAAGGATATAAGAAAATTAATTTCAGCATACTATTTCACATTAGCGGGAAATATTATCAGCTGGAAAGTACAACAACAATCTGTAGTTTCATTATCAACTATTAAGGCAAAATACTGTGCTATTATTGAAGGAGTAAAAGAACTATCGTGGCTATCAGGCATCACAAAAGAAATCAACATCAACATTGCAAAAACAACTGTATTCATAGACAGTCAAAGTGCTCTGTACCTCAGTAAGGATCCGTTTCTACATGAGAGGTCCAAGCACATTGATGTGAGACTTCATTTCGTCTGAGACCAAGTCTCACAAGGGTTACCCACTTAGGAAAAAATAGACAGCAATTTAAACCCATTAGACTTCAGTACGAAGATCGTCACCCCAAGGAAGTTCACTTTCTGTAGAGAGTATCTACAGATAAGTGAAGCCTTTTGAAGATGACAAACACCGTAGACATCTCTCTCTTGATCTCACATTTTTTAGTAAAAGCTAGGGTTTTGGTTTCAAAATCAACCAAAAATTGATGGACTATGTGAAGATTCATGGAGAAGGAGGGAATAAATGTGAAGAAAATTAGATATTCTCCATAAACCCTCATCGAGTTCACTAACTTGAGACAAGATTTGGGGATTTTAGGGTTATGCCTATTGAAAACCTGTGTAGTATCTAGAGAAATGATGAAGAAGAGAGGCAATTTGATTAAGAACCAAAACGCAAAGCAGAGGAGAAAAACATGCACATAAGTGAAGCACCTGAGCAACACATGGAACAGCTCACGTGAAAGGCACAGGTAGAAGAATTAAAAGAGTGAACAAGATAAAATAACTCATTAAAAAGGGAAGCCTCATTTGATTCTATAAATAGATACAAGTCCAGAGTCAAACATACAGATTATTATATATACACGCAGACATCTATCTGATTCAAGAGAGGAAAAAGTTTGAGAGAGTGTTAGAGTACTTACTAAGAGTACTAGAGAGTTTTGTGGGAAATTCTTGCAGGTGTTTTAGAAACACTCATCTCTTGTAACCATTCTTTGTTAAAGTTAGTGGAATCACAAGGTGTAAGATTGATCCTTGGATGTAGATAGCTCAAAGCTATCGAACCAAGCAAAAACATTGTCTTCTTTACTTTTTTGCTACTTGTATTTCTGCAACATCAAAAATAAAGCAACTTATGTCTTTGTGAAAAACACAACAAAAAGATTCAAAGATCCCAATTAAAGAGATGGGAAAAAAGAATGCAACTTGCATTCTTATCCTTTAGTTATTTGGTTACCGATACTAGTTAAAATAGGAAATAACAAAACTTGAATGAATCTAAAATAATTTTGGACTTTTATTCCTAAAAGAGTAGGGATGGCAGTGGGCCGACTCTATTAATTTTTTTAAAATAACATTTTTGAATCAAAAGTATAAAATAACGCCTTTTTTAATTGGACCTCGAGTCGGTCCAGACCTGAGTAGCTCATGGGTTGACCCAATTGAAAACACCTGAATTCGAGTTTATGGACCGGTCCATTGCCATCCCTAGGCTGTAGTTATAAGGTGGAATGAAAATTTTATAATATCATTAAGTTACTATCAAAATATCAAATTATCTTTTATATTAATTTCTTTAATAATAGTTTTACTTTGGTTCATAATGATTTAAAAATTAATAATTTTATAAATCATTAAAATTTTTATTAATTATTTATAAAATATAAAATATAAAATTAATTATATACAAAATAAATATTATAATAGTTAAATATGAGTAAAAATTGAATATTTCTCTCGTATTTATTCAACATAACTTCTTCTTCTTTTTTGTTTATCTTTTTCTTTATGTTTCATAACTCTCTATCCGCTCTTCCTCTTTGGCAGGTAATCAACATATCTTTTACTTCAATTTTTATTGTTCTAAATTTTTTTTAATTTCTTTATTTTTGTGATAAATTCGTGTTTTTATTTTCTAAGTTATTATTGTATAGGAACATGTTTATATTTTTATAAACATTGCACATTACTTGATTTAATAATTGTTTTATTTTATTTCAATGATTTTATATCATAAAATCTGTTCATTATGATTTATCACACACAATTATTTAAAAATTAGTAATTTATTAAATCATTAATAATAATTTTAGTTATTTTTATGAATTAATAACAGTATAAAATATTTAATTATATTTACAAAATCAATCACATAATACTTAAACATTAGTGAAAAAATTTTCATTACCATTCTTAACAATTGATACTAGTATAACTATTTACTTCTGTAATCTTATTCCTAGTACTTGCATAGCAAATAAGCACAATCACTAATTTCATTATCATTCTGATTCCCACTTTTTATTCTCATTTTTATTTTTTTATTCTGATTCCTTTGTTATTGGTCATCAAATGTGACCTAAGAGTTAAAGTAATTATTAGATTGTTTGTTTTAACTTAAATTTAATTTTTTTTATTTTTAAATTTAATTTTTTTTGAATTTTCAGTTTTGCTTTCTTCCAATTTTCACAAACTATGAAAATAAAAAATGGTTTTTGTTTACTAGTTTTTGTTTTTTCATAATCTGATTTACTACAAACTAAATATGTATTATTTAATATATTAATTAATAATATAATATAATATAATATTTATTTAATTAAAATTAATTATTAATAAAATATAATATTAAGCAATTAGTTAATTAAAATTAAATATTAATAAGAATTATGAATAATTTTATTTTACTTAATAGTTTTATTTTATTTTGTAATTAAAATAAATAAATTTAATTAAACTTAAATTTTCTTCAAAATGTATAAAATTTCAAATAAATTTTGATTTAATAATTAAAATATATTTAAAATAAATATTAATCTTAAATAAAAGTTAATTTTAAATTATTTATTTTAATATAATAAATATTTTTATTGATAATTTGTTAATTGATATTATATAAGATATTGAAATAAATTTATTTAAATGAAATTATTTATCGTTAAGTTTTATATACTATGTAATTATTATAATTATTATAACTAAGTGTGGACACACTCAACAACATTCCTAATTTCCAAATTTCGAATTAGTTAAATGTTTCAGGATTTGTTT
>JAOSBN010000179.1:15564467-15576711 GCA_027563595.1 Erythroxylum suave | reverse complement strand
CACACACACACACACACACACACACACACACACACACACACACACACACACACACACACACACACACACACACCCACGCGCGCACGGAATGCATCACTTGTTTTTTATTTAAATAATTAAAAATATTTAATTCTCACAACTAATCTATTTTTGGATCATATTAGGCAAAACTAATCTTCAAAAGAAAAATTTTTTAATAATGAAACTCTTGGATGACCTAAGAAAAACGAAAATCTAACTGGTTCATAGTATTGAGTGTTCAACCCTATTTTGAGACTTTCGATGATCATAAACAATTTTATGGTTTGTGTCATGACATACACAACCATGTAGATCAATCGTGTAAGTTTCTATAAAGGTGTGAAGATACACAACCGCGTATGGAGATCGCATAATTCTTTGTAATCGTATATACTTTCAAAGATACACAACCATGTATGGAGATCGCATAATTCTTTGTAACCGTATATATTTTCAAATGAGACTATGTTAGAAATATACGCAATTACTTACATGGTCGTGTAAGTGGCAAAAAATTTTATTTCGTGATATATAAGGAAAAAAAAAGAGTAAGTTTTTATAAAGAGTGACCACAACATCCAAAAGTAACTTACAAAGAGTGACCACAACGTCCAAAAGTGAGGAAAAAAACAAAGAGAGGGCAAAGAGTGTTTTATCATTGTTTGACTGTTTTGGGGATTTGTTAGAGTGATTGTTGATTGTGATATCAGCTTTAGTTTTAATCCTGAAACTTTGTAAGACAACTTATTGTTTTGGGGGTGAGAGATCAACTTTTCTTATAAATCCTTATTGAGTTTAGCGAAATTTATTTATCAAATTTCCCTGTGATTTTTCCTCTACAGTGGAGAGTTTTTCACATTAAATATTGATGTTTGTTTCATCATTAGTTCCCTATTATGCAAGTTTAAGAGTTTTTCTTATCATTAATATTTGGTTGATCTTTTAGAGAGTTGTGTATTTGTCTCACATCAAGTGCTATTTGAGTCATCGTAATGGAAGGTGAAAATAGCTTTATGGTCAAGATAACATCATCAAATTACTCAATTTAGAGGCCCATGATGGAGGACTTTATGTATTACAAAGATCTTTTTGATCCTATTGATGTGGATAAAGGTGTGAAGGATGATGTTCCTTCAAAACCTAAAAAGATATTAAATAGAGTGTGGGAAAAGGTGAAGTGGAAAACTTTGGGCACTATGGAAGAAGCTAGAAGGTATGTATGTAAGAAATAATGCTTATAACAAGGCCTTCTTATTAAGAAGCTTATGAATTTGAAGTTGAAGGATGGGAAATCAATTTCGGAGCATCTAAGTGATTCAAGACATAGTCAACAAACTTACCACAATCAAGATCATTCTTGATAATTAGCTTCAACTTTTATTCCTATTAAGTTCATATCAGATAGCTAGTAAACATTAGTGGTGACAATTAACAATCAGCTCCTAAAGGAGAGATCTCTTTAGATGTAATCAAAGACAACATATTTAATAAAGAAATTAGAAGAAAGGAGATTGGAGTTGATAATATGCAAGCATTGATGACAAAAAGTAGGGAGATGAACAAGAGTAAGAGTCCCAAAGGTCGCGACAAGTCTAAAAACCATTCAAAGTCCAGAGGTGACAAAGATATATATAATCGCCAATATTGCAATAAGTCAAGACACATAAGAGGTTCTGCTATAACTGGAAGAGGGATCAGAAAAAGCCAGATCATTAAAATGTTGATAATTATAAGAGTACAATTGCAGTTGCTTCAACCACGGATGATAAGGAGTCCCTAGTTTATGTAACTAGTGAATGCTTCCATGTCAATAATGCTGGTTATGAATGGCTTATTGACATGGGAGCATCTTATCATTGTGTTCCATTCCAAAGATGGAATACTTCTTAAGCTATAAGAGCGGAGATGTTGGGAGTGTAAACGTGGGAAACTAAATTTCTACCAATATAGTCAGTATAGTTATCTGAGTTTAGAAAAACGTTGAATGCTTACTTGCATTGAGAGATGTATGACATATACCTGATCTAAGGTTGAATCTATTATCGACAAATGTGTTAGATCAAGAATGTTTTCAGCACACTTTATGGACAGGAAGTAGAAACAGTCCTAAGGAGCAATGATGGTTACGTAAGGAGAGTTATGTTACTCGCTGTCCAAGACAGGGTTGTGGTGGTGGAGAAGTATACATAGCAGAAGAAGAATCTTCACCAAATTTATGACATCAATGATTGGGACATATGATTAAGAAGGAATTAAAGTTGCAGAATGGAAAATCCGTATCCCAATTAAGAACTGACAACCACTTAATCCTTATGATTATTGTTTAGTTAGAAAGCAGTATAGATACTTTTTCAAGAGGAGATCTGCAAAGAAGTCAGCGTTATTGAAGTTGGTGCATTCAAAAGGATTAGGTCCTATTGAGGAGGAGTGAAGTTAGAGTTATTGAAGTTGGTGCATTCAAAAGTATGTGGTCCTATTGAGGAGGAGTGAATAAGCGGTAATAGATATTTTGTTACATTCATTGACGATGCTTCGAGGAAGACTTTTGTTACATTCATTAAGGATTCTTCGAGGAAGACTTGGGTGTACATGTTGAACTCTAAAAGTCAAGTGTTTGAAACTTTTAAGAAGTTTTATATTATGGTAGAAAGGGAAGCTTATAGTAAGTTGAAGCACTTGCAAACGGACAATGATGGGGCGTATACTTTTAAAGTATTTGAAGAATACTATATATCACATGCATTGGACATGAGAAAACTGATCCAGGTTCTCCACAACATAATAAGGTTGCTGAGAGGATGAACAAATTCATTGTGGAAAAGGTTTATTACATACTCATAATGTCTATATTGCCAAAGACATTTTATGGAGAAGTTGTCTGAACTGCAGTTTACCTGATTAATCAAGCTCCCACTGTTTCATTGGATTTTGAGATTTTAAAGAAAGTGCAAATTGGAAAGGATCCCACATATCATCACTTGAGATTTTTTAGCTACAAGCTATTCAGATATGTACCCAACGATCAGAGAAAAAAGCTTGACTCAAAGTTGATACCCTGCATCTGTGTTAGATATGGTGGAGATCAGTTTGGCTTCATACATTATGACCTAAAGAAGAAAAAGGTTATTAAAAGTTAGAATGTGGTGTCTCAAGAGCACAAGAGAGGTGTTGACCTTTTCAGCGGAGATAAATCATCACACGGCCGCTCATCAAATGACAAAGTCAGCTCTTCACTAATTCCTCCAACTATTAAGTGGTCTACATATGAAGAAAATGAAGTGTATGACCAAACACATATTGATGGTGATCAAAATATGATAATAATGAGCAATATGAATAAAATCCAAACAATATCAAAGATGAATCCATAAAGGATAATGAGTAGGGGGAGCAGCTGGATCCAACAACTGATGAAACACAGCTTCGAATTTCAACAAAGGAAAAAAAAAAGGCCTTCTACAAGGTATCCAAGTTCTGAGTACTTGTTACTTACTGCTGAGTGTAAACCTGAGAATGTGCAAGAAGTTGCATCTTATGAAGATAAAGATCTCTAGCTCGTAACTATGAAGGAAGAGATAGATTCTTTACAGAAGAATAATACATACAAGCTTGTAAAGCTTTCAAAAGACAAAAAGGCATTGAATAATAAGTGGGTGTTCAAAATAAAGAGAGAGGGTAACAAGCTGGTAAAGCACAAGGCAAAGCTGGTGGTAAAAGGATTCAATCAAAAGAATGGTATTGACTTTGATGAAATATTTTCACCAATAGTTAAGATGACCTCGATCCGAATGGTTTTAGGTCTAATCATCTATTTGGTTCTTGATTTTAGATTTTAAAACAACTTTCTTGCATGGAGATTTAGATGCTAAGATATACATAGAGCAGACAGAAGATTTCAAAGATAAAGTTAAGGAAAATATGGTCTGCAAGTTAAAGAAAAGACTTTATGACTTAAAACAAGCTCCAAGGTAATGATATTAAAAGTTCAATTCCTTTATGACAATCATGGTTTCAAGTCAACATATGTCGATACTTGTATGTATTTTAAGAAGTTCTCATGTGAGAAATTCATCATTCTTCTTTTTATGTTGATGATATGATAATTGTGGGTTAAAACATCAGTAGAATCCAAAAGTTGAAGGAGGACTTGTCTAAATTTGTTGATATGAAAGATTTGGGTCTCGTATAGTGAATTTTGGCATGGAGATAACTCAAGATAGGAAGAATAAGAGATTGTGGTTTTCTTAAAAGAGATAT
Organism: Erythroxylum suave; assembly: GCA_027563595.1. NCBI lineage: Eukaryota > Viridiplantae > Streptophyta > Magnoliopsida > Malpighiales > Erythroxylaceae > Erythroxylum > Erythroxylum suave. The sequence continues at coordinate 15,572,433 of JAOSBN010000179.1, read as the reverse complement.
ATTAAATAAGTGCTACAAAGGTTCAATATGTAACATCATGCCAATTAGCACGCCACTAGCATCACACTTTAAACTATGTAAGCATGCATGTACCTTAATAGAAAAAGAGAAATATGGTATATCCTCTATTCCATACCCATCTGTAGTAGGATCCTTGATGTATGCGGTGGTATGTACAAGGCCAGATATTGCTTAAGCTATTGAGATGGTAAGCATATTTTTTTCAAATTTAGGGAATGTACACTGGGAAGGAATAACATAGATTCTAAGATACTTGAGAGGCATATCGAAGTGAAGTTTATGTTTTGATAATGGTAAGCCAATTCATGTAGATAGAGTTGGAGATTTTGATGGAAGAAAATCCATTTCAGGTTTTCTATTCATGTTTGTAGGGAGAGCCATCTCATAGAAATCCAAGCCACAAAAGTGTGTGGCTTTATCTACGAATGAAAAAAAATATGTAGCTATAGTGGAAGAATGTAAGGAGATGCTCTGACTGAAAAGTTTCTTTCAAGAGTTGGATATCAAACAATACGATTAAGTAGTATTTTGTGATAGTCAAAGTGTTGTTGACTTGATCAAAAATGTTATATATCATTCTCATACAAAGCATATACATGTTATATATATTTTTTAATATTCATGATAAAAGAGCAGCAATTAATGTTGAAAAAGGTTCGTACGGATTTGAATAATGTTGATATACTAACAAAAGCGGTTTCGGGAAACAAGCGTGAGCTTTGTTGTAAGCTTACTAGGATGTATCTCAAGTAGATGATGGAGAATAAAGTATCTCCCTATATTTGGGCTAGAGGGGAGGTTGTTAAGTATCTAAACCTCTTTTAAGACTTTCCGCGACCGGTTAATGGTTTATGTCTTGACTTATACGATCGCGTAGATCAACTGTGTAAGTCTCTATAAAGATGTGAAGATACATGAACATGTGCGGAGACCACACAACTCTCTATAATCGTGTATATTTATGAATGAGGCATTGTTGGAAAGATATACAGCTACTTACATGACCGTGTAAGTGGCAGAAAATTTTATTTCATGATATAAAAGAGAAAAAGATGTAGTTTTTTGTAGAGAGTGCAGTCAAAATGTCCAAAAATGAGGAATAGGATGAGGGAAAAGAGTGTTGTATTCTCATCCTTGTTTAATTGTTTTAGTAATTGATTTGAGTGACTATTGATTGTGATATCAACTTTAGCTTCAATCCTAAAACTTTGTGAAACTAGTTGTTGTTTTGAAGGTAAGAGATCAGCTTTTTTTATAAACCTTTATTGAGTTTAATGGATTTATTCTTTGGTTTGCTATGTAATTTTTCTCTCTACACCAAAGTATTTTCCACATTAAATATTGGTATTTGTTTCATCGTTTAATTTCTTGTTCTCATATTGTTCTGTTGTTGCAAATTGAAGAGTTTTTCTTGTCGTTAGTATTGGTTGATCTTTTACAAAGTTATGTATTTGTCTCCCAATGTATTTAAGTGTTTATAATTGCTTTTGGTAGTCTTTTTTAAAAGTTGATTTAGCTTACAATGTGAATTTCTTAAAAAGAATTTTAAAGATTTATTTTATAAATTTTAAATTTATTGTTCATTAATGACAAATACACTTAAAATTATCAATATCAATCTAACTAAACTCATCACTTAATAACAAATGATTTATTTATTAAATAAATCACTCAACCACGTAATTATTAATTGTTAAATGAGAATTCCATTGTAAAGAAAAAAGTTGGTGTCAAGTTTTTATTAAGTTGTCTTTTTATGCTATTTAGAAGACACTATGAAATGGGTAAAGAATAGGAACCAAATCCTAGTCAATAAGAAGTGTTTCGTTTAATTAAGTGATTAGTGTCAGAAATCAGAAGTTCCCAAATATGCTTTTTACCCTATCTCATTTCCTTAACAAGATGCCGCTCTGTTAGCATAAGTTTGAACCATGGCATAGGATAATGCGAATTGGTTAAGGAAAAACATTTTTTCCTTTTTTTTTTGAAATCTCGTTTAATTTAAGAGCGGTATATATATATATATATATATATATATATATATATGAAAATAGTTATTTAAGAAATTTTCACTTTTATTTTAATTATTTTTTGACTAGAACCGTAACCTTTTTTGGGTGCGGAAGAATGGTGGAACCTAGCTTTCATAATGACATATCATCTAGAGTTTTATATTCCAACTTGAGAATCTCATTCTCATCTTCCGGCTCCTCCCTGACGTTGTCTATATTTTGTCTATAGTTATCTAACGCCTTCTTCTACTTGAGATTAGCAAAATACAAATTTCACATTAAATAACTCATATGCTCTTAATAATGAATAAATCATCCACTTCTTACTTTGTTTTGATTTCATATCAAACATGGTGTCCGATGCCTTGGGACAATTATAGGAAACATGTCAAACCAAATGACAGCATTCTTTTGTTGCTTGTTGTACATTATTAAAGCAATTAATTATTGGGTAGGAGTTATCCCTACTAATTGGACAAATATTGTTGGATGCAATTGTCATTTTCCTACCAAAGAGTAATATTCTTCAGCTGCTGCACCATGTTCATAATAAGATTTTTTATATTTTGTTCATCTTTTGATAATAATGATTAAAAAAAATGCATTGTGTCAAGGCTGTGTTAATTATGCTTGTTAGGCTCAATAATGTCCCTTAAACCCCCATTATAATTCATAATCACTTGTTAGATGAATAATAAATCTGTTTTTCCTTCTCAAATCACTGCAAAAGTTGCTTTTTTTCTAGTAATTGCCTTTTTGGTTTTTGCTCTCTAAGATTTCTCTCTCTTAAAGCCAAAAAGAACCTCAAGCCAATGTCGTTTTTAGTGGACTTTGTAATATTCTAAAGCATGTTTGAAAATTGGAAAAAAGGAAATTTAATCAATATACTAATATATTTTTTAAGTGCAAGTCCATATCTATTGACAAAACCTTTCAATTGTGGTTTTCCAATTAAGCAATGGACAACCACGTAGGTTGTTACCTACACTGAGTAAAAGAACCAAAGCCCTGTTAAGTCTTTGGTGCAGAATGTGACTGACAAACGGATATAGGATATTCAAAACCTAGGTAGGAGATATTAGAATGAACTAGCTAGACCTGAGTAGGGGTTGAGGTGTTTGCCTATACGTGATACAGAGTCCTGTGATTATCAATTTTAGGTTTTTTGTTTATACATTAGGTATCCTAGTTTCGTCAGACTAATTTTAAGCCCCTAAGACTCCATCCTAAGAGTCCTAGAGGAGGTAAATCTGGAACCCCAAGCTCCCCCAGGTTCCTATAGAACATGTACACTTCTGCGCACAAGGAGTCCTCACATATTGATTAGTCAGCTGATGATTAATTACTGGCCTTACTCAGCATTAAGTTCCCATCAGCCCCAGGTTCCTTAGTAGTTCCAACTCCCACATTGCCGCTAGAAGCAAGACATTTGCAATTAATCTGACCAATGAACATACCTAGGGGACTAGAGGATCATCGACAGGAAAATTCCCCTTGTCTCCTCTTTTTTGGTGACTCGAACTCAAAACCTCTTACAAAAAAGAGTCTTAAGTGAAGAGTTGAAACTAATTAAGTCACTCCAACTTGTCTCAAGTTTAGGTCTCTTGATAATGACGATTGTCATGGTGACGATTGTTGTTTGGCCCAGGAGTTCAAATGCAGAAGATAGAGAATGATTATACGTGAAGAAGTTTTCAACAGTGTAGAAGGCATCTTCGTGTTACCAAAGTGAGTTGGAAAGCCAAGTGAAGATCAAAACCACGTGGCTCAAACAATGTCATTTAGTTGTTGTAGTGGGATTGATCCAAATATCTGTATGAGATTCGAGGATTTGGTTATTAGTAATAACTATTATGAAGTCGTTATTGGTCACTGGTTAACAACTTTTTAGCCTGTAAAATATTCCTTGCTTTATTTTCTGTCTTCTCTCTTGAAAATTGTGTCATTATTTTTTATTGTAATAAAATTTTAATTTAGTCTTTGATTAATTCTTTATATTTTGTGAATAATAAATTTTAAATTTTAATTGGTGTCGGACAAGAATATAGGGTAGACATCAATCTTATACAACTTTAGAAACATTTTTAAGCCAAAAATGAATTAATGTTAATATAAAGTGTGAGATAAGTGCTAGACTCATATCATGAGTTTCACAAAAATTGAATTTTAGTACCTTTAGGTATTCAATAAAAATAAAGTTTCATTATGCTTAAACTTTTTACATGTAACTTCATGTTATAAATACCTTTATAAGAGTTTTGTACGTAAAAATTTTGGAAAGTTGAGAAGTTTGTTGTCATATATTATTTTTATATCATCTTTCTCACAATAATAAAAGAAACATATCTCTTTATTTATGGACATATGTTATATATTCATCAAATCATGTGAATATTAGTGTTTTTTTTGTTTATTTTCTTTCTATATTGCTTCTATTTTATACAATTGGGATTAAAGTATAGGTTTTAGGCAATTCTTGTTCGATAAAGATGCATAACGTGTTAGATAAAAAAAAACTATTGAAGAATCTAGGGGCATCAAAGAAGGAAGAGACTATATCAAAAGCACACAATACAATACAGTTGAGTTGCGCTAATGAAGTCTTAAAAGAGGTGGTCAATGAAATAATTGATGTTTTATTATAGAAATGACTTGAAAGTAAGTATAAAAGAAATCACTTACGAATTATTTAAATCAAAAGCATCATTGATATGCCTTGGAGATGATAAAAAGTAAAGAAGAGAAAGATCATATTGATATTTTTTATTTCAATCAGATCATTTTAAATTTACAAGGAGTTGAGGTTAAAATTAAGGTTGAGCATCAAGGGTTAATGTAGCATCTCACTCTCATCTGACACATATGCATATATGCCCGGTGGAAGTAGTGCGTTAGAGTAGTTGCATTCACTTATATCATGGCATCATAAGTAAAACATAACATAATATCTAGAACTCATTTCATTTCATCAAACATAATGCACATTGTAGTACTACACTACACAATCCATATATATACAACATCAAAACTATAAGAGTGTAATGCTCTTTTACACATTCTACATGAAAGAGGAATTATACAAAAACTCTATCTAACTCTTCAGTCTCAGCTGATTGACCTTTGAGTCATATCTCGAGTTTAAAAGCAGTACTAGGGTTCTTCTAGAACGTCTTAGTAACTAAGTCTCATCTCTCGTACCTGAAAAGTCACGCTACAATTTTGATGAGTTTTGCGAACTCAGTGAGCAAGCCATCATCGATATGCTCACTCATATCACATAACATAACCAATTCGCAAATAATTCACATCATCACATAAGGCATATCACTTCACAATTCAACGTATTGCATCAAATACTATTTTGTTCAATTATTTCACATTACTCAATCCGAGCAATTTAAACAAATTCATTTCCATCATTTAATCATACATATAAAATGTAAATGCAATGCATATGTTACTCATTCAATTATTACATTGTTGTGACCGAGTGCCTTTTAAACTGTCCTGTATCCAATGTAGATACCGAATTCATTAATAATTGTTTCGTATCTGCTGGGGATATCGGACTTATCACATTCTGAGCTTTAAGTTCTTTTTCACTAGCGACTCCGATCATAACTACCTTTAGCTGATCATGCATTTTTGTAATGAAATGCATCAAATCTCATATGTTCAATCAGTTACTTATATTCACTTTACACATTTTCATCAGATCTAAGTCTTATATTCAACAATTAAGTTGAGTACACTTATTTTTGTCAAATTCACATACATTGAGTGTTGGCCCCGGTCCCCATACGGATTTTATGGCGACTGCATGTCAATATTTGACATTTATTTGTAATAATAATAATAAATATATTATAGTTGGAAACATTTCAATAAAATAAATTATAACATTTAAATTTAATTAAAGTCTAGATATGGAAAACTTGTGGTGGGATCCTAAAATAATTTTTGGACATATAATTAAATTACTCAAAAACAAAATGATTTAATAAAAATAATTGACTATTAATAAAATAATTAATGGATATTATCAAATAAATGAATTAGGTAATAATTCTATTAACTAAATAAAATTCATAGGAAAGATAAAAATAACACTCAACCATTTAATTAAAAATTTTCCATAGAAAAAATTGACCAAAACAGAGGAAGGACGCAAGTTTTAGACATCTGGGGTTGTCGCGATCGCGACCTGGTCGCTTCCACGAATTAGGCGATTTAGGGGCCAGTTGTGATCACGCTGCATTGCGATCACTATTTTTGTGTCAAAGTCGTGATCGTGCCTTAGTCGCGGTCGCGAATTGTGATAAATCTGGAACTCGCGATCGCATCATGTCACGATCGCGATTCGCATGTATCGTTACAGTTTAATCAATTAAGTAAAGTTACCATTCAGCCAAAATTTATATTCCAATTATGCATAAATGGCCCAACACAGCTATCTTATAAAGGTCATAACTTCTACATCTGATGTCCAAAAATTTTGATCTTTATAGCGATAGAAAGCTAAAATAAAAATCTACAACTTTCATGTAGACAACTTAGCCTAAATATACCTAGATCAGTGCAGTCTATCCCTCAAAGTTTCAGATCACATCTTTACCACATTTTCTATTTTCACTCATCTATTCCCAAACCATTCTCACACCAATTTCACAGGACCTGAACCAACATAGATTTTCTTACATACCAAACTCCTTTGCTACACAATTTACTACAACCAAACCATCACGTTATCTCCTAACAATCAGCACACAATCAATCTCATAGGATGATAATGCTGCATACATATATAAGTATCAATTCACAACAACAAAGAGTTACATATTTTCATACTTTATTTCACAATGTCGCAACAGTAACAAAATTGCAAAAATAGTACAATAATGTTTATGCTGACATGCTTCTAAGATCATTTAAAAGTGATTGACACTAACTTTACAAAATCTAAAATCCTTGGAATTATGCCAAAAACTTTGCAAGTCTTTTATTGATCTGTTGGTTCTTCACCTGAGGAGTAGAAAATGTGAGGTGAGCTAGACAGCTCAGTGGCTAATATACCTATAGTCGATGCTAATGAACTACACACCACACAATAATCATCCATAATACAACACATCATCACAAACCAAATGGGCTGAAAATTATTGTCAATCATAACATTCAATATGCATTAATACTTGACATGTTCAAAAATGTAATGCACACAACAATGGCTTGAGAGTTCCGTGGAACGAAACGGTTAAACCGAAGTTTATACCGTGAGATGAAACGAGTCCAATTTTCTCAGGATCTTGTGGCTACAAGCAGGCAGTTGGGAGAAGGCTATAGGTCAACGTACACGTGACTAACGAAACAAATTTCTCTCTCGCCCACATAACAGATTTTTTTATGATCATACATTCTACATTGTGTTCATGCTTTCATGTTTCATAAATCTTTTCTTTTTCATTCATACAAAGTCCTTAAATTATCATAATGTAACACAATATACAATCACGAAATATCTTTCCCACATCCACAATGATTCAAAACAAACATATTTAACATACATACACTCAATTATTTCAACTCATCATCACTAAACCATAACATATTACCCACATTCACAATGAATAAAACAACATACTCATCATACATGCATATATTCATTGTAGTTCATCTTCACAAACTATAAATATATCACCCACCTATTTAGCTTGATATTTCTGAAAGTCAAGTTTGTTCTTCTTCTCGCTCTTGACGTCTATATTCCCGATTCCCTATAAACAAACATATCTCCATTTAATCACACACACACAAAAACCTTCCTTAAACCTAGTTATCCATGAATAAGCTCACAATAATCTCTTCTTGATTTTTATCTAGCTAGAATGAACTAAAATCTAACATCATCTTCTTATTCTTCTTCTTTCTTTCCT
>JAOSBN010000179.1:15552958-15564367 GCA_027563595.1 Erythroxylum suave | reverse complement strand
ATACCATATTAGACTCCAAAAATTCCTAATTCATAAATTCTAATTTATTTTCATGCTAGATAATTTAATAAAATAAATAATGTAAAAATATAAAATCCTAAAATCGGGATCCAACAGTGTAAGCACTTCCAATGTGATTTTTCATGCATCAAACGCCTTAGACAATTAATGTCCAGAATTAGCTCATTCACATCAATTATAATTCAATAATTAACACTTAAGCAAATATGGACAATATTAGTGAGAACATCTAGGTTACTTATAGTGTGCTCCAGATAGCTATTGTCTCAATGTCCCAGCAATATATGGATGCAGTCGCTCTATTTGTGCTTGTATATCATGCAATACACATTTACACACATTACAAATTTGCACAATCGTATAAACATTCACTCATACACACTCATATATATATGTATCTTGTCTAATGCATGCTCAAATTGACCATTCTGAGTGTATTTCCTTAATTCACATCTCTTGATCATTTAACATCATATTTGTATATTTCTAGCTCACTCATAGGTTTATACCTCAAGTGTATTTGCTTATTCTAAATTTCCTCAATCAATACTTCCCCAAGGTTATTTTACCATTATAAGCTCACATAATATCCAAATTCTCATTCATCTTTACTCAATACACATTACTCATCTCTGTTGAACTACATTAACATTCATAAGCTCACTTTCATTTGTGTATCATCTCCGAATTTCCAGATTTGAATACTTGATGTATAACAATTCATTCTTAAGTTATTATCTCAATTATCATCCTAAACATATCACATATTTAATCACTTAATCCATCATCAAATTAGGTTTGTTTAAAGATTCATTTAAGCCTAAATGCATTATAGGAAAGTACCTAAACATTTGTTGTTTCAAGCATTACACAAAAGAAGGAGGATTCAAGTTAATGGTCATTCCCATGATTTTGGAGGCCTTCCCGCGATCATGGGTTAAGCCATCCATGAATTTCCAGCCTTCCCATGATCGTGGAACTATTCCCACCATCATGGTTTGTGTAAATCTGAGAATTCCAGCTATCTTCTTCCAATTTTCCAGGTTTTTCAACTCCTATAAGTTACATCTAACATATCTTATGCTCAGTTCATCATTCCTAGCTTAATCCTCACCCTTTTCTCTTCATTCTCACCTCCTTTCAGCTAAATATCATTCATAATAAATCATAATCTATGGTTGATCATAAACACGAAAACAGGACATTGATATATAGACATTCATTATCAACATTTCAAAATGCTTTCTTAACATGATTCTCATCATCCTTTTATCTCTAATCTATAATCCTAGTTCTTTTCTTTTCAAGACACTACACTTGCTTTTTCTTTAGCTTTAAACTCATTCTAATTCATCTCTATAACAACCAATGAAAATTCCTATTATTATACATCAAAAATAAAGCATGAAAATATCCATTCATATATCATAATTTTTGCATTCTTTCTACACCATTAAAATGATTATTCTATCTTAAAATGATCTCTACAATAACTTATGAATTATTACTTATCATATACTCAAAAACAAGACATCAGTATTCTCATTTCTTCATTCACGTTTCTACATACATTTGTCACCATGTCATGATCATTGAACCTCTAACCATCATCGTAAACGTTGTTAGTTAACAAACCATGAAGAAAAATGCTTTACACTTACTTGTTTATCTTCAAGCACTTCAAATCACATAAAAACCCTAGCTTCCAAGCTTCATACGATCATCATTATGGAGGGTGAAGTAGGTTAGGTTTTTAATGACAAGATGAAGAGCAGACAACAAAATGGAAGTAGCAAGTGAAGGATGAGAACAAGATTCAACATTGAGAGGTGAGAAGAAAGTGTTGTAGGTGAAGAAAAATGAAGAAGAAGAAGAACAGAGATTAACGAAGAGATGAGAGCAAATAATAAAGTGAAAGATAAATTACAGTGAAAGTGGTCTTTCATTTGGGAGAAGTGTCATAGGGGTGGATACTGGCATGGCAAGTGAGACTTGTTACTTGCCACATGTCCACTTCCTATGGATCTTCACTTAGTCCTCTTTAATAACTAGTCCATTTGTCTCCCAATTTTCTGTGACACTTGTCATTAAATCCTAAAGCCATGTGTCAGTTATTTCTATTGTCTTTAACACTTATTTCTATTACCAAAATCCAATTGTCTTACCACTTGGCATGTTTCCTAGTTTTAAAATACCCAAAATCTCATAAATTTCACCAAAAATTCTAAATCAATATTTATACTCACCAAAACAATTTTTAAGACATATAATCCACAATTCACATCATAATCATTTAGAAACCAATTATACCTAAAAAAATCAATTGAGTGCATGAATAGTCATTGTAATGTGTGCAAAAATCAAATTCACGTATGTGTATGCTATATTATGCATGAGTATGAAATGCACTTCCTAATTTCTTATTGCTATTTTTCATGTACAGTATTCTAGGGTTCTAGCCCTTTGTATGGGAAAACAGGACGCTACAAATAATCCTTTACTATTATTGCCAATTGATATGAGAATTTTGTTTATACCATATTTTGGTCGATATATTATTTTTATCAGTAATGGAAGTTTGCTTTATATTCCAAAACATTGAAGAAAAAGGTCTTTAGTACAAATAAAGGTGGATAATATGTGGATCTAGTTGTTAGTAAAGGAGGAACAAGGAAAATGATACTAGAAATAGGTGTAAGTCATGATTCAAATGTGAATACTAAAGTTCTTTGATGCTTTAACTATAAAGAAAAATGGCACTTTAAGATGGACTATTCATAATGAAACAATGGAAACAAAGAGATGAAAAAGCAAGTGTTACTATAATCTAGGAGAGTTCAAATGAAAAGGATAGCATAGACAATGATATTTTGGCTACAAGTTGTTTTGATTCTACAAATTGTTGGGTAATAAGAAATTGATATTTCTAATTATATGACTTCCAATAAAAACTTGTTATGTTATTTTAAAGAATGGAATAGTAATGTCAAATTACGTAATGATGGAGAACATGCTATCAAAGGTAGTGGTTCATTACATATCAAAATACATTATAAAATTATTAAAACATTGGATGTGTAATATGTTCTTGATCTTTGGAAGAGTTAAAATCGATAAGTACTCTTAATAGTGAAGGATATATGCTTTCTAATAAAATTCTAGGATAACCTTCAAAGATATAATATTTACAAAGCTACATATTTTGATGTAAACATATAAAAAAGATATGTCATGGTCAATAGTGAGTAATATTAGCTCAAAGGTGGTACAAATGGTAATAAAACAATTTGAAACAAATGCTAAAGGTAAAAATTATAGTTTAAGAGATAGAACAATGTCAACTATAAAGCATCAATATAATATAATCAAAGGTAGAGTGAGATAGATCATCAAGTAGGCAAGGAGATATGGTTGGAAAGACTCAGTCACATATCTTCTTACCATCAGTGATTAGGATGCAACTATCATTTAGGAGACTAGGGAAAGTTAAAAGAAAATAGACATATGAGGGTTATGGTGAAGGATGTGGGATTTATAAGATCAAGAAATTAATTGCATCTAGTTAAGTCTTATTTAAAATGGTTCTCCTAAAATTGTTATATTAAAATTGAATCTAGTAATAATTTTCTTTTACCTAAAATTGTTCTATTAATTAGTATTAGAGCTACTAAATTCTTAATGAATAGCAACGAGGTTTACAATGGGAGAAGGAACTAGGTTAAATAATATAAGAAAGTTGGAAGAGAATATAATAAATTAATTTCACAAAATAGACTTGAAGTATAAAAGAATGATCAAATAATTTAGGGAAGAAATTCTCCATTTGCATTATTAATATAGTAATTAGAAAATCAATATGGAGAAAGCTAAGCAGCAAGAGTTAATCAAAAAGCAATTATTCATAGTGACGACAATTTTGCTCCAATCCAACCTTGCTTTGTCTCAAAGTCAACAAATTCAATTTGAGTTAACTCAGCTTTGGGCTAAGCTTAGGCTCTAGCTACTCAAGCTTGGATCAACCTAAAGCCTAATTGTATTAAGTTAAATAGGCTTAGTTTAAGATTAATCGAGCTCAAACTTGTCCTATGATTTAGGCTTGAACCGAAATTTTTGGGTTGCTAGGCTTAGTTGTTTGGTTCCCGCCTGCTTCAACAAAAGTGGAAGTTCTGCAGTTTGGTGGAACAAAATGGATAGGTTAGATTTATCATTGTGAACAATTTTTTTATTAGATAAAACATCTTCATAATTAAAAGTTAAGATTATGACTATTCATTTGATTAAAGAAGTTTTGTAATGACATCAACTTTATATAAAGAATAAATTGATCAATGAGTTGCTTAATTAGAGAGAACAATTAACTTTCACTAGAATAAAGATTTAAGGAAGCAACTTTTGACGATCATATAAGGAAATTTAAGATAAACTAGAATCATCAAAGAGTATTGTTCTTTGTATAATCTTCACTCCTATGAATTGATAATTTTTTCACCTTAGAGAGCTTTTTAAAGAGTATAAGAAGGAGACAACCTGAGATTGTACAATAAAGATATGAAGTGGTGAAGCAACATGAGTTATTATCTAGTCACTATTGTGGAATTCTTAAAAATAACCTAATTGTAGTTTCCTGTCATAAAACTTAAGGAACCAATAATTTGTTGAGAGATAATATCATATTGTTTCCTAAACTATACAATACAATATTAATAAAAAAGAGAATTCCTACTATTGAACCTAAACTAACTCAAGATACTAGCAGTAGGGAGATGGATGAGGGAAAGGCTAGAGATGTTTTTGGTGCGATGAGAAGTTTATTATAGGGTATATATGCATGAAAAGATAGTTCCACATACGTATTATGGTAGACGAAGGTGAAATTGTTAGGTTAAGGAAGTCAATGATTGTATGATGGATTAGCCCACTATATCCTTACGTGATACGCTTGGGGGAATTTGTGCGAGCACCAATAAATGAGAGTTTTAAGAGTATTCCATAGAAAATCATTACATATTTTGATTAATGGAGGGAACACTCACAACTTTATAAATGAAAATATGGATACAATATCTAGGAAATCAATTTAGTGGTGATTATAGTAGGTAGGGATATACATTTGAAGTATTATCAAATGTGTAATGGCTTTGAATAAATGACCATATATTTGTAAATGGTGTATTCATGATTATTGTGAAGATTAGATAAGGTGTTTGGAGTTTAATGGTTGTACTCGCTAAATGATGTAACTTGTAACTACAAAAAAATGCAATATAAGTTTTGGATGGAGACAAGAATCGATAAAACTACAAAGTAGGAAAAAGAAGGTTGTGCCTACTATTTTTGAAGAAAAATCAATAAAGTTGTTAAATGCTATAAAACCAATTTGTCAATTCTATTTGTTGTTAGAGAGTTCTATTATGGACTTGATGTTATCTCCTCAATATTACATGATGTCAAGAGATGTTATTTTAAACATTGTCAATTAGAAACAACAAAGGTAATCAAGTTTCTTAAGGAATTCTAGGATATGTTTACAAAACAAAAAATTGTTCATCCAATTAAATGATATGATCACAATATTATACTCAAAAGAAGCTACTAATGGGCCTCATATATATTTTTAATTTGCAAAAGAAAATATGGAGGAAATATTCTATAACATGCTTAAATAATTTATTAGTTAGCATAGTGTTAGTTCGTCTTATTTCCTTATGGTGATAGTAAAAAAGGACAATTCCTAAAAGTTATGTATAAATTCCAAAGCTTTAAACCTCAAAAATTAAAGACAAGTTTCTATTTCTTTAATTAAAGAGATATTGGATAAATCTAGTGCAATATGGTGTTTTTTAAAGATAAACTTAAGTGTTCTATTCCTTTCATTAAATAGTTGTTTGAAGAACTTAGAGTAGTCTTGTGATTTTTAAAGATAAACTTAAGCTTTCCATTCCTTTAATTAAAGAGTTGCTGGATGAACTTAGTGCAATATGGTGATTTTTAAAGATAAAGTTAAGATTAGGTTGCCACCAAATTAGGACAAGGAAGGAAGACATTTCAAAAATTGCATTTAGAAGCCATTAAGTTTGTTATAAGTTCTTAGTTATATATTTTGGTTTGACCAATGTTTCAGCCACTTTCAAAAGTTCAATAAATTGTATCTTAAAACCTATTTGAGGAAATGTGTGCTGATATATTTTTATGACATTCTAATGTACATTAATTCTTTAACAACACAACGAATATTTACAGAATGTGTTGAAGGTGTTAAGAGAACATTCAGTATTTGCTAAACTTAGCAAGGACATCTTTAGAGCTTATAACAAAAGAAGGGAATAAAGAGATAAACATAGGAGTTATTAAGGGTTTTTAGAGTGATTTATAAACCATTAACAATGATATTAATTAAAGATGCATTCTAGTGAGAGATAGATGTTGAACAAGCTTTTAAAGATTTGAAAACAACTTTAATGACATCACTAGTTTTACCTCTTCTTAATTTTTTCCATTTAATTTATATTGACAGTTGATTACTATTGGACATGAATTGGGGTAATATTAATATAAAGAGGGCATCTTGTAACTTATGTGAGCAAATAATTGTCTTCCAAATATTTGAGTTTGTCTATATGTGAAAAAGAATTGTTAGCATTAATAATGACAACAAAAATTAGTTTATTATTTAATATAGAGAAACTTTGTTGTGTAAACAAATCATAGGAGCTTGAAATATCTATTGGAACGTGCCGACCCATTTCTAGGAAAATTGGTCCAATAAGTTATTAGGATTTCTAAAACTAGATACAAAAAGGAGTGATAATAAAGTTGTTGATGCCTTATCAAGATTGGAGAGTGTTAAACTATATGTATACAGTCATTTTAAGCACATACATTAATTTGATGTATGAAGTCAAACATAGTTTAAAGGATCTTGAAATTCAATGTTTCTTTAACTTGATTCATACAGAATGGTGGTAGGTATGGATGGAAAAAAAAAGGCTTATTAAGACTTAAGTTGAAGTCAATGAATTAATTTTAAGTTGACTGAATTAATAATCAAGCTTGGACTTAAAAAGGATGGCTCGAACTAGACTAGTATAGATAAAAGAGGGTTGGCTCAACCTAAACTTGTTTTGTTCTAAATGTGGCAAATTGGATCTATGATCAACATAGATCTCTAGCACATACGCAGCAGTCTTTCTCATCTCTATCAGCCCATTTTTTAGGCTACCACACAATCAATAACCCTCCCTCAAAAAACCACTCTGTTTTCAAGTTTCCAACAGAGACCAAACAACTTTTCATTGGATTAGTTTGATATTATTGCCCGATTTGTGTATATATGGACAAACCTTTTTCAATATCATACTCCACATAAAAAAGAGTTTGCATCAAACAAAATATATACTTCAACTTTCTTGTGTTAAAACTCTGGTTCTTTAACATCTTCCATGAGTATCCTTTTAAGGTTATAATAACAAAACATATTTCATTGCTTCGGGTTTTAACATCTCCACTCGCTATTCATCATCTTCCCCATAGACAAACTTCCTACTATAAAATATAGTTTATTCCCTATCCTAATCATCCATCTCAATTACCTGCTAACAAGTATCAATGTTACATTAAGCTTAAAAAGGCATTTAATACAAGACAATCACTTCATAGATAAGGCACAAAGACAATCTAACACCATACATATTCCACATAGACGATAGTAGCATTACAAGCTCCAATGTCTATATGAATCAAGTCGACGAAAAATTGAGACTTGGTTACACCAGTAGGAAAATTATCCTTACTTGGTATTAATAGTCATGCAAGTGGCACTATTCTTCATTTATAACAATAATTATAAAAAGGGAAATATATTGTATATATCTCCTAAAATTAGATATTAAATGTTGGCGTTGCCCCTTAGTTTTTGCCCTTCACTTACTGTACTTATCAAAACATGGAAGCTAAAAACAAACCTTAAGAAACCATTAAGCTTCATCTAAAATAATAACATTTATTTTAAAAGGCTATAGATTTTTGTCTAAGGCCCAGAAAACAATGACCATCAACCTAATGAATTCCAATGCATACACACCCACCCACCAACTATAAAGAAACAATTTGAATTTGTAAATCCCAAAAGACCAAGATGGATTTGTAAATCCCAAAAGACCAAGATGCGTAAGCATTTTCGTCACTAGTTTTATAAAGGAAAAATATTTTAGCCCAGTTTGAACACCAAGATTATTACCAAAATGCGACCAGACCCGAATTAATCAACATAACTATTGATATAAAATATTTCACATTATAAAGACCACAATAATAGTATCTACTAACAACAAGCAATAAAGATAAAAACAAAAACCAAAATTAGAATATCACTAGAAGAAAATCATTAAAATAGAAAGGAATTTAAATGGCAAGACACCAATAAGAACTAAAAGTGAAGAAAACAAAAAATAGTTAGGTAATATTGTTATTGTTGTAAGCTCCCTCCTCTTCCATTATTATTGTCTCCACCAAAAAGAAAACACCTATAAAATAAAACGAAAGCATAAGTTTATCGTTAGGGACAAATGTCCTAGCAAATGAAAGACGTATGTCAGTTTATTGTGAGGGATTAAGAACATGCAATAAAGGACCAAAGAATCAAGTACGGTGGGGGAGAAATGCAAGTTTCAGAAAACAATTTGTTTTTACAAAATCAAATTAGGGTTTAGATTTTGGGAAAGTGAGTCATGGTTTAAGTTTATAAATTACAGGTCAATCCACATAGATGTCCACTTGTTTAATATATTGTTACATAGATGCTCCAATGTTAGCTCAAAAGTAACTATGTTAGCCAAGTCACTAAAAACTTTAACAGAGTTAACATTTTGACTTGATAAAACGAATTTTAAAAAGTTAATCACTTAATTGAAAATCTCAAAAGGATTAGTACTGAAATTAAAATAAAAACCAATAAGATTTAACATTAACAAATATGTTATCCTTTTAAATGGTGTGATTGAAAATGTCCATATAGAATTAGGGGAGCTTAGTTGTTAATAACAACAAATATAAAGGCTTTGCCAGTGATTTTGTAACAACATTTTAGCATTCTCTTTGCCTTCTTTCTTAGCAATTATGTGCTTAGTCTTTTACCCGAGTAAAAGCTGAGTTAGAGTTTGGGTTAATTTCTTATTCTTTCTTTTGCCAAAAACGTCAGTCCTGCATTTTAGACAACTGGTCCTTTTATAGTCCCCAGGTCCTTTTCTTCTTGAGCAGATCAAGACGTTTTGAATTCCAGGTGTTCTTCCTTTCATTTCATTATTACTTAGCTTCCTAATTTTCACCCAATTAGTTTTTTGTCTTTGCTTTATTTCTAGAGGAATTATACGTATAGAGAGGCAAAAGACAACATCTGGCAACCAAGAAAGCGCCATAGGGAAACGTGGACCTAGTGTCTGTCTTTAAGGTAGGATAAGGTGATAGCAACTCCTCCTCTGCTTGCCTTGTTTATCAGAGTCATAATAAAGCATCATAGAGAAGAAAAAGAATCGTAATTTCAGGCAATTATCTATATACTGAAATGTATGGTAAGAATTGCTCCATGAGAAAAGATAACAAGCAAAGCCCATATTCCAGCATCTTTAATCCATTACGCAGAGCTTTACTAGGCCAATTACTGAAAATAGCATAAACCTGCACTACTAGAACTTTATAAGGAAAGAACGGACACACACGGTGGGAGGGCATATTAATTGCGTTCCTGATACTTCCAGTTGGATCCTCTCGTTGCGGTACTAGCATTAAGGCAGTTCCTTGCTGATTTGTGACAATCTACAAGCGAGATTTAAGGATTATAAAGTTATTTTCTGGTGTTTCTTAATTCTATCGATGGGGTTGAATCCAGGGTTAGATACAACTTGGTCCTTCTCTTTAACATATTTGGAAATCTGTGGCTGAGAAGAGCAAGATCAATGTTCGGGTCAGGATCAGATCGGTTCAGAAGAAACGCCTCCTTGCTTCAGTGTCTTTCCTTCGTCTTGATTTAACTTTGAAACCCAAGAAATTCCATTGGAAACCGTGCAGAGCCAATTAAGTAATTATCGTTTTCAGTTAACAGTCCTTTCAATTATTAAACCCTGGCTCCTGTCAGCTCTCCTATAAACAACATGGACCAAAACCAGCCTTGTCTTGGCTGTTCCACTATTGTATAAGAGTGACGTGAGAGCTATGTTCGCACCCATTTATCCCCGTGTTTTGTTCCTCTCCTTTTTATTGTCAATCTATTTTTCTAATTTTTCAAAAAAAAAACCAACAAAATCCTGCTAAATACCTTTGTTAAATGTTTCCTACTGATTCCTCTTCGGTTGGGGGTGAATAAATGAGTGGGTGCATCTGGAAAAGTCTCACCATACACACAAAAGCTAACAAGTGACACTATCGTAGGCGAATATCTGTCCAACAGTTGGTTCTTACAGATTATTTGTAACGAAGACAATCAACGAAAACCTAAAAGGCTGGGCGCAACCTGTTCCTTGTAGACCTACTCTTTATATATTTCACCACACACGACACGCCTGACAAATTTTCCCTGCATCAACTGCAACCACTGTCCAATTTCAGATTAAAAGACTTAGTGTAAACAGATTATGATTCTTGAAGTAAGTCTAGGCTAGGCTTGACAAATATATTATGGATTATTATAAAGTTAAGGTTGATCCTCCAATTCACTGGGTTGGTGAAATTTTATATTATTAAATATCATGTTTTCGTTTCGATTATTTCTAATTGTGTTTTTATAATATTTTCAAAAACATTTTAATATGTATAAATTACTCTTAGTTTGAATATTAACTCACAAACCAGACCAATCTTTATTTAGATTACAAGAATTAAGAACTTCTATACTCTTAACGTTAAAGATTTATATGCTGGTTCATTCTGACTCTATGTTTCGTTAGAATGTACAATTTTTAACGATCTATTTACAAATTTTACTTTCGAATTTTAGTCCTTCCCACATGTATTGAAAAGTTGTTTAAATTGAAGGTTTGGGTTGGATTTGGGGTTAACTGTCCAAACCTGCAAGGAACTATTAAATTGTTGATCCGATGCAGACCAAATTTGTACAGCTCTAGGCATAACAATCCACAGCTTTTGTAGGCTTGGAGATAATTTTGACAGTACCGTGAAGGGAAAGGTCACTTTTGAGTTATTATCTCCTGTCTAGTTTCGTTTGAGCCCCATAGTGTGTGTATATATATATACTTTTTACAAAAGAACTTGATCCTCTATGTCATTTACCTTAACCTAATTATGTCTCACTTCATCCTAGCTATTTATTTATGTGGGTAGCCCCATAGTGTGTGTGTGTGTGTGTGTGTGTGTGTATATGTATATATATATATATAT
>JAOSBN010000179.1:15540484-15552858 GCA_027563595.1 Erythroxylum suave | reverse complement strand
TATTTATATTGAAATATTTAAAAATTATTGTCATTTTTTATTAAACTATTAATTGTGATTATTATTTATTATTATGATTTTTGAAAATAAGGTTAATGTAAACTTGTAAACTGTACAATATATCAGTGGACTATTTTGCAAATTTTACAACTTTCAGGGACCATTTTATAAATATAAAAAATTGCCCGATACGGTAGTCAGTATTGACCGGTACCGGTACAGTACCGTACCAGAACTCAATCCGATACCGAGTCTAGTACGGTATTCGCAACATTGATATATACTCTTTACAAAGGGACTTGATCCTTTATGCTATTTACTCTAGCCCAATCATGTCCTACTTCATCTCAACCATCTATTTATATGAGTTCCACATAAATAAATGGTAGAGATAAAATAAGACAGAATTAGGTCAGGATAAATAATCTCACATAAATGAATGATTTGGATGAAATGAGACAGAGTTAAACCAGGGTAATTTACAACGTCAAGCCGCATCATTTCCTCGGTTAATCATCCCAACTATTTTAGTGCATAATTCATCAAAACACGCTCATAATAGACACATTCCTCCATGATTAAAACCTTAACTAGGAAATTAACTAATAAACTTAATTAGTTAGCTGTAAGAAAATATAATATGAACCTCTCCAAACCCTGCTGCGTTTCAATAAAATTTTTACTGAATTTATTGTTTTTTGCTTAAGAGTATCAAACAGATTGTTAAAATACCCCATCAGGTAATTAATGGGATGTTCTTACTGTTAATCTTTTTCTTTAGTTTAAGATAATTATATACTTCAACGTGCAACATCAAATGCATTACAAGCTAACATGTAAACGTCTATAAAACACAGCAAAAACATATTAACATCAAATGATCAATGAAGGAATATAAAAATGAACAACTGACAAGATAAGCACTAATTACAACTCAAAATTCTAGGGGGTACGGTGGTCGGATATCTACATTTTATAGGAAGCAAAACAAATCTACCAAGACAAAATCAAATTAAAAATTTCCCTGCAGTCAACTCGTACTTTCTTCAGTCGTACTTGAGGGATGAGTAGTGTTATCATCAAAGGCCGATGCAGTAACAGCAGTAGATCCGTGTTGCGGAGCATCTAGACCTTCCAATAAAGCATTGAAAACCCCATCCGCTACGGAGCTCTCAGGCAATGAAACCAAATCCATTGTTGCCATGGCATCAACACCACTTGCCCCATTGTATATGCCTCTGCTTCGTGTGACAAGTAAAACCTGATTGTCATCAGTATGATTCAAAACAGAAGGCAACGCATCAATTAAAGGACTTGCAGGACTTGAGCCACTAATGAGTAGCCGCAGAGTCTCTCTTGCACCCTTTTCCACTAAAGACTCGGTTTCAGGAATCAATGGATTCACAAGCTTTGGATTCAAAGGTGCGATAGTGCCTGAAATACTTGGACCAGCACTCACAAGGTAACCCTGACCTGAGGAGCAAACATCAATCATCGGAACATGCACAATTGGGTCACAAATCAAAGGTGTGAATCTTGGGATCGGCTGAGACCCAGCCCTGGACAACTGAAACATTGGGTCTGGCAAGAAAGCAGGAAAATCCAAAGAGGGTATATTAGCCAAAGTGAGAGGTGATGTCGGAGTTAACAGGCCAGAGGACATAGTAGCAGACAGTATTGAAGAAAGTGGAGGAAGCAATGGTGTTCCAATGGATGGGAGAGGAAGTTCCGGAGATGATGAAGGGCACTGCAAAGTTGATGTACCTAATGGGCACCAACAGTAGTAGGGGGAGAAGAGAGGAGCATCTGTGGAAGGCACAACAGACTCTGGGCACACAGCAGGTGGGATAGCCAATTTTCCCAGAGAATCTAGAAGATTTGATGTTTTCATCAAACAAGTCTCAACTTCAGGCAGCTTCTCATTTTTAGATTCACCACAGTTAGATGCATCAGTAGTCTGCGCTGTCACCAGAATACTGTCAACTGCAGAAACACTGCTATCCACACACTGTCTCAGCTTCTCCCTTGCAGCATTTTTCAAAGAAGACATGCTTCTGGATAGTCCTTTGAAGGAACTTGCTCTTGGACTTAGGCTTCCCTGGCAAGGTAAACGCATCTTCCCTGAATGACTACCAACATGTCTGGCATGCATAGACTTGGTTGGTATTGCTATTGCCTCTGAAAGTTCAGAATTGGTACTAGAGCATACTGAAATAGCACAAGAACTTTCTTGGAAACTTCCCATAAGATATGCACGTAAATGAGTAGCAAAACATTCAAGACGTGAATTGCTAATTCCAGTTAGTTCAGCAATAGATGGTTTTCTCTTGAGTATATCCTTCATCTATCATCCAAAGAAAGAAGACTTTCATCAGAAGAAAAAGAGAAGGCAGACAAGAACAAAAAAAACAAAAAAACAAAAGGTTACTAGATTATGTCATTTGTCATGCTCCAAACAACAATAGACAACATATTCATCCAACTACATCCTCATTGATCATTGAATTGCTTCTTTTGGCTTTTGCATTCCCAGCTTATAAAAAGTTGAAAAGAGAAACCAAAATAAAAGTAAGCCCATCCAAAATTGCAGATCAATATTACAAAAGATCACTGTTCAAAAGATTTCATTTCACTTGAAAATTGGTTGTTATCAAATTAAATGAACACGCCGCACTACAGAACATTGTTTCTAGAATACACAATTAAATACAATAAAAATTCAACACTTCCAAGAGCTTAGTGACTAAAGAAAACAAGTTCCAATGTCCATCAAAATTTCAAGAAAAACTGCACAAGCATATGCACTTTCCATCATGTATTTTTTTTCATTAAATTTACCTTTGCAAGCAGCTCAAGTCCCAAAAGCCTAGATTTCTCTGAGCACCAGAAGTAGAATTCTCTATTATCTGTTGCCTTTATGTGAAAAGATCGACCAGACCTATCAGCTGGGATCTCATCAACCTCAACAGCAGTGCACTCGTTGCTTAGGGTAAATAGTCTCTCTGCATTCCCATCGTCGCCAATGAATGAAAGCCGCAGATCAGATGATGGCAACACTGTGAGCATCAAGTTACCCCTGCAACAGCAGCAAGAAGAGAGAAAGAACACTTTCAAAAAACTAACTAATGGTCATCAAAAGGAAGTAATAAAGTGGTAAAATGAAAGTTCAAATTGAATCACAATTATGATAGGAACTTTTGAATGCAATACTTCAAACTCTCCAAAATGGAGAGCACATATTAAAACAGTGAAAAATCAATGATTTGTGCCAGCGGTTAAGATATAGAGCATAAACATAGTATCATACGCACTGGCTTTAGAATAAAAATGCAAAAGAAATCACGAAAGGAGTAATAAAATGTTGCTTTGATACCCACCCAACAAATCATATAATGCTTGCTGGAAAGGCTCGAACCCTTTCTGTCACACTCCACTCCCTATTACTACCAATATTTTCAATCACCACTTCAGCATAATATTATCTTATCTTAACCTTTGCTTACCATACATTTGGACTTTCCTTTTAAACAATTCCAGATTTTAGATCATGATACACTACAAATTACATCCACCTGAATATTTTCCTACCTACAACAAGTAGTTAAGACATCTAACAATTTGTATGTGAACAATACAGAAAGTAACAATCACAATAGCAGTTCAAAATAAAATGTGAGATCGATAATCTTGTTATGAAATGTTTAGCAGAACAAAAACCTTCATTTCATCGTATAATAATCAATGAAATATATGGAAAAAGTCAATATGTTTCAAAAAACAAAAAAAGTAGCCCAGAGAATATAAAAAGAACCAAAAACTGCAAAAAAAACTGATGTAAGACTTTTCACATAGATTGCTGTTCCAGTTAATTAAATGCAGCATATTAGATCCAAAGGGCAGTAGTAGGCCTTATATCATACAATTTAGGGGATGAAACTACCTTTACTTCCTCATAATTCAGAGATCATAATAGAACACGCCCACTTTACCTACAAGTCAAAAGATATTTTCACTTGGAAGCATGAACATTATCATCACAAAACAGCTAAGCATTGACCAACAATTGATACCAGCCATCAACAACTTTGCAATAATACTTAGGTTAGCAACATAAATACTCGTGGTAGATCTCCAGCAAAACAAATCCTAGCACAAATTCTGTTAATTCAAATAAGAATAACAACTATAATCAAAAAATACTATAGCCGAACCCTCTATCTTCATAACCAACATGAAAAAGTGTGATTGTTAGACCAATATTCACAGGGTCACCTGACATCATAATGCAACCCCACCCAAGACATATAGGGTAACATAACTAGCAGTTGAACAAAACAAAGTGAAGTCTATTCACAATGTAAACGTTCAATTACATCTAGATGCATATAGAAATAAATAAAAACATGCCGCAAAACAAGTTAACGGATAAGACGTAAACATATGCACACATTCATCTTGCCATTAAATGCAAACCATCAAGGCAAGATGAGAAACATAATTGCTGAAAAACCTTAAATCTACGCATGTGCATAAAAGCATAACACAAAAAGGAACCAATGCCAATACAGATATCAAGATATACATGTTATCAATTGCATCTGCAGACTTACAGGTGCATTAAAATAGGCGGAAACTGCAAAAGATCAGAACAGTATGAATAAAATTATACTATAAGCTTCCAGCATTGACTGAATGTACTAATAGTAGTAACTTCACCAGGCAGCAAAAGAACCCCAAAGTTTTCATGCCATGTCATTGTCAAAGATTAAAACACAGACAAAAGCTAACAAATTACCGCAACAATGAATGTAAAAGTTCATAGTTCTCTTTGTGAAATTAATACTAAAAGCGATGAAAAAGACAAAATAACTAATACTAGCAAGCTGTGCTCACAAAGAACACAAGAACTGATTAAAAGGAACACTTGTAGGAAAATAATAATCAAGCATCATTCATCACGGAAATCAGATTGGGTAATAAAGAAAGAATAACATAAAGTTAATTCAAAGCATGAAAGACAATTTATCAAACAAGATAGAAAAGTATGGGGGCATGGTAATTTCGACCTGACGTTGTACGAGAGATATGACAAAATCAGATACACAATTCATAATAGAGAATCACACATTCCCAGAAACAAACAAAAGGAAATAACATAAACTAGAATCCACACCAATTCAACTACCTTACAGAAGTAGGGCAGAACAGGGTCCCCCGCTTGTTAATCTTGCCAACACGAATTGAAACAAGTGGCATGCAAAAGCACCTGGCTAAGATACCCACCTCCGACAGCTCAAAGTGCTGTTTATCAAACACACAGATACGCACAAACATCAATCATAAACGTTGCATCAAAGCATTTGTTTCTGTCGTTCTACTCCAAGTTCAAAACAAACCTGGTTCAGATGTGCTATTAACCGATCTTCGGCCAAGCCACTGGAAGCATTAGCTTTCAATAAAGGCTTCAACCTCTCATCGGCTCTACACGCGCCCATGACTTGCATATCCAGCGCCTGAAGCCACTGCAAAACCCTATCTTCACGATCGTTCCTTTGAAGTAACAAATCTCCGTCTCCGTTATCCAAAAGAATGTCCGTCAACCTCTCCGTTAATCCGATCTCGCTCCCCTCTTGCGTCGTCGTCCTAACGGATCTAACCGAGGAGGAGTCAACGCCAGTCGAGATTGAAGATGAATCATCGAATTCTTCGTCGTAAACTTCCTCTACGTCACCGTAAGTGAATCCTTGTTTGTTAGGGTTAGCCATAGCAAATCTCTCCAAGTTTAAATTCGAAACCCTAAAATTTCAATTTCTCCTTGAAATCGCAATCGGGGGCCTCCTAATCCGAGTTTAAACTGGATCGGCAAATGAAGATCAATCAAGACTTGAGAGGCAGGAAACCCCAATTTCTAGATAGAGCGACCTGAATATATAAAACCGCCTTTGCTGCTTACCTATGAAACGGAACGACAGGGAACTATCGGACTTCTTAAGTAATAGCTGGCGGACACGAAAAATGGTATAAATCCAAAATTTGGCGTTGATTTGGGATCCGGAAGTCACTCCATATGAACTGACGTCAGATTCAGCTGGTGGGACCAACTAAGTGTCATGTCAGCAACATAGAGGGCCGTAGACTTCCGTGGAGAAAAGAAATAAAATAATTATTTTTAAAAATAGAAAAGACGAGTAATAATAGAATATAATAGGTATTATTTTATTTTATTAAAAAAATAAAATAGATAAATAATTGTATATTCGCATTTAGCTTGAAAATATAAATTTAAAATAACAAATAAATAATAAACAAAAAAATCAAAATATCTTTATCTTTTTTATTATTATTATTATTATTATTATTATTGCTACTATTACTATTATATAATTTGTTAATTTTATTAATTTTATTTTTATTATTAATAATAATCTTATCATTATTAAATTTATTATTTTAATTTTTATTTTTATTTTCACTTATTATTATTCTTATTATTATTTATTATTCTTAAATTCCTTAATTATATTATTATTACTAAATTCCTTATTAGTATTAATTTTCATATTATTTTAATTAAATTTATTATTATTATTAATATCAATTATTATTATTAATTTTCTACTCATTATTATTATTATTGACTTTATTTATTATTATTATTTAAATTCTATATTTATTATTATTATTATTATTATTATTAAATTTCATTTTGTTATTAATAATATTCTTATTATTATTAATTTTATTATTCTGATTAGTATTTATTATTATTACTAATTTTCTTATTATTATTAATTTTCTTCTTATTTTTATTAATTTGATTATTCTTATTATTACTAACTATTATTATCAATTTCGTACTTATTGTTAAAATTTATTATTTTTCATTTTAATTTTAATAATTATATTTATTATTATCATTATTAAATTGCTTATTGTTATTAATTTTATTGATAATATTTATTCTTATTACTATTAAATTTATTATTCTTATTATTATTAAATATTATTATTATTTTTCTGCTAACAACTATTATTATTTTTTTTATTTTGTTTACTAATCATTATCATTATCAAGATTATTATTATTATTAAATTCCTTATTATTATTAATTTTATTATTGTTTATATTGTTAATTTTATTATTATTAATGTTATTATTATTAATTAAATTTATTTATATTATTATTATTAGTTTTTATTAATAATTTTATACTTATTATTATTAATTTATTAACTATATTTATTATTATTATTATTAAATTCCTTATTATTATTGATTTTCTTCTTATTATTATTGAATTTATTATTCTGACTAAATTTATTATTATTATTAATTTTCTACTTATTATTGTTCTTATTATTATTAATTTTATTAATTACGTTTATTATTATTATTATTAAATTCCTTAATTATATTTATTATTCTTACTATTATTAATTCCTTATTATTATTAATTTTCTTCTTGTTATTATTAAATTTATTATTAATAATAATTTTATTATTCTTATTAATTTTGCTATTTTTATTCTTATTTATTTATTTATTTTTATTTTTTTCTACTTACTATTATTGTTGTTATTATTAATTTAATTATTTTAATTTCATTATCGTCATTATCTTCATCATCATCATCATTATCACTATTATTATTATTATTATTAAGTTCCTCATTATTATTAATTTTCTTCTTATTTTTCTTAATATTAATATTATTACTATTATTATTATTTATTTATTACTACTACTATTGCTACTATTTATTATTTTTATTATTTTTATTTTTATTATTTTTATTATTTTTCTACTTATTATTATTCTTATTCTTATTAATTTTAGTATTTTTATTAATTATATTTTATTTACATTATTATTGTTATTAATTTTCTACTTATCATATGACATTTCAATATTTTGCAGTGGTTAATTTTTCCTGGTCCGACTCATGTTAGCATTCATTGTATAGTCATAATTGTAATATAAAATAACAATGTAACAATATTAAAAATAAATATAACATAGGGCTTTAAATTCCTAGAAATTAAGTTTTAGCCTTATTTGAAACAACTAGACAAAATAGGCCTACTTCAACATAACCCTCAATGTATGGCAAGAAACCTCCTCACCCACTCAAGTCTTTTAGAAGGCGAAATAGTGACAAACACAATCAATTGTGTTGGATGATCAGGAATTTTGCCTAAAGCAGTATGCCTGTCATCATCTGTAAGCCCCTCTATCTCACCCAATGCACTATATAATTGTTCAACTTTTTGTTGAATACACATTTCAGTGCCAATACTTTTGCGCAATTTATCTCCAACCTGATCCATAATATCACCCAACATCCTGGTTACGACAATAAGTGAATTTGCGCAGTATGCTTCTCCTAAATCATTTCTCCCTTTTTTCCTCCTTTCTGAAATATTTGCAGGTTGTCTTACAAAATTTTATACTTGAGGTTGGGTAAAGGATTCATCCATATCATGCAAACTATGCTCATATTGATCTTCACCACCTTCATTGGACCCACCTACACCTTCTTACCTTTCCATTTCTTCAAGAATATTTGCAGCAATTTGTACATCATTTCCAATTGCATGATCTTCTCCATAGATCCCAATCAATTCATTATAGAAAGGAAAACTCTTCCTTTAAAATTGAGCAGCATTTTTGTAACTCTAACAAGATGAAAAAAATCAGTAATTTATATAAATGTCAAGAAAGTAGTTAAAGAAAAAACTTAAAACAAGTTAAAAGTTCAATACTTACAATTAAGTAAGAATCCCACACATGATCTTCAGCAGTGACCATCTTCCTTTCGGTATCCCATCCAAATCCACTAGTATCTGTCCTTAACATATCATAAACAATGCTCCTCTCTTTCTTTAAAGTCTTAATCCTAGACTCTATACAAGGTTTGGCTTTTAAGTTTACATAAGGAAGCTTTGTTGCTACGATTTTTTCTAATTCATTGAGATACCCAGCTTTAAATCCCGTATCAACAAGTACATTCCCACATTATGCAAATCAACTATGCAGGAAACAAGGACAACATCCTTGTCATAGTTCCACTTTCATTTTGTTCCTTTTGAACTTTGAGCGTTAATAGTTGAGGAGGAATGCATCGACATACTTATCTACCAAATTAAAGTAATATTGATAAATAAAAAAATAAGCATCATAATAAAGGAAAATAAAAAAAATCATAAATAATATATTCTGTCATAATCAATCACAAGAAAAGGACCTTATTGATATCTTCAAAACATTATCAATAAAAATTACAAGCTACACAAAACAAACAGAAAAGACCTATTGCAAGCCAATTGCTTACAACATAATTATCATTCTAAAACCAACAAACAATCTATAAGTTCAATGAGCTCACAGTGCATCACAAATGGTTTAAAAAGTTTTTGGAAAACAAGGATTTCCCTAAACCAAATCATGATTGAATGAAACGAAGAGCAAACATTTATCTTGACTACATAGCAAATAAGTAAGCACATGAAGAAGTTTTATTGGTAAGAAGATAATTTTGTTCATAAATAAATGAAATGGTTTATTATGTAAGAAGTATCATAAAATCAACAATGTGTCTAGCTTTGGCTTTGGTTCCCTGCCATTTGTCTAAAGCTGTTATCATTTATAATCTCCAAATATGCAAACTAAAAAGTAAA
Organism: Erythroxylum suave; assembly: GCA_027563595.1. NCBI lineage: Eukaryota > Viridiplantae > Streptophyta > Magnoliopsida > Malpighiales > Erythroxylaceae > Erythroxylum > Erythroxylum suave. Next base: position 15,543,180 of record JAOSBN010000179.1, on the reverse strand, counting down.
AAACGGAGAAAAGGAAGGGTCGTACATTTGATAAACCTCCAAAAAATAGTACGAAAAAGAAATCTGATCTCCAGTTAATCAACTGAAGCCTCAATGATCCTTTTCCTATATCTTTGTATGAAGAACTACTATAGTTTGCATATTGATGTGGCAACAGAACAATGAGTTTATCATGTAACTTTCTACCAAAATTGAGTTTATCATGTAACTTTCTAACAATGAGTTCAAATTTGCAGCAGGAGCTCCTAAAGTGTGACAAACATCAGCCAACACAGCTGAATTTTTCCTACTGCGTATAAGATAATTTTGATTAACATTTAAAAATTATTTATGCTTTGTGTATAAGATTATACAAACAACTGAAAACTTTAGACAAACAGCTAGAACTTTCATTATGTTCCCCGACCCTAAAATTAATATTTTGATGTTGGTGTGTGTGTTTGTGTATGTGTGTGTGTGGCAAATTTCAAGAATTAATTTGATTTTAATGAAAAGAAGTAGAAGAATAAAATGTTAAAGTGAAATAGAAATTGACACATAAAAGTAACATGAATTTTTGACTATGAATTTGATTTGAAGAAGGGGGATTGGGCAAATGAAAGAAACCCATGTATGAACTAGACTTTGTAATTTTACTATTTATCTTATTACGTGAAAGCAAATGATATCTCTCTTCTCTCCACTCTTTCCTTCATTTAGGATTAATCAAGCAATAACAAGAATAATAAAAATTTTGGAAATAAATCAAAGCGTGTGAGAAATCTAGGCTCAGAAGAAAAGAAGAACATACATTTACAAACTAATGTAAATAAAATAGCAGTCAAGAAGAAAATGAAATGATGCACCCACCAGAAACAGAAGAAAACGCAACAACTGGATAAAGAGGAGAAAAATGCAATAAAAGAGTAGAAACACAAGTCCAAAACGCTAGATAAAAACACAAATGCAAAATGTAGAGGACAAGAGAGAAAACGACAGACTAGCTAAAGCACCAGAGGAAAGAGCAATGTGTAACAGAAAGAAACAGCAACTGGCCAACACGACATGGCATAACAAAATCCCAGCAAAAACACACCAGCAACAAGAAGAATCTATAAGCAAAACAACGCAGCACCAAGAGCAGAAAGAAATCATGCATGCATTTGTATAATATAGAATGCTTATGCCATTGATATGATATAAATTAATTTGCTCATTGTGCGGTAATCATGTCAAAGGATACTTTATCGCATAATTAATTTCAAAAGCTATTTATTATTTATGTATCTACCTAGTTTGCAATGACCCCTCACACCTCAGTGATGTAGGTTTAATTGAAACCAAACTGAACTAACTTTCTACCATTGATCAAAACCCATTATCACAGAAGAGACATAAAGAAAGAAAACGAAAATGTACAACAAGCACTTAATTTACAGTCTAACCCCACTAGCTGAGTGATGATGATCATTTCCATTTAAGGAAAGATTTTCAAGGAAGTGCTTTAGATTGTATGATCTTATAAGTTAATTTTCATGTGATTGTGTCTCCATATTAGTATTAAAATGTTAAGATAGACAAAGTTTATGAAAAGATCGTATCAATTGCGTAAAGACCTTACAGAAAGCACCATCATGTACATTGCTGTTAGATGCCACATGTACTATTCCATAAACTACTATTAATAGTTCCACTTCTTAACCTGCTATTCATGAAAAGAGAATTCAGGAAATAAAAATTGAAGACTAGAAAAACCATCAAATTGCTTGTTGTTTGTTGTTGGAGATTGATAAATTGTGGATATGGGTGTTTATCCAAGTCATATCACAGTACCCGATTTTAGCCTATAACTAATCAGGTGTTGTCTCTAAAATGGAGTAGGGAAAAAATGAAAAAGGAAAAAGTAAGAAATATAAAATATAAAATAGTTGACTAGCTAGACAAGAAAAGGGTACAAAATTAACAAATGTATACAAAATTATATAATCATATAATTTTGGTAGGACCAAAATTTCATTTTCATTACAAAACAATAATGAACACCAACATCTTACGAGAACAATATAGTCTACATTAACAGCGTACAATATAAACGACAAAGAGTACAACTTAAACAATTATATCGAACCTCCTAACACTGAAAACATAATAGAACATAATAGATGTTCTCCATTCGTTGAACATTTCGTGTGCCAATTCAAGTCTCCAATTTGTCCAAGCACTTGTTGGATCTATAGCAATTATACGCTCCTCCTCAACAATTTGATTAATGTGAAAATAATCCCCTAAATCACTTTTAATGGGATAAAAACTCATCTCTTGCCTAATAAAATTATAAAGCAAACAACAAGCTATAATAATTCGATTGTGTGTCTTTATTGGGTAAAATGAAGGACTCCTAATAATGCCAATCTCATTTTCAGTAACCCAAAATACCTCTCAATTACATTGCATGCAGTCGCATGTATGTTTTATATTAAAAAATTCCTCTGGAGTTCTTGGCTAGTAACCTTGATATCATTCATTCAAATGGTACCTTTGACCCCTAAATGGTGCAAAGAAGCCCTCACAATTTGTATAACCTGCATCGACTAGGTAATAGCAACCCATATAAAAAAACACTACATAAATTATTCAATTTACATTATCTCATATACAAAATTTCAAACAACCTTCCTATATCATATAGGAAAGCTTACCATGAGGCACTTTTAGTC
>JAOSBN010000179.1:15504626-15520025 GCA_027563595.1 Erythroxylum suave | reverse complement strand
TTAATATAAATTATTATTATTATTTATTGTACTAATTATTAATATTATTAATTTTCTACTTATTATTTATAATTCTTATTAATAGAGAGGGGTATGAGTTGTCCAAAGACAAAGAAAGTTATTCCCAAGATGCATGAATTAAAATAAGGAATACGTATTCTACATAAAGGCTATTCCGTGGACTAAATTTAAATCAAACAAAGGAATACATAACAATTAAGAATAGGAGGGTAATAAGTTTAAAAGGTATATAAAAAATATGTTATTTTAAGGGAAACAAATTATAAATAGACGTACTTGGTTTAAGTACAAAGAGGAATTTAGAAACAATCAAGATAGGCTTTTGTACTAGGCACTTTCAGTTGTTATATAAATAATAGTGCTTTTAGAGTTAACACAAACAATATTTCCAAGCCAACTAACTATCTTGTAAGCCGGTGTTATGGATGCATTCTTAGGGAAAGCATATACGTGGAATAGGAAATTCAATGTTAACCAGGAGGCAAATTTATGATATTGTTTTCAATTATTATTTATCTTTATAATAGGAAATTCGTTGTTAACTAGAATAGGATGTTTTCAGTTATTGTTTATCTTTAGAATAGGAAATTCATTGTCAACTAGGATATGACTTCTAGTTAACAATGAATTTTTATCCTAATTTAGGAGATACAAACTCTATATATTGAGGATTTTCAAAGGAATAAAATCAAGCAATATTTACACAAAATTATTCGAGATTAGATTCTATCTTTTGACAAAGTCTCAAGTATTCATGTCCCTGCAACGAGCTGATCTTTGCCTTCTTTCTCCTTCGTCATAGGGAAGAAGAAGAGCGACAACAAGGGAAAATCTTCCCTCAACAGTATCACCTGGTGACTCGAGCTTGGGCCAAAGTCAATAACAATTTGGTATCAGAGCCAATCACTGAGAGTGATTCACCTTCCGACCTAGATCAACTACGCGTCATGATTATCGAATTAGAACGGAGGACAAACTCCCAAATACAAGATTGTCACAAAAGTTCGATCAAAAATTAGATTTGCTCCTCTAACAGATTGTCACAAAAAGTTCGATCAAAAATTGGATTTGCTCCTCTAACACCTACATAATAGTTCAGTAGGCACAAGAAAGGCCTCAGGCAACAACGCCCCCACACCATAACGACAACAATAGATCCAGGACAATGGTAATGCCTAACCTTTTCAGGTTACTGGGGCTGTGGTGCCCTGATACATGAAACTTGACTTCTTGACATACAACAACTCCAAATTTGGCTCCACTGCTGCAAGAAGTTTTTTGCAAATCAACAAATAGTTGACGCAGACAAAGTAGGATTGGCTTCCTTCCACCTTTTTGGTGAAGCACAACTATGGTTTTATCAATTAGAAGGGGAAAGAGCTCAAATTGATTGGGGTGGAGTTTAAGTACTTTTGCAAGTTGCGATTTGGACCGCCTGCCTGCAGCAATCTATTAGGCGATTTGGTTATTTTGAGACAAACTAGAACCGTTGACGAATATAACAAGCAATTCCAGGAAAAGTTGACAAGGGCAAGCATGTAGTGCGAGTCAATCAATATGTCAATTTATACACAGCCAGGTTGGTGGATTGGATATGCTTTCAAGTTGAGCTTCAAGAACCACCTGACTTGATGCACGCCATGAGCCTGGCACATGCTTATGATATCTAACAGAAGATGAAGCGCAAACCGGGTGCGTGACAAGGGTTTGTAAATCCCAATCACAACTTTTGGTGGCAACCAACCTTCCACTAAGAGCTTACGACAACCACAATAGAGAATCCTTAAAAGGCCCAAGTGCCCACCTTTATCCACCGACTGAATCGAGCAGAGATGGCAGAACAGAGAGCCAAGGGCTTTTGCTACAACTGTGATGAGCTTTACACTGTCAGACACTAATGCAAACGACTATTCTGGTTGGAGGTGGGTGATGACGAACCGGAATTTGCCATGGAAGAGGAAAAAGGCGACCCTAATATCTCCCTTCACGCCATGACAGGTCAAAGGGGAACGAGCACGATGTAAATTCAAGCAGTGGTACATAGGTTCCCTTTGCACAACTTAGGCAACTCAGGGAGCACCCATAATTTCATCAGTCAGGCAGCCATCAAACATTTGCGACTCACCTATATCGGTGAAACTGAAGCAACGATCGCCATGGCCAATGGGGACAACATCAAATGTCTAGTCCTCTGCAAAAGCATCCATTTCACCATTGACGAAATCGAGTTCAAAACCGATTTTCTAGTGATTCCATTAGCAAGATTTAATTTAGTGTTGGGAGCCAAATGGTTACAAACCCTTCGCCCTATTCTTTGGGATTTTTCAGCGCTCACTATGACCTTTAGGAATAATCAACAAAAGGTGAGACTCCAAGGACGAGTCACCACTATGCAACCTAACTGCATCTGATCGAAAATACCCCCAAGGAAGACACATAATTAAAAAGAACTCTTAACTGAATTCAAGAGCATCTTCCAGGAACCTACAAGCCCTCCACCACTTCGAAGTTGTGATCACCACATTTGCTTGGAGCCAAACATTGGCTAGTGGTTGTCTGACCTTATCGATATCCTCACCTATAGAAAAATGAGATAGAAAGACAATGTGCACAAATATTACAGCAGGGAATCATTCGACCTAGCCATTCGCTATTTTTGTCACCAGTCCTGTTGGTTAAGATACACGATGGACCTTGGCAGTTTTGTGTCAACCACCGAGAACTGAATAACAAGACCATTAAAGACAAATTCGCAATTCCAGTGATGGAAGATTTATTAAATGAGCTACACGGGGCACAATTCTACACTAAGTTAGACCTCCGGTTTATGAATGTTCGACAATGACGTAGAGAAAATGACCTTTCATACTCGTCACGAGCATTTTGAATTTCTTGTAATGCATTTCAGATTGTCAAATGTGCCTTCACGTTTCAGGTTTTAATAAACGAGGTCTTTCGGAATCATCTCCACAAATTCATTATCGTATTTTTTGATGATAATTTGATATATAGTATTGATTGAGACTCGCGCCGCCACCACCTACTGATAGTCCTTGACCTGTTACAATCCCACCAGCTCTTCATAAAAAAGTCGAAGTATTTGTTTGGTACCATGACAGTTGCTTATCTAGGGACGTCATATCCCAAGAAGGGGTTACTATGGACCCTGAAAAAGTTCAAGCAATTATAGAGTGGCCAAAACTACAGAATGTCACAGCCCTCTGCGGGTTCTTTGGGCTAGCCGGTTACTACCAAAAATTCATCCGAGATTATAGCCAAATCGTAGGACCTGTCACTGTAATGCTGAATCGAAACTCCTTCACCTGGACGGAAGTAGCAGAGAAGGCATATGAGCATTTAAAGCAAGCACTAGCCACCATCCTCATCTTTCAATTATCCGATTTCACACAATCATTCACTGTGGAATGTGATGCTTTTAGCAATGTAATTGGTGTGGTCTCACAATAGAATCAACACCTTATAGCTTATTTCAACTGCCAACTCGCCATTAGACATCTCAAACTGGTGGCATATGAGCAGGAACTTATCGATTTGGTAAAGGCGGTTCAACATTGGAGATCTTATCTATAGGGACGCAAGTTCACCATCAAGATGGATCACTATAGACTCAAATACTTGCTCAAGTAGTGCATAACGACTTCTTCACAATAACATTAGATAAGTAAACTCATGGGATTTGATTTTAACATTGAATATCGATCTGGGCTTTTCAACAACGTAGCTGACACATTGTCTCGCTGCCACCAGGAGACTTTGGAGTTGAATGCCATTAGCCAGCCTCGCTTGGGTCTTTGGGACGAGATACAAGCTGTAACAACTAGTGACACTAACATCTAGCAACTCCGCCACCGGTTGCAACAAGGAGCACTCTCAGGACCTTGGACCGAGCAGGAAGGAGTTCTCTGGTACAAGGGTTAAATTCACCTATTTGACACTTCACCCCTAATTCCAGCAATCCTCTCAAGCATTCATGATAGCACACACGAGGGTATGCAAAAGACACTCCAACAACTTCGCCAAGATTCCCATTGGGAAGGCATGAAAGGTACAATTACTGAGTATATTACTTGCTACTCCGTTTGTCAACAAAACAAGATTGCTTACTTGCGTCTAGCCAGTCTACTACAACCCCTTGAATTGCTAACTAAAATGTGGGCTGACATATTAATGGATTTCATAGATGGATTGTCCAAATCATGGGGCAAATCTGTGGTCTTCATGGTCGTCGATAGCTTTTCCAAATATGGCCACTTCATCGCTATAACACATCCTTACATAGCCAAACGTGTTACACAAGTTTTCATGGACCACATCGTTTGCCTCCTTGGATTCCCCGAGTCTATAGTCTCTGACAGAAATGCAATTTTCATTAGCAAATTTTGGAAGGAATTATTCCATCTTAGCAATTCCAAGTTAGCGTCCACATTAGCATATCACCCACAATCCGATGGGCAAACGGAGGTTGTCAATAGAACGATTGAAATGTACCTTCGTTGTTTTATAGGGGAAAACCCTAAGAGTTGGGTTGACTGGCTACCATGGGTGAATATTGTTACAACACCTCTCACCACGTAGCCCTACAGGACATACCATTTAAAGTAGTTTATGGAAGGGACCCCTTGCATCTCACGACTTATACACCAGGAGCAACCAAGGTTGAAGCAGTGAATGATGCCCTCGCAGCCTGTGATAAAATGTTGGGCAAGATCCGCTCAAAGCTGCAAGCTGCACAATACCGTATGAAGACCCAATACGACAAAAGTCAAAGAGAGATTGAATTCGACATCGACAACTGGGTTTGACTTTGCCTTAACCCACATCGACAACTATCTTTGGACGGGAGACAATGCCACAAACTTTAAGCCAAGTTCTATGGCCCATTTCAAATCACCCAGTAGATTGGTTCAGTGGCCTACCAATTATGATTGCCCGACAACACCAAAATACATGATATCTTTCATGTCTCTTTACTTAAGGCACACAAGGGTGATCCACCGCTCCAGCAAGCACCATTACCATTGATCTCAAAAGGCCGAGTCATCTCAACCCCAGTAGCAATTTTACGTTCTCGTTGAATTGGGGAAATTGGGAGCTACTTGTTCAATGGATTGGAACAGAGACAACTGACGTAACTTGGGAAACACTGGACACTTTCCAAGAGGCTTATCCTAATTTCAAGCTCGAGGACAAGCTCATTTCTCAGGAGGGGAGCGATGTTATGGATGCATTCATAGGGGGCATATACCCAGAATAGGAAATTTGTTGTTAACTAGTAATCAGATTTATGATATTGTTTTCAATAATTATTTATCTTTAGAATAGGAAATTCGTTGTTAACTAAGATATGATGTTTTCAATTACTGTTTATCTTTAGAATATGAAATTCGTTGTCAACTAGGATATGACTTTTATTACAGTAAGGTTAATTTAGGAGATACAAACATTATATATTGAGGGTCTACAAAGGAATAAAATAAAGCAATATTTACACAAAATTATTCGAGATTGGATTCTCTCTCTTGATGAGGTCCCAGGTATTCAGGTCCCTGCAACAAACTGATCTGCGCCTTCTTTCTCCTTCATCATAGGAAGAAAGAAGAATGACAACAAGGGAAAGTCTTCCCTCAACGACATTGATTTTTTGGTACATTGCTCGGTGAATCAAACATGGGCCAAAGCCAATGACAACTAGTTAGTAATTGTAGTAACAAATATAAAGATGGGTATGCCAACTAATAGTTTTGTAGGCTGGTTCCAGAAATACAGTCAAACCATCTCCAAAACAATACCAAACCAAAAAGAGAATAAAGAAAAAAAGAACCTTGTAAGGGTCGAGAGATGGAGGAACTGAAATAACAGCCAAATCAATAATAATTCTAACAGAGAAACTAAAGCAAAAATGAAATGCCACACGTTTCTAAATATCAAATTCAAGCCTTGCACAAAACTCTGTAGAAATTCAAGGATATAATTTACAAAACAAAACTTGCCCAAAAACATCTCTAGTTAGACCATTGTCAAACATCTCATTTCTAATTTTTCCAAATCTAATGGGTTACAAACATATAAAAGTCAAAACTTTATAGTCACTTGAAATAAAGGGGACATTATAATTGATATGGAGTTTATAATCATGGAAAAAAGTGCACAAGATAATCCATCAGATGTCATGCACAAAAAGTAGCATTTGAATGAAGGTAATGTATGATGCAACCTTCGTACACCGTACTGAGTTAGCTGTAAAACAAGCCAATCCAATTAAAATGGCAAAAGAACCTCTTAGACAATCCAATCACTACCCAAAGTTGACAGAATCATGTATCATCAATATAAGATGAATTACAACAAAAATTAGAACTACAGAGCCCCTACAATGAAGATGTTTAAACCTGATCTCAAAAATTGTAAATTGTCGTTCATATGCACATCCAAACTTGACTTTGATCGACTACATATAGAAGTTCTCCTTCCCTTTTTTTATATAAAAATCATAAGGTCCTAACTTGGTTCCCATAAGAACTGGGCATTAAACAATTAGATAACCTATAAGCCTGATGAATTAGGTAAAAAGTTTTCAAGAAATTTTTTTCTTGTAAAGTCAATACTGCTAACCTTCATCATCATAACTATAGCAGAGGCAGCAATTCTATCCCTACACCCACCGTCTAAACTCACTTATAACACTATTATTGCAATTATACATTCCACACTAGCACCACGTGTTGGGAAAAATTACTACAACCTCAACAATAATAATAGCAAGAGAAATAAAGTGAAAGAAATTAAATCGACACACACGTAATAACATGAAAAACCCCTCTCAATTAGGGGGAAAACCACAGTCTGGATCTCCACGGATTAAAATCAATCTACTATAATAATCAAGAGTATAATTGATAACCAACAACAATAATCTCAACCACAAGAACAATTATCTCTAGTTTCTAGTACAAATTAAAAACCCTCATCAATTTACTACTCTCTACAAACCCAAGAGATACCAACACCGAATACTTGTCGATTACGATCCACTTCCTCTTGATTATCTCACCAAACAGCTGCCTTCTCACACGCCAAAACAATGGAGCAAACCTCTCTTTTTTTCCTCCTTCGTTCTAGTTTTTTATGGCAATACAACTCAAGAGTGAAGTAAAATCTATTTTATCTTAACATAAATTGACTTCTCCAATAAGCCACCAAAACCTACCACCTATGTACCAATCAAATAACTCTTTATTTAGTGAGCCACCACTTGTAAGTAAAATAAAGCCCACTCTTGCAAAACTCATGTAGTATTTGGGATTTTAGGAGATACCCAACACCACTAACTTCTATGATGCATTTACCTCTTACATAATTCTTTAATATCCATCTTCCATCTTAGTTTCTTTGTTCTAACTACTAAAAGATAGATTATATTAAGCATGTTCACCGATTAAACTACAATGTTTGTAACCAGTTAGATTTGGAAATTCTATATGCAAAGGTGCACTTTCAGTCCAAATGTGTCGCTGATGCTCAGGCTACTGTGGAAAAGTCAAAAAGCTATGGCAAATCTGGTCTCTTAAGAAGCAAGTTCCATCTTAAAGCTGCAGCCACAACTTTTTCCAAAGAACTTCTAGCTTTCCAAAAAATTTGAAACAAATGTATACAAAACCATCCCCTTATACACGTCAATATTCATCTAATAGAGCAACTGTACCTTTTTGTCTCATAATCAATTTAACTTAATTAGTGGTTTAGTTGCCTCTTACCAACACACGTATGATAACCTCGTTTTTAGGTGTTAGTTCTCAACTGTATACCATTAAGCTCTTGTAACATAAACTTCACTTATTACTGAATCCTCATGAATAATTCCCAGAATAATGTTTTAAAAAGGATGCCCTAATAAACAATAACAACTACTGACCATTTACAAGAAAGTGAATTACTGTCATTTTATAGGTTTTTAACATATAGAATGACAAAAAGCAACGCTATGGAATTTAATCAAGTCTAAGTGAAAAGAAATATGGAAATAGAGGCCCAAAATGTCCTGTATTGCATAAAAGGAAAATGAGTAGTATAGCCATAGTTGGCATCGAGTCTTGCCTGAATTAGACTCAGTTAGCCCACAAAGGAACCTGATTAAATCCCTTAATTACTTCCACGTTCATAAAGCTTCATCCTAGCCGATAGAGTGAGAGTAACCTTCATATTACTTTTTTTTTGTTTCTTTATTATTCTATTTGCAATTTCGTCAAAATGTATGTAATTACATTGTTTTCTATTTGATTAATATAGCCAACTTATTGTACATAGAGTGCAAAAGCATAACATGGACATCTATATTTACAAGAGTCTTGGATATTCTGTTGTTTTGGCCTACTTATATATCTTGCAGAAGACATAGAGAATCTAGCATTTTATCCCTACATAAGTAGTAGGATCTACAAGGTCATAGTTGGGCAGAAGAAGGCAAGGAATGGATAACACCGGAAGCTTATAACTTTCCGGAGCCATACGCTATTGATATCGTTGATGAATCCGAAGGACTTTAGATTTTTTTGCTTAGAGGTGGTAAGAACATATTCAATATGTGATCTAGGAACCTCCATTGGGGAAGTTCTGGTTGGCAGAGCGAAAATCCCGTTGCCAAAACTCTTTAACAGAAAACAAGGATGCTTTGGACTTGTGGGAGTTGAAGGGTCAGAAAATAAATATGAGGGGCACATCATATTAGGAATGGAGTTGAAGAACATCTAAGAATCTGATAAGTTAATTTTCAATGCTCAGTGTTTTATTCAACTGTTAGACTGCCATAGTTAATCAAAAGCTGGGCTTCAATCTTTCAACTATATTTATACAGAATACTAAAGGGGCATACTATATTCAATTGGTTTTCTTCCCCTTTAAGTCTTCCATTATGAAATATCCCTATCAACAACCACCTTTTTTCTATTTTTTCTCATAAGCAAATAATTGTTAAGATTTCCTTAGATAAAAAAATGTAACTTGCAATCACCTCAAAGAAATTTTACCATATCAATGAAAGTGGGTGAAGGATGCCCTCATTACGGGGATGGATTGAATAACTTTTTGGCAGGGAGGTTTATTATACAAAAACAAAATATTAGTCAGTAACCACGTGTGAGATTTATTACAAAACACATCAAAATCGAAATTAATAACATGATGCACTCTAATTAAGTACATTCAACACAGAAACTAGTACAAGTGATATTTCCTATGCGGCACAATCAAGTCTTAAGTTTGGCTAAACAACCTAAAATGAATAGGTCGACATTCATTTCTTGGTGTAAAGCACAAATGTTGTGCAAGAAACCTTCCGTACAATCATAAAATGCAATAACATCAACAATATCAAGACTCAAAAAGATTACTGAATGACAGATTGATACTCAAGCACAAAATTAAAAAATAAATCAGAACACAATTAACGTGGACATTTGAGGAGTTCACAGATAATTAAAGGTCATACCTACTTTGATCATTTAGTTTCAAATTCTTTAGAGCAATCAAATAAGTCTATGCACAACCCCAGTTAAGATGCATGCCAGAAATACAAGAGATTAATTGAGGAACATCAGAGATACATGTCCAGTTTCGTCAACATAGACCATCATGTAACATCAATAATATTATTTTGAAGACCATCACGTAACATCAATAATATTATTTTGAAAAGGCAAATGAAAAGTTACCGGTTTACTCTTTCAGATGGTCTGAGTTCCATCAAGCAATCAAATCGAATTTGAGATAAAGGCAATGTATACCTATGATGGAAAACAAGTTCAGATTTTACAACACAGCTAGCTTTTCCAGTTACAAACTGAATGAAAGTGAAAAGAAGCGTGTTGATTAATCTACTTGTCACATGGTGAATTGTAAGCAAACTGATTTTTCATCAGATTTCAAAGTAGTCAAAATGAATATTGCCAATTAAAAATAACCTAAAGTAGAACTCACTTCTTTAAGTTCGAGCTTACTTCAACGGTGCATTGTTGCTAAATTGTGGACCACAAACACACACGAAGACGCACTCACTCTTCAAAAGTGTAAATGGAAGAAAGAAAAGATCATGAGAAATGGAGTATACGCAAAACCAATTTAGATGTCCATCGGACGGCTAGTGGAATGTTGCTTATTTTTCAAGTCAGTTGCAATCCGACGGTAAGCATTTTTATTTAAAAGAAAGAAAGTTAAATCTTGGACGAAATGGGTCGGGTTTTGGGCAGGCCCAACTAAACCCTAACCAACGCTTGTTAAATGGATAAGGGGGAATTCCTCATTTGATCAAAGATTAGTGACATCGCTCTCTGTAGAAATGTCATACGAACGCTTCCCAGAACCCACCGTGTACGGCAGAGCCATGGCCACGTCACGACCTTCGCCACCCAGAGCTCTCGATCTCGAGCTCACGGTAGTCTCCGCTAAGCATCTCAAGAACGTGAATTGGAAAAACGGCGATCTCAAGCCCTACGCCGTCTTCTGGGTCGATCCTGATCACAGAGTCGCCACAAAATCCGACGATTCTGGTTCGACTCGACCAGTATGGAACGAGCGTTTCACTCTTCCTCTCTACCTGCCTCTCCAAGACTCCTTTCTCACTCTCGAGATCTTCCACTCCAAGCCCAGCGAAACCCCCAAACCGCTTGTCGGTGCTCTGCGATTACCACTCAAGACCTTACCGGACCCGGATGATATTTCTCGAATCCGGAAGTTTGAGCTTACGCGCCCGTCGGGCCGTCCGCAAGGTGTGATCAGGCTAAAACTCGGCGTCCATGAACGACCCTTGCCCCCACCTCCCCCGCCCCCGGCAGATTACCATACTACCCCTCCGCATAGTTATTATTACAACATTGCCCCCATGCCGCCGCTCCCTCAATCACGTGATTACAGATACACCAGTGCCCCGCCTCCGACATCACCATCGCCGCCGCTTCCGCCTTACGGATCGTATCACGACGCTTACTCTCCTTCCTACTACTCTCCGGGTTACTACTCGTCCGCGCCGCCGCCACCGCCTCCGAGACCTTTTGTGGATCGGGCGGGTGGTTTTGGTAGGCCATCTGCTCCGGTGGATTATGCACCGTACGAACAGAGGCAGAGAGGAAGCACAGCGGGGATTGGGACGGGATTGGCTGTGGGAGCGGTTGCTGGGGCTCTAGGTGGTATCGCATTGGACGAGGGATTGAAATATGAGGAAGAGAAGATTGCAGAGCGTGTGGAGAATGATATGGTGTCGAATTCTCGTGATGACTATAGCGAATATCGCACTGATTATTGAAGGTGAATATGTGGTAAGCATATTACTTTTAATTGTGTTTGTATATAATATATCTACCATGTCGAATATGAGTGGCTTGAGAGAAAACATTGGGAACCTCTTGTTGCTTGAGCATTTTATTTGTTAAGGAATTAATGATTGCTTTAACTACCTTTTGTCAATGATGTGTACTTATTGATGTTGTTGCTCGGTGACGATGGAATAATCTACTACGTTGTTCTTAGTTCTAGTGGTTTTGAATTGCGTGCAATGGATTTGGAAAGAATCGCTCGTATTGTAGAAATGTGTGGAATTCATTTTAGATTGGCAATTTGAACTAGATTGAATGCTTCTGAAATCTTCTGTGTACAAAACAACTTGCTTTGGCGGTTTCCATATGAACTGGGATCTGACAATGTTGGAGGACAGTTCAGGTGGTTAGTTGTTACAAATGGTAGTTATATTCTTAGTAGCCCGAAAGTGTAAAATGACAGTTAGTTGTGCATCATGATGGACTGGCCGAGTCTAGCAAATAGCAACAAATCAATTCGAATATGCAAAGTATAAGTTTTGATTTCTCATCTCTAATGTTAGCAAAAGAATTCATACGACCATGCTTCTCCTTGTTTCTGTATTGTGCATGTGTATATGATCATTGGGCTATTTAAAAGTGAGTAGTCAATATCACAATTGGCTTTTTATAATGTAGAGATCCATTTTGGGAGAGAAGTGTCAATTCAGGCTCTAGGGTAAGACAATGTAGAGAGCTAGTTTGGGAGAGAATGGTCAACTCAGGCTCCAGGGTAAGACTACATTAGCTTACTTTTGAGACTTCAAGTCTCGTGGCAGTAAAATTTTGGCAGTAGGATTTCTTCAATACATCTAAATTGGTAGCACTTTCCATGTCCGAGGGAAAAGTCGCAGCTCTTTTTCATGCTACTTCTTCCTACTCCAAGTTTGGGAACTTTACAACCTCTAAGGTGTTGTTACCTGTATCATGGATTACGGTCCAATTTATTTGAATACACTGATAAACGAGAGGAGCGAGTAAGGGCGATCCACTAAGGTTATCTAGATTTAAGGGTCTGTCCCCCATAGTTTTAATTGTCTTTTTGTTTTAGCATTTTCCTTCTAGTGCATCTCTTTTGTCCATATAAATATGATCACAGATTAAAATTGTCATTTAATTTTTATTTATTATGTAATAATATTAATAAATAATATGAATAATTTCTCATTTAATTACGATTCATATTTCATAAATATTTAATAATTAATTAGATTCATTTTATTGTTAATAAAAATATTAAAATATAAAAAAGTTTAGTTGCATAATTACAAATTGTAAATAGATAAACTTACCAAAAAATTTACTCTTTCATTAATACTAAGAATAATTACAATATAAAAACACCCCTCATCATCAACCCTTGTATAAAAATATAAAAATATAGCATTTGCTGTCTCCGGTGGGATCTAGTCATTTGTTTATCAACCCTTGTTGCCAAATAAAAAATTTAAATGAACCTCAAGTAGACAGGATGTTAAAAGTGTTGGAAGATAAGATTGAGGGTGAGGATATACGGGATGTTTTGGTTCTGTTTCCTGGTATTCTTAAAGTTGAACAGATTGTGTGGACTGAAATGACAGATGAACATTCACACTCATCGTGAGAGTGGAAAGGAACTAAATGTCACCGTGACAGAGAAAAGGAAAGTGTTTAATAGAAGTAACAAAGTTTTACTTGATGAAATAATGGTGGAAATAAATATTGATTTTAAGCCCAAGAACATCTTTAGGCCTTTTTGCGACTTCTGCATCATCACCTAACTAAAAAATGGTTTCGAATCTGGCAGATTAAAGTAAGGACAAAGCTAATATTTGTTATAGCAATTTTAAGACAGTCAAAACTTGCGTATGGAACGATAAGAATTTCGTTAAGGTGGTCACTGTTCAGATACATTTTCACCCTTAGAGATGTAGGTTCCATCACAAATTACGCGAGGTCTAAGGTTGCAGTAAAAAAGGTCTCACATTTGTGGGACTCACTCGATAAGTTTCGGTAAGCAGGGGTTCTCACCTTTAATAAAAATTTGAACAAGACCATATTCCTTAAATTAGTCTAAACAACTAAGAGAAATTAAGGCACAGGAACCATAGTAAGTATACCCAAAAAAAAAAAAGCGAATGTCAAAGTAGGAGTGAAGGTGGAGATGGAGCGGAAGATCTCTTACAGGTCATAGAGTCTGAGCTAGACTTTTGAGGTTTGTACCTCTAAAAGAGGTCCTAAAATTGCAACAGCAAAAAGATGAGGGATCAACAAGCTCTATAAATGTAGCAGAAGAGTATTCTTAATTCCTAGCCACGGGAAAAAGAAGAGACATCGATGGGTTTAGAAGGAGACCTGTGAAGGCTTTAAGATAGATATAAAGGTAAAGGTACTATTTTATATGAAAAATCAAAGAAAAACTTTCAAGGAAAAAAAAAACACTTCAATAGAATTCCA
The DNA here is from genome assembly GCA_027563595.1 of Erythroxylum suave. Taxonomy (NCBI): domain Eukaryota; kingdom Viridiplantae; phylum Streptophyta; class Magnoliopsida; order Malpighiales; family Erythroxylaceae; genus Erythroxylum; species Erythroxylum suave. The sequence continues at coordinate 15,506,205 of JAOSBN010000179.1, read as the reverse complement.
AAATTCCAACTTCATCAACTTCAATCCACAACAATCTCATCGCTTTAAGTTTGAAAATTCAAGGTTAAAAAGTCATGAAATATGCAAAGTTAAATTTCAAGATGAAATTGATCAAGGTTAACAAATATAGGCACGAAGGAGTTCAATGGATCCTTTAAAATTACAAATCAATTGCTAAATAGGTTTAATTTGGCCAAAAGGCCATCAAATTTCAACAATCCTCAAATTTTGTCATTATGCCTTAGTTAAAAATTTCAATTCGAGCATGAATTGACAAATTTTGACAAAATTAAATGTTGTAGTTTTAATATACTTTTATTCCAATAATCAATCATTAATTTCATAAAAGTTTAAAGAAATTCGGAAATTCCAAAAAACAAAGTAGTAAGGAGTGTTCAAAATTTGAATACATATAAAGACTGAGGATGAACATGCGAAATTAGGAGTTTAATAATCTTAATTCATCCTGAAAGTTCACCAATAATAAAAAGAATTAATTCAAAATTAGCAAGGAATTAAAAAAATTTCCAATTCTAAAGCCTTAAAATGTTGAAAATTTTAATTTGATACAAACTAAATGAACTTTTATGAAATTGAATGCACAAAAAATTAGAAATTGTTAAAACATTGAAAATAAAACAACCATTTTAAGACAAACTCATGCATATTTAAATCACTTGTCCAAAATTTATGCATATTCACTTATAGACACTAAACACTTCATATTGGATAAAGAGATCATAAAAATCAATTATATAGATATTTCCTTCTTTCTTGTTAAAAAAATGTAATGCTATTATCAACTACTCTAGATATGATGCATGATTTTCTCACGTGACATATTTTATAACTTTGGTCACACATAGTTGGTTCACATTTAACAAATTATAGTTTAATCCGTCAACTAAAAGCACATTATTAGTTATAGTATGATCTTTCTTTTTCACTCTGTTAATACCAATTAGTTTATCCTTGAAATTGCCTTTAAATGTGAAATATCATCCATCCCTATCATTAAGAGTTACAAACTGAGATGCATCACTAGTCATGTACCTTGAGCATCCCCTATTCATTTATCATTTACTCTTGTTTTTCTTAAGTACCTAAAAAAAAAGGGCAAATAATGTGTTTTAGGTACTCAATTGAACTTGGGTCCTTAATTGTAGCCTTTTGCCTATTTTCAACCTATTTCCTAAAGCTTTTACTCATCAAGCTTTGTTTTGAGAAACAAAACTTAGCAATGTGCCTATATTTGCCCTAAACTTGACATCCATATTATATTAATAATATGCATTTGTACAATGATAGTGAGACCTGTAGTTTTAATGTATAAATGCATTCCTAGGTCTTCTTTGGATATATGGAGCCCTTCTTTAGATATTATAGGGATTGAATGTTCTTTGTGGTAATGATATGGCTAAAATTGTTAAATACATGAGATATGTTCCATTGGTCATGTTGATGTTTATAAGGCACGTGAACATGTGTTGGACCCCGTTTCCGAAGCCCAACATCGGACATGAAAACGCGGTGCTCGTTGTGTGAGGTGAAATAATTAATTTAAAAGAAGAAAGAAAAC
>JAOSBN010000179.1:15469814-15489633 GCA_027563595.1 Erythroxylum suave | reverse complement strand
AGCTATGTATGAATAGTCATTTTGATTTGAAATGAGAATGAGAATTTAAGGATTTTTCCTTTTGGGTATGATTGTGTATGATTCTTGTGGAAGAGGAAATGTGTATGGAATGAGTTGCGGGAAATGAGGCTCAAAAGTAACCAAAAAGGTACTTGGTAGTGAATGAATATGGAGGGATATTATGTTTACCAAGCCTTCTTAGGTGTAGAGATGATAGGAAGAACTTCAATGGAAAAACTGTATCGATCTAAAGAGAATTAGCCAAAGTCATCTTCATAAAAGTTGTAGCTTATCTTATTAGCTTTCCAAAGGTATATAGTATGGAATTTTTAGACATTGGAGTCGAAAGTTATGATCTTTATAAGTGGAGGTGCTCTAGAGAGTGTATTTAGTGATTTGGAACTTTGGGTATGTAAGGAAGATCCAGTAGGAAATACCTTTTTATGCATATCTTCTATCTTTTATGCATATCTTCTATGATGATGTCATCTTTGTCTATACTTCTTCTATGATGACGTCATCTTCTTCTATCTTCTAATGCATATCTTTTTACGCATATCGTCTATCTTTTTATGTATATCTTCTATTTTTTATGCATATCTTCTATGATGACGTCATCTTTATCTATACTTCTTCTATGATAACATCATCTTCGTCTATCTTCTAATGCATATCTTCTTATACATATCGTCTATCTTTTTATGCATATCTTCTATCTTTTATGCATATCTTCTATGATGACGTCATCTTCGTCTATACTTCTTCTATGAAGATGTCATCTTTGTCTATCTTCTAATGTATATCTTCTATCTTTTTATGCATATCTTCTATGATGATGTCATCTTCGTCTATCTTTTAATGCATATGTTCTTATGCATATCTTATATGATGACGTCATCTTCGTCTATCTTCTATGATGACGTCATCTTCGTCTATCTTCTAATGCATATCTTCTATCTTTTTATGCATATCTTCTATGATGACGTCATCTTCATCTGCATATCTTCTATGATGACGTCATCTTCGTCTATCTTCTGATGCATATCTTCTTACTTTTTATGCATATCTTCTAACGCATATCTTCTATGATGACGTCATCTTCGTCGACACTTCTTCTATGATGACATCGTCTTCGTCTATGTTTTGCTTCTATGTTTGACTTTTTTCGTCTATGTTTGACTTCTATCGTCTATCCAATTTTTGACCCTTTAGACGATAAAATATGTCTTTGAGGTCTTCATCAAAGTTGTAGATCTTGAAGTCTTCTTTCTAACCATATAAATAACATCTCAATAAAATATTTATAGAGAAAGTTATATCAATTATACCGAAACAGGTTTAATATGATTGAGGACGAAACCTTGTCTGATTCCTTCGGCCATAACTTTGTTGTCTGACCTCCAAATGAGATGATTATTTTTCTAAATAATCTAGATACATAGAGCTACAAATCATATGAAGAAATTGAATTTTAATTCAGTCCCTAAGACTTTCAATTTTTGGAGTGAAGTAGGGTATAGGGTATTATTTCAGTGCAAAAACAGTCCAGAAATGTGTGGGCTATAACTTTCAGATTTTATAACCAAATTGAATGATTTTGGTGACATTAGAGATTAAGACAATGGGGAACAAATTTTATGATAAAGTCCAATTGAAATTCCAAATTGAGTTTCCCCAAAAATCTGTTCGGATATAGGAAAAGTGAGTTCTTTTGATGATTGACTGTTGTGGGCATGCCACCTTTGTGAGATGTTGGCTAATAAGGGTTTCTTTGAAATAACCCTATAGGATAATATGCTCACCTATGATCACTCCGAATGTTGGGCTCCGGAATCGGGGTCCAACACGACTACTTAATTTATGGTTACCTATTTCTCATTCGTATGAAATCTCAATCTTTGTATGTGTTAGAAAACTTTTAAGGCTGAAGTTGAAAATCAACTTGGGAAAAAAAATTAAATGAATAAGATTTATCAACATTGGAGAATATTATTGTAGATATGATGGCTCAGGTGCACAACATCTTGGACCCTTTGCCAAATACCTAGAGGAATGTGGAATTATCCCACAATAAATTATGTTAGGCACTTCTAACATAAATGTTGTAGCTAAAAGACGAAATGAAACACTTAAGGATATATAAGGAGTATAATTTCTGATACAATTTTACCAAAATCCCTCTGTAGTAAGGCATTTAAGACTACAATTTACTTAATAAATTTCTGACTAAAGTAGCTACCAAAACCCTTATGATTTATAGACAAACAAGAAGCCTAGCTTAAACCATTTACACATTTGGGGTTGTCCAACATAGGCTAGGCTATATAGACCAAATGAAAACAAACTAGACTCAAAAATTGCTAATTGTTATTTTATTGGAATCTTTGAAAGATCCATGGGTTTCAAGTTTTAATTTCCCATTATTAGAGGAATTTTTTGAGACATTGAATGCTTGATTTTTTGAGGAATTTGAGTTTGTGGGATGGATGGAGATAAATTAAAATAATTTGTCTTAGAGGAAAAAATTATTATGATTTGTCAAGCTATTTTTGAAATAATTTAACAAGCAATTTTAGATTATTACAATATTGTTCCCATACAAATTCAGTTTATGAGAACCTAAGAAATCCATCTATGGGCTTAATCAAGCTTCTTGTTAACGGTATTACAAGTTTCATCAAGTTACCATCTCATTCTATTTTGAGATGAATATATTAGATAAAGTTTAGTGTGAGTAAACATATTTTTCTAGTTATGTATATTGATGATATGATATAATCTTACTGCATGAAACTAAGAGATTTTTATCTAAAAATTTTGAGATGAAAGATCTTGATGACACCTCTTTTGTATTAAGGCTTTAAATACAACGAGGTTGTTGTCAAGGTAATCTTGGATTATCACAAAAGGGCTACAATGAAAAGGTTCTCAAGAGATTTGGTATGTAAAAATTTAAATTAGGTGATACCCCTATATCTAAAGGAGACAAATTTAGACTTAGTCGGTGTCCTAATAATGGCGACAAATGACTCCTTATGTATCAACAATAAGAAGCTTAATGTATGCTCAAGTATGTACACGTCTAGATATTGCATACATTATTGGGATGCTATAGAGATATTTAAGTAATCTTGGAATGGGCAATCAGATAGTAGAGTTATGAGGTATCTATAGAAAACTAAAGAGTACAAACTTACATACAAGAGATCATTGGTTATTTAAGTAATCAACTTGAGATCACTAGGTATTTTAACCCCTTTTTTATTAGATGCCAAGATAGTAGGAAATCTACTTTAAGCTATATCTTTCTATTGACTAAGGAGCAATTTCCTAGAAAAGTGATAAAGCAAACACTTGTAGCTTCTTCTACCATGGAAGTGAAGTTTATAACATGTCATGAGGCATCCAATCATGAGATATGGAAAAAAAATTTTATCATGAGGTTGTGAATTATAAATTCCATTGATAAGCCATTTAAGATATTTTATGATAATAACTAACAATTTTGTACTCCAATAATAATAGGAGCTCAACAAAATCTAAGAATATAGGCCTTAAGTTTCTGCTGGTTAAAGAAATATTTCAAAGTGGTCAGGTGTCTATTAAGTATATTGGGATAAACTTTATATTTGTGGATCCACTCACTAAGGGTACTACCTAAAGTCTTTCTTGACTATATTGCTGGTAAAGGTGTAGTGCCTTGTAAGGATATTACAGTTTCGTAAGAGTTTGTATCCTTAGTATTTTTTAAACAATAGACACATTTTATGGTTATTTTATAGTTAACACTATAGTAATAAAGTTTACAATTTATTTCCTCTAAATGTTTTTTGGTCCGTTCTCATAAGAAATGAAGTTTAAAGATTAATTTTTAAAAGATGACTAATGGGAAATAGTCATGTTAAGAACATATTGCACAAAATTTTCATGTTGCACATCCCTTTCTGATTCATATCATTCATCTATATTGATATATGTGACAACTGACGGTTTAGTTATGTTCAATGTGACAAAAACTGCTTTGATCCCTTGCTAGTATACATGATGGATAAAATTGTCCTAGATAACTTTCTTGATGATAGCAAATTTGCATGTATAAGTATTTTGGCATTATATATAATTATTAAGATTTTATATACATATAACCCAAGTGAGAGATTATTGGAATAATTAATTTTTGTTATACATTATGGGAATATTATATATGGGTTATAATTAAGGTTGAGCTCAATCAAAGTGATCTAATTAAATTTTAGTATTAGAGCATTAGGGATGTCAATGGGCTGAGTAGAGCTTGAGATGCTCTTGGCCCGGCCTGACCTAACTAGACCCTCGTTGGATGGCTCGTGGGTCAACCCGTGGCTTGACAGGCTGAAGTTAGCCAACCGATCGATAGTCGAATGGGCTATAGGTAGGCCAGGCAGGCCTAACCCATGCTTATTTTTTAATTAAAAATTTACAAAATGATGCCAATCCATCCTTGATTTTTATAAAAAATTTACAGAATGATGTCGTTTTTGTTGTTTTGGTCAAGCCATGGGCTAGCTTGACCTAACTTTGGCTCATGGCTTGGTCGGGCTGAACTATTTTAGCCCATGACATGGTTAACTCTGGCCAAAATCGAGCTGAGCTGGGCCAAAATTGTCAAACTTATGAAGCATCTAATAGGGTATGAGCCTGTTTTATATGTGTAAAGACCGATATTTGAGTTTCTAATCTGATGATGGACTGAATTAGAATTATAAACCTACTAGATTTCAGGTTTTACCTTTACAAAAATATGGTTATAGTGCCCAAGTTATACGTCTAACTATTAGGTGTTCTCTTATTTTCTCTATTGTTAGTGAAAATCACAAAATAATAGCCAAAATACCAACCTAGAAGATCATAATCTAGACTTTTAACTCAATAATCTATGACAATAGATCCATATATGCTTTGGCTTTTATGTGATGATGATTTAACATGAGTTTTTTGATTTAGAAAATGATCTATACTGATTCAAGTTTAATCCATCAGTATCATGTATACAAATTATTAGAAGTCTTAACTAAATTATGGATCAAACAAATAAAGTTACTCTCTTTTCCAAATTATGCTAAATAATGCATTAGAGATATTGAAGGTTTCAAATAAATAACTCATGTATGGTATGATTCTTATAAAATTGGGGTCATCAGTTAAAGAAGATGACTGTTATGCTCAATTTTTTTTTTAAATCATCACACTCATTAATTTTTCTTTCTCATTTTTTTTCTCATCTCTCTTTTTATTGTTGTTAGCATATAACATATAACGTATACGTCATATATGCTATAAATTTATGTAATTAATTATAAAGCATATTACTTTGTATATTATCTTATAAATTCATATATAAATACCCCCTTATATAATAGCTTTATACATATAAAAATATAAAGCTTTTTTCAATTCTTATATGGTATTAGAGCTCCCTTTGTAAAAAAAAGATACAAGTCTTATGGTTCTCGATTTTCGAAATTAATTTATCATTTAAGTAACATCTGGTATATACCAAACTCTTTTACTCTTTATGATGATTATAACGGTGTAAACCTTATTTCGAAAAGCCCCTCCATATGCCCCCATGTGCCCTAAGAAGATTAGCATCAAGTTCTAAAATTCTAACTTCCAAAGGTTGAAGACAACCGAAATTGACATAAGTTTGATTATTTCATAGCCAAAACAATGACATTTCAACTAAAGCAATAGAAATATCCAATCAAAAGAGGTGACATATGTAAGTCTCTAAGTGGCCCACATCACTAGAGACCACCGCCATATCATTGTCACGTCATCCAAGTCATCTGTGTCACTGCCACATCATCGTGACATGTCATCTGTAGGTTTTACTTCTATGCCACATCAACTTTGTGTCCTAGGTGGCTTTTACATCATCATCCAATATCATCACTAGTTTAGTTGGTTCAATTCAAATTTGTTTACTAAACTTTGACTAATATGTTTAACTATTTTTTTCTGGTTTTATCAGGAGTTAGACTAGTTCCTAATGTTTTTGAGTGTTTTGAACTCATTTTTTAGGTCAAAATTATCAAATTCTAGCTTTAAAGACAATTTCTTCATCTTTGTGTGTTTCTAAACTTTGTTACTAAGGAATTTTTTAATCTTTAATGCAAATGGATACTTACAAGCTTCATCAATACATTCCTTAACCAATTAATGTTATCTTTAATGAATATGACTATGATTTGTGGGTTGAAGAAATGTGTAGTTTTCTGAAAGGAAGACTTCTTTGGTATAAAGTTATTAATGAGATAACTAAACCTACTCAAAGGGTAGATGAATCAGAGGATATGTTTATAGAATGTCTAATATTTTGGGATGGTATAAATCATTCGATTCTAACATGGTTTCAAAATATCTGTGCTAAACTAATCAACCTTGATTTTTGATAGTTTAACACTTCTAAAGAGGTATGGAATTTTCTTAAAAGTTTTTTTTTTTGTTTATGATGATGTTAATCAATTTCAACATTACAGACAGCTTCATCACATGCAACAATAACCTGGTCAAACCTTCTATACTTATATCTGAATTACAAGAACTTTGCGATTAATTGACACTTAGAGACCTTACTTACCCTAATAACTAAGTTGCCAAATCTATGCCAATCTTTGTTACTGAAAGCATATTTTTGCATTTGTTAATGAATCTCAGAGATGACTTTACACCCATCCATAACTTTTGTCTTCATTGAGGATCTTTGTCAAATCTTCATACTATAATCAAATAATTGATTATGGAAGAAACTTGATTAAACACTCTTCAAATGGAGAAATATATTCCGTCTATAGACATTGTTCTTGCACTGAGACCTCCTCTTATCTAACTTCCTAAAAATGAAACTAAGAAGAAGTTACTTTACAACTATTGTAATAAAAGGTCACCACATATCTAAATGTAAAAAATGACTTAAACAAATTAATTCTTCTTAGTCCTCATAATTTACTCCCCCTACTATTGCCACAGAGGGTATAGTAGAAAATACATCTATATATCCTAAGTTCTTCTTAAAAAATCTTCAAACTCTTCTGCAGCAACTTCAAATAGATTCAGGTATTGTTTCTCTCTTGCTTTGTCGGTGAAACTAAATACTTCTTCTTTATGGTGCCTTGATTATGTATATTGTAACCACAACTCCAACTCTTCCATATTTGAATCCTTAAAAACTCCCTCAATTCCATATGTTGTCTATACCACGAATAACTCTACTATAAATGTTCAAAAAGTAGGCACTATTCAAATATCTATGTTAACTTATCATTAGTCCTTTCTTATTCCTAAACTCTCATTAAATCTTATTTTTGTTGGTCAATTATGTGAATTTAGTATTAACTTATCTTTTTTGAGTCATGGTTATACTATAAAGGATCCACAAATGGGCAAGATCCTTAGGACAGGGCGTAAGGTTGGATGATTGTTTGAACTTACGTGCCTCCACCTCCCATTCAAACTTATTATTGGTGTTATTACATCCAATATTTGGCACTCTTGGCTCATTCATATTTCTAACCTTAGACTTGATTCTTTAATTTCTAGTAATTCTTTAGGTCAAGTCAAAAATGAAAAATTTAATTATATCCCATGCCACCTTTCCAAAAATCATACTTTTCCTTTTACCAATAGTGATTCTATTTCTTTGACCTTTTAATTTGATTCATTTTGACATTTGGAGACCTATTCCTTATGAGACTATGGGAGGATTACAATATTATAAGAAATTTGTTGATGATTTTTCTATATACACATAGATTTACCTTTTATGATATAGGTTTAAAATATTTTATGTTTATTTTGAACTTTTAAACATAGTTCAAACTCATTTTCTTATAAAATTTGAAAACTTACACATTGATAATTCCATGAAATAAAAAGAAAAATATTTAACTTATTTTCTTAATCAATAAGGAATTGTTATTCAAAGATCTTGTCTAGGTATATCCAAACAGAATGGTAGGGTGGAATGAAAGTACAAGTTCATACTTAATACTATTTGAGCCCTTCTCATTTCTTCTTCTTGTCTAGAAACCTATGGGGGAGAAGTTGCTTTTATAGTTATCTATACTATCAACCTTATTATTACTCTTGCTATAGGTAATATCTCTCATTATGAATGCTTGTCTAATCATAATCCTAACTACGAAACTCTTAAATCATTGATAATGTGTATTTTGTTCTTCTTCAACAAAACTAGAACTACGAGCACAATTATGTTATTTCCTAGGGTATAGGATATAACAAAAAGGGTATAGGTGTTAGGATTCATTGTCACAAAGACTTCATATCTTTTGGAATGTGACCTTTTAGGAATACAAGATTTTTCATATCTTTCACAATTCCATGTCAAAAAACATTCTCGTCAATTTTTTATTATCATACTATATCTTTATTTCCTAACATTTCTTTTGCAGGATTGTATAATAGTTCGACGCAACCTAAGTTTTATCCTATTATCTCTCTACTAACTATCAATCCATCACCTTGTTAAGATGATTCCTCTTTATCCATTCATTCATTAGAATCTCCTATAACTCACTTTACTCTATGTTATACCTTCGAGTAAGTTAGCCTTTTATTTGTATTTGAGATTTTCTTGAGATTTTTGTATTTATTCTACTATTATCTTCTTATATGATCCTTACATATATCACGAGGAAAGTTTTGACCCTCTTTGGCAGCAAGGAATGACAAACAAATTATAGACACTTACTAACACCAATACTTAAACATGGTTAGCTCTGTAATGTCGGACTCTTTGAGCCCTTTTAAATTAGTCTGTACTTGGAAATACTACTATATATTTATATATACATGGTTGTATATGAGTTCAAAAATGTATTTGAATCCTTTCAATATATATGCTAGTAATATATAATGTTATATTCCCTTACATGAACTTATAGTTCATCGGTATGCAAAATCTTGGAGGTTTCTGACATATAAGCTTCTAAGTGTGTAAAATCAAGTCCATTGGACGAATATGGCCATGGTGGCTAAGTTAAATGTGTTCTAATGCCTTAGAGGTGATTAGACATGATTTATAGACTTATTGAACACTTAGAAAGCTTAATTTGAAAAGTTGATGTACATAGGGCTTATTTACCACCTGTTAAAAGTTAAGAGACTTAAATGTAAATTTTCAATTCTTGGAGGAACAATATGTAATTTTATAAGGATAAGGGGCTTAATTATAATTTGGAAAAGTTCGAGGATCAAAATGAAAATAAAAGTTTTGGTCATCCTCAAATTTTGGGCATAATTGCAAATTTAGGAAAAGTTTGAAAGGTATAATGATAATTTCGCATAAACTAAGGGAAAAAATAAATTCACCATGTTTGGTCAAAGAAGAGTCAAAATCTAGACCCTTCTTCTTGAGTGTGGCTGTGCACCCTATTATTTGGCATTAAAATACTTTGTTTTAATTAAAAAAAAGGAGAAGAGAAAGGTAGAAGAGGAAATTTCAACCATCACTTAATCTTCGCCAAGTTTTTGATTCTCCAACCCAAACTAAGGTGTTATAAGTTAATTCAAGGAACTCAAATCTATCATATCATTAGATTTGAGAAATTCTCAAAGGATTTTAAGATATCACTAAAGGAAAGTTTAGGTAAATGTTGTCTTATGTCTCTCTACATTATGACTTTGAGTTTGGTGTTAAGACATGTTGTTTTCCATGCTTAAATATGCATGAAACATGGTTTAGATGAATGAAATGAGTCATGGAGAAGCTTTCTTAAGCCAAAACCGAAATTCCCTATCTTTGGTGAAAATTTGTGAAATTGATCATTTAAATAAACTCTATGATGTTAATTGTGTATGTACAATGTGAATTGATGACGAAAAATAGGAATATTTACATTGGAAGGGCGCTTTCAAGTTTATGTCTTTCGGTGTTTGATAAAATGCCCAAGTGAACTTAATTTAAGATTTAAGGATTTTGATGGTGTGCATTGGAAAGAGGCTTTCATGTTTACTTAGAGTAAACTTGAATTGTTGCTTAGATTGATGAGTAGCGACCTAATGTTCTTGGATAAAAATGTGCTTAATTTGCTTTGAAATGTATAGATATTGGATCAAGGTATTAGATGCCTTGTAAAATGCACAAGAAAACTTATGCTAATAATAAGGGAAATAATCATGTGAGAAGTTTAATGGCCGAATCGTATAGCTTAAAAAATAGTGATATTATGTTTTATACACTTATATGATGGTATATAAATATGAGTTATATGTTTGAGTAGTAAATACATTACATTTGTATGCATAAAGGCTCGGGAGCTGTGAATTAAGGAGCTCGTACCTAAAATTGTTGAAGTCAAATGAGTGTACACGTTCTTTTGAGGTGAGTTGGGGAAAACATATCTCTCAAATGGGACTAGGACATCCCAAGACATGCATAATGACTTGTATGTGAATTTCGGACCTAGGTAATGTATAGTAGAATTGAATCTCAAATAGATGCTAGCATACTTATGTATTTAATAAACGACATTGTTTTGAATAAATTTGAGCTTGGAATGTAAAATATCTACATGAAATAAAATGTTTTGGAACTTACATATGCATAACCGAGTCATGTATGCTGCATGTATGTGTTCTCTTTTCGCTCAGAGCCATGGCAACGTTCTATTTTATCGGTTGAACAGATAAATAAAGGCATGGTACCTTACTTGATTTTAGTACTAAATATTTCAATATGATTTTTTGTAATTGGTGAGGAAACGATTAGCCAATCGTGTGCTGAGCACAACAGATTAAATGACCCCTATGCCCTTAACGCTGGTACATAAAAGTCGAGTTCTTGTAATGGCACCATTCTACAGGACTTGCAGGTGATTGCACACCTAAAGGTTTAGTCATCGATGAGGTCATCACCTAGGGTCATGATGCTCTTGTCGACCATAGTCTGAACTCACCATAGATGAAAGTCGAGTTAACACCGGGATTTGGTGGGTAGGCACACTAGTTTGGATGACTAGTGGTAACACATATAACTATGTTGGTTTATTATAAGATTTGGCTTCCTAACGAGATTTAATTTTTTACATATTATGCTTTTATAATCTTGTGTACTGGAACTGGAACATATGTTCGCAGATTGAGTGATTAATATGCTAGGCCTATGTGATTCCTAACTAGTACGGGATGAGTCATAGACTAGGTCCATGTGTTTTTATATCGTACATATTCACTTCATAGGTGGTTATATGTATGTTAGATGTGTAAAACCATCCTTAGGTTATTTAGATCATTTTGGTACATGTCGGGTTCTAATTGCCATATATGTTTTTTTCCTGCTCACTGAGTATATAGTGTACTTATCCCTTCACTTTCCAACCATGTAGGTTAATTTGGTAGCTTGAAGCTCTGAGCGGTTCGCGTGGTCTTTTGACATATTCAGGGCATTACCACAAGTGGGTAGTCTCTATTTTGTACTTTTATTGTATAGTGGCTCATGATTATATTGATATGCTTTATAATTTTATAAATTAACTCTTGTCTGTCTTTTGGTTTGTAAATGACTTTATGTACGAACATTTTGTACTGTTGTTAAGATTGCTCTTGAGTGGACTTCAAAGTCTAGAAGTTGTGATAAAGTTTTAATGTGAATATGGAAGTGCATTTGAAACTGATTTATAAATGTTTTTCATTTTTGGATTTTCAAAATACAGTCATTGTACTACTGAATTTTTTTTAAAGATATTGAGTTAGCTTTTTATAGTCAGGTTAAAGGTACCATGAGTATCTTTAGCCTAGGCATGCGGTGGTTGTTATATGCCTGATGTGCTTTTGGGTCGTGACAAGCTCACTTATAGGGAAGTCTATTGTTGGCTATAAATGGGTCTATAAAATTAAGATTTGAGTTACTAAATCAGTTGAGCAATACAAAGCCCAATTAATTGCTACAAGATTTACCAAATAGTACGGCACTGACTATGAGGAAACATTTGCTCTAGCAATATATTTAACACCAGTCCATAATCTTATAGTAGTTAATACTAGCAAGCGTTGTCCATTATTCCAGATGGTTGTTAAGAATGTCTTTCTTAATTGTGATCTTATAAAAGAAGTGTACATGCAACCTCCACCTGGTGATGATCTTCCACTTAATAAGGTTTTTTGACTTTGCAAAGCTTTGTATGGATTGCTCCTTTAGCTTGGTTTGCCAAATTTAGTTCTACTATTGGCCTCCTTTGTTTTCAGTCTAGTTTTTATGATCATGCCTTGTTCATTCATAAAATAGCTCAAAGTACACTCTTTTTATATGTTACTGACATGATAATTACTGGTCATGATACTTAGGTTATTTTGATTTTTAAATCATTTTTACATCAATAATTTAGGATAAAATATTTAGGTAATTAGAGTTATTTTTTAGGTGTCGAAGTTTCATTTGATGAATTTGGTTATTATCTCTTGCAGCAAAATTATGCCAAAAAATCTTACTTCTCAATCAAATATCAATGACATTAAGACTTCTACCACTCCTCTATAATGGTACTCTTTATAGCCAATTAGTTGGCAATCTTATATACCTCATTACTTCCCTTGATACTGTTCATGATGTTCACACCATCAGTCAATTTATATTAGCACCTCATACCACTCACTTCTCTGTTATTCTCTATATCGTTCAGTAGATCAGAGGTACTTTGTTTTATGGTTTTCACTTTTCTCATTCATCTTTATTGGAGTTAGAGCATACTCTAATGTTGACTAAGGTGGAGATCCATTGATCGTTGGTTAACCACTGGCTATTTTTTCTTTCTTAGCACATCTCTCATTTCATAGCAAAGTAAGAAACAAATGGTTATCTCTTGATCTAGCATGGAAGTAAAGTACTGATAAAATAACTTCTAAACTTCGCCAGTTATATTACTTCAAGATATGGGTGTTTTCTCTTTTCCTCTACAACTCTTTTATTTTGTGATAAACATAGTGACATACAAATTGCTCATAATGATGTCTTTTTATAAGTGTTCCAAATATATTGAGATTGATTATCACCTTATTCATCACCATGTTACTTAAGGAAATATTCCTACTTTATCACAATCACAGATTGCAAATATTTTCACTAATTCTCATCCATCTCGATGATTTCAAGAATTAGTTTTCAAACTTAAGATGTCAAATTACTTACAACTTTGAGTCCGAGGGGGATGGTAATGTGTAAATATATGTCATTCATTTAATTAATTATAAAGTATATTATTTTGTACATTCTTGTGTAAGTTCAAGTTTAAACACCACCTTATGTAATGGTTGTATATACACATAAATATAAAGTTTTCTTCACCTCTTTTAGTTGCAAACTTATATTTCTAATGGACAGATGATTAAAAATATTTTATTCATAAATATTTATAATTTTTAATCGCAAGTGCATGGTGCAGCGGTAGCTAGCATTGGCAAGTACAGGTTGATCCCACGAGGATTGTAAGTACTAATGTTAATTTTTTTCTATTATCTAACCACCGAATTAGATTGTGAATTTACTTGAAAATTAAAGAAAACAAATTAAACTAAAATTAACACAATAATGAACTCAAATTAAAAAATACTGCAAAAAGTCAATTTTAAATAAGTACTTAGGAAATGAATCCCCCTAAAAATTCTCAAATATTAACCCTTTATCATGCAATTAAACTATTAATTATTAGATCGTCGGAATTCCTATCTTATGTTAATATCTTTCTCAAGAATATTTACAACTAGCCATTGGTTGATTAACTGGAATCTCTTTCTAATTAAAGCCCATAAAATTGCATTATTGATTCATAAATTTCACTATTAGGTTTGACCCTAATTTAGAGCATTTGTATTGACCTATCTTTAGGTTTATATGTAACTCATTCTAGCTATGGTAGGTCTATTTACAAAAAAGGATTTCTCAATCTCAATTATATGAAATAAAAATAATGAACTAATATTCTGGATATATTAGTTCAAGATTACAACACATGGTTGAATTGTAAAAAATCAGTTAATAAAATTGCACTGAATAAAAGATTAGATCATATTATCATCACAACTTAGGGTTCATCACACCTAGACACTAAACAATATAGTTCCTAAACATAGAAAACAAAACCAATAACAAATATTCAGAAGAAAAAATAGAAATAAAAGAATTTATATTCTAAATCCCCCTTTTGTCTCTGATGAATCTTCTTGCAATTTGGATTGAATGATGCTTGCCATAAGATATTTTGACATAATCTTCGTATTTTTCCTTGTCCTTTGTTCATAACTACCTTTTTCTGTGTTTCTTATTACTCAAAAACACTTTTAATTTTGCCTCCTATAATTTGCCTCTGATAATATCTTTTTAAAATAAAAATAGTGTTTCTTGGATATACATGGTCACTTAAACGACCACGTAGGTTACCATGTATCTCCAAAACACCTTAAATTATGACTTTAAGCTATCATATAGATTCACATGGGCACATATACGGCCTTATATGTCAACATAAATAAGAATGTAGCTCTATATAGGCAAGGATTGTGTTGTTAAAGCTTTATACATTTATAAAGACTTATACAGTCACTGTACATGGTTGTGTAAGTCCACAATTGCTTTAAATCTTTGTTCTATGCTATGATTTCATCCAAATTCTTCTTCTTTTGGTTTATAAAGTCAATTATCACCTATAAACAAACTTAAAGTGAAATAAGTACTAAAAAAATACTATCAAACCATGAAATAACAAGCGAAACATGGTAAATATGGGTAGATAAATATAATCAATTAATCATTTATCAAACACTCCCACACTGATATGAGTCGTGTACAAAAAATAGAATTGAAAAACTCAAAATAGGGAAATTTGAGCTAAGCCCATGGTGGATCTAAAAATAGGCAAATAAATCAGTCCAGAAACAAATTACACAACATTCTCCACTTGTTCTGTAATTTTCACATAGCAAACATTCAATTTAGGCTTTAAGATCTTCTAAACATTTGTCTCCCAATATCTCTAGTTTCTATAGTACTAAAAATCAGACCATTTGGACTTCTAAACCATGAGATATGCACCAAACATCACAAACTGCTCTAATATAGGGCCAGCATCAGGTCACCATTTTCAATCTCAATTTCTAATGTAACAAATCCATAATTAATCTGATTCTCTTTTATAGATTTTTATTTCTATGTCTTAAGTTTCATTTCTAATTAGAACCACCTTAAAGGTCTAGAGTTGGAGTTATGGCTAAAACAATAGGGCTGGTTCAAGTGAACCGAGAACCTAAGACAAAATTTCACTAAAAGTTACTCTCTCTTGTCATATTCAACCAATTCCAAGCAAAGCAACACTAAGACATCATTCCATCAACCATTCAATGTCTAAATCAATCTTTTTACACATTCAAATATGCACATATACAGAAATTAACTAAGTATAGTCTCAAACCTTGAAATTTGCTAATTAGTTATTCTTCTAGTGCTTTTCCTTCCCTTCCCCTTTTGCTTTGCTTGATTCATCAACTACAAACGCCACAAATACATATCTCCCTCCCAATTGTAATTCTAACCATTCATAAGCAAAGTAAGAAAAGATGAAGATGAGAAGAAAAACACTAACTTTTATCTTGATTTTCACCTATGATTAGCTTGATTCCTTATGCAAAATGATGTGATTAAAGAGATGAAATGGAGAGGAGATAAGATGAGAAGAGAAAAATATGGAGGCAAAACCCTATACAAACGTCCCTCTCCCCACTCTTCTACTCCTCTTTTCATGAAGTTTCTAGCCTTAGACACATATTTCAATCTCATTGGACCATATGCTGATTTTTGACAAAATTGAACATTTGGTCCTTCTTCTTCCTTTAGTTCCCACATTAGAATATAAAATCATTAATTTATTTCATTCTAGTCCATATTTCACATATAATTATTCATGTCCATGCTGAAATGAAGAAATTACCAATTTACCCTACCTTTTAAATTTATTACCATTATGTCCATTACTATGCTTTGATATACTTAATTCTTTCATTTCTTAATATACCTTAGATATAATACATTACTTTTAGGGTATATATTGGGGCCTTACATTTCTCTCCCCCTTAAATAGAATTTCGTCCTCAAAATTCATATCTATATTGAATAGCTATAGATATTGAGTTCTCATCATCAATTCGAGTTCCCAAGTTACCCTTTCAATGTCATGATGTTGCCAAAGCACCTTTACAAGAGTAATTTACTTATTCCTTAACCACTTTACTTCTCTAAACAGGATTTCCTTTGGTTCTTCATCATATAAGAAGTCTAGTTGGACTTTTCTTTTGTACTGGTAACACATGTGAATCATCCAATCGGTATCTTTGTAGTATTGAGACAGGGAATAAATAGTGCAACTTAGATAGTTCCATAGGAAGAGCCAATCTATATGCCATTGGTCCAATTCTTCCAAGGATTTTATACGGACCTATAAATCTCAGACTAAATTTTCCATTTTTCCCGAATCTTAACACCTTTCTCCAGGGCAAAACTTTCAAGAAAACTTTGTCACCTACCGCATATTCAATATCTTTCCTCTTAAAGTCAATATATGATTTTTGTTTATCACTTGCAGCCTTTAATATTTTTTGATTTATATGGTAATCCAAAAACAATATTACACACAAATTAAATTCTTAATTAAAAATTGTTAAGAAACTACAATTTCCTTCATTACATATACAACCATTCTTTAATCAAAAGACACATCCAAAGGTACTTTTACTTCTAACAGTTGGCCTAAGTTCCTGCAGATGATCCTTGTGCCTTACTTCTATTACTTGGACCTTCATAGATTAACACTCATCTTAAGCTTGAAAGCTTAGTAAGGAAACACTTAATTTGTATGACCACTCATAGCAATCATTCCCTAAGCACACACACATTCATGAATATCATAAACTCATATAAACAAAAATGGCATAATTAAGAAAATTAAATAATACAATATGCTTCAATATATTATCCATATGCTATCGATTCACATTTATGAGTAAAATATCTATTTCCAAAGCTTATTAATACAAATTATTCATATTTTCATGTTGTATCTCTTATTTATAAAAGTTTAATTTCCTTTTTATGTTAAGCCTGCACATTCCTGTGGGTGTGGATAATGAGAGTTGTGGAATTCCGAAGATATCAAACTGTGGATACCTGAGGGCATCAAACTATAAATACCCGAAGGTATCAAACTGTGAATACCCATAGGTATCAGACTGTGGATACGTAAAGGTATCAAACTATAGAGACACTATGGTCTCAAAATGAAGACACCAGTGGTAAAATATGTTAATGTCAAATCATTTTCCAATTTCATAATTAATATAATGTCAAATCATATGATATTAATTTGAAACGTAAAATATGTTTTTAAGTTTATACATGCAAGTCATAACTTATCACCATTATGATATTATTCAAATCACAAGTATACATATGATTTATTTTATACATGTTTTGTTCAGTTCTGTCTCCCGATATACATTCACATAATTCCAGTATATAAATTCCTATACCTCATTTAAATATAAAACATGTTAAATTATACTGAATTGTCTTCACAAAATTAGTATGTGAACTTGTATAGTCATACTTCACATATCAAAGTAATAAATATGCATACAAATCATCTATATATATGTAAGTTTTATTTAGCATACATTATGCTCAATCTTAAATTCCATTATTTAGTACGTGTTTAGGTTAGAATTATGTTAGTTTGTTAATTATTTGTGTTTTAAGGGTTATTACAAGCCCTTGAGCTTAAATATTATGTTTTTAAGGTACCTTAATGTGTTTGCTAGTGTTTCAATGTTAATATCAAAGAATGGAGGAGTATCAAAAGACATTCGGGTAGAAACAATAGCTCATGATCGTGATAGAAGGCTCAGATGTAGGCCACAATTATGGCCTACAGGGCCATAGTCGTGGCGTACGTCAAACAGACACGCAGACACTCATGAACGTCAAGTTTTGAGAAATTGTTTTAGACCTTCCGGACCTCCAAAAAACCCTAGGGTTACCTAAAATATAAGAGGATATAAAAGGAACAAATAGAGGCAGAGAAATGAGCTTTTGCATTAGCTACCTTAAGAAACTTTAGAGAGAGATCATCGATAGATAAGAGGAAGAGAAGCTACAAGAGAGAAGAGGAGAAGAAGTTGGCTCGACGTACTTCCTGGATTAGGTGGTTTCTTGACATCGCTGCCTCCCGTCATCCATTTTAGATTGTATTTCCTGTTTCTTTCAGTTTTATTATTGTATAGAATTGGATTGAACAGTTGATGATAGGATATATAATATCGAGGATGTTCTAAACTCGCCTTTAGAATTTTATTCTTGAATTAATGAGAATTTGATTGTTTATGTGTTTACTGGATATTATTGTGGTTTGATTCCAAGATTACATAATTTGACAATAAACTAATAGGGTGAATCAAATGAAAAATGATTAAATTGGACTAACGAGAGTTAGGGATTTAATAAAAACCATAGTTAAATCAGATCGAGAACCTATGTGAAGAGAGATCTTGCATAGGTTTCCGATAATATATTAGAGAACTTCAGAACTAATTAGGGTTTTGGATAGGATGTGAATTAAGAGATTGCAAGCTCCATAATCTGATTAGGGTTTATGATTTAGGGTTAATGGTTATAATTCGAGAGAGAGTAATCAACCCTAGGATATTCTAGAGCCAACAATTCAATAATTCATAACCAATTAGTTTAGCATTAAGGATAGGTAAAATTCTCTTTCTCTTAATTGGTAATTTCTTTCGGTTGATTCTTGGGTTTGTTGCAAATTGCTTAGTAATTAGTATTTTCATATTTGATTCTTAATTTGATTTATTGAACTAAATTCTTGTATTAGTTTCGTTGCATCTTGAATTTTCGTTATTTGTTTTTGGCCTTAGATTTTAGGATTAGATTAGTTCCCTCCTCGTTGGATCAACACCTTTGGTACTATGCTAACAAACCATACGCTTGTGGATTATCGAAGGTTAATAATTAAAGCTTACACACAATCAAACCCCAATCATTTGGTTAAAAAAACAAAAATGAAAATCCAAAATAGTGCAATTTGGGCTAAGCTTACAATGGGTCTAAAAATAGGCAAACAAATCAGTCCATCAACAAATTACATGACGATCTCCACTTGTTCTGTAATTTTCACATATCAAAAATTAAATTTATTTTAAATTTCTTATAAACATTTGTCATCACATATCTCTAGTTTCCATAGCATCAAAAATCATACCATTTGAACTTTTAGACCATGAGATATGCACTAAACATCACAAGCTACTCCAATATAGGGCCAACATCAAGTTACCATTTTCAATCTCTATTTTCAATGTCATAAAGCCAAAATTAAGTCTGGTTACATTCTAGAGATTTTATTTTTATTTCTTAAGTTTCATCTCCAATTAGAATCACCCAATATGGAGGTCCATAGGCCGAGTTATGTCCAAAACTGTTGGACCCCGTCTCCGAGGCCCAACATTCAGGAACATAAGCACACATAAGCATGGAAGACCCATCTCCGACAACATACCGACCTCAATTTGGGGACATGCAATAGGAAATTCAGATCGGCTTCCTAAGAACATTTGTTCCTCACGGTCTAACGATTCTAACACCACTGGAAACGCTCAATTTGGATTAGAAATGAAAAAGTTGTGGCAAAAAATGTTATCTAAGGAAAACAGTCAAAATCGAGCACTACCGACTTCAGGTCAGAATTTGAAAATCGTAAAGGCTTAA
>JAOSBN010000179.1:15455386-15469714 GCA_027563595.1 Erythroxylum suave | reverse complement strand
CTTAATTAATGTTAATCTAACTTACTCAATTTAAGCTAATGATGCTTAAATAAAAAAAAAAGTTTTGGGGCTAACAAAGCAACTTTGCTCAATTGTTTTGATTGGCATTTACATAATGCCTTAAGTACAATTCTAATAGTGCATTCACTCTCTCAATTCTCCCATCCATTTATGGGTGAAAGCTAATGGAAAAGTTAAGTTCAAACCTCATTAGCTTAAATAGCTCCATCCATAATCTTCCCTTAAATTGAGTAATCTCTATCGCTCACAATTATCTTAGGTTCCCCAATACTTTGCTATATGTTTAAAGAATAATCATGAGGTATCCTTGGCTATATATTTCGTTAATATGGGGATGAACACTACATAGTTGCTCAACCGGTCTACTATTAGTATAGTGTTGCCATATCCTTTAAATTTTTATAGGGATGTAATAAAATCCATGTAGATACTCTCTCATAGCTTCTTTAGAATAGGTAATGGTTCTAAAAACCTAGTTAGTTGGTTTTAATTTAATTTTTCCTGTTGTTAAACGAGACACATCTTCACGTAGAGTTAAATGTCATCACACGTCTATGGCCAATAATATATGTGCTCCACAAGTACCAATGTATGATGCACCATAAGATGTCCTACCCATTCAAATTCATGAAACTCCTTATTGATTTCTTTCCATGGCCCTTTACCACTGAAACACATAATATTGATCACCTTTAATGATAAACATTCCATTATAAAGCAAAAAATTGTTATATCACCCTATGGCTAGCCAACTCTAATAAACTATTGACTTGCGGTCTTGTTTAAGTCCTTCCTTTATCTGGTCTACTAAAGGAAAACTTGGATTTATGATGGCAACAAGCTCCTTTTTTCTATTAAAGGCATCAACAACCAAGTTGGCCTTGATGGGTTTGTATTCCATCACGAAATCAAACTCTAATAGGAGCACTTCCATCTAATTTGTTTTGACATTAGTTTCTTTTATATGAGGAAGTAGCTGGTGGTGATATCATCCATCTTCATCATAAACTTTAACCCTAGAAAGTAATGTCACTAAATCTACAAGTAATGTACCACCACAATCATTTCCTTCTCTTGGACCATATAGTGATGCTCAACCTTATTTAGTTTTTGATTCTCATAAGTGATAAGATGGCCATCTTATATTAAAACACCACCAAGTGCATATTTGAAGTGTTGGTGTGTACCTTATATGACTTGGTGTAATCAGGAAGGGTTGACACGAATTATTCGTCACCTTTTACTTTAACACCTCAAATGCCTTCTTGTAACTTGTATCCCAATTCCATGCTCTATTCTTTTTCAATAGATCAGTAAATGGAGAAGCGAGGGAGGAATAGTCATTGTTGATAATATTTGATGAGGCCAATGAAGGAACATAATTACGAGATCTTCTTTGGTGGTTCCAGTAGCATCTAGAAGTGTTGAAACTTCTTTAGTGCATGTTTCCCCTTTCTCACTACAATTTAGGAGGTTAATTAAAATTAATATGAATTACAAACATCTCTAATTTGGTTCCTACTACTGCTTGCCAAAATTAATTATATAGAAAGAGATTCATATCAAAATTAAAAATAACTAAGAGGTTTAGATTTCATTTCTTTTCTTTTCGCATGCAAGCTCTCCTCGACGATTTATCTTTCATCAACGATGAAGTTGTCCTTCAATGTTGCATGTGTGGTGGTTTGTTTCATTAATTTTTGTTATTGGTTTCTTCAGAGACAATACAAATCAAACTTTTACTTTAAATTTCATTTATTTTTTTATTTCTCATTATAATGCAAATGCAAAGCAAAATTCTATCTCTCTATAGTGTAACATAGGATGCAATGTTAATTTAAAAAAGAGCGAAAGAAATTGTATCAAGATTAGTGTATGGAGGGATGTACATAAGAATTGAATGTTACATATGACAAAAATGAAATGTATTTCAAAGTGAATACACACAAAACTAATCAAAATTATTTTCCATCTAACAAACCAAAATTAGTTATTGATGAGACAGTTCAATGATAGAATTTTAACAAAAATCATTGAAATGTACAAAGAAGCTGAATATATTTGTTAATTCAAGCATATGTAAATCAATAAAGATAAGACTGGGAAAAGAAAGGGCGACAGATTTTGTTAATGAATGTGTCAAGTTGTAAGGTGTACGTATAGAAGTTAAAGTTTAATCATACTGGGTTGTCAGTACAACATATAAGGAATTAAGAGACATTTTTGTTACATGTCATAAAATTACATTTTATGTAGAGAACTATAGTAATATAAAATTCATATCATACTTTTTCTAGTTCAAAAGGTTTTATGTTTACTTTGATGTTATAAGAAGACGATAGGGACATTAGAGACCTATTTTAAAGATAGATGGTTACTTTCTGAAGGAAAAGTTTTAAGGCAAAATGTTAAGTGTGATAGGGAGGGATGGGGGTTGCAGGGATGTATCTATTGTGCCACAATCTTAACCTTTTTACCAACAAACTATGCAAGACTTAATTATTATTTGGCTCAATCAAGTTAACCTTACTCAAAGATGCTAGGCACCAAGCTAGGTTAACTAATAAAGAGCACAGGAGATTAAAGGAGAACTTGGAGAATGCTTTCTGTTACAAATAATATTTCATTCATTCTTATTTACAAATGAAGTCTTGAAGGCTATATGTATCCCCCATCCCTTTAATGTATGGCTAAAATTTACTTAATCTAACTATCTATAATGCTCCTCTATATAATTATATACGCATCAAGTAAATTATATAATTACTTGCAAGGTTCTATGATAGTTGTGCATTAGTCTATGTTTTTATAAGTAATTGGCATGTGTTTCTTGCATAATAGTTGATTATTGTTATAGTTTAGGATTCATTTTATATATTTTTGTTTAGTTTGATCGTCATTATTGTTCTTTTGTGTTTGATGTTAATTTTGGGTAAGAATTGATTGTTTTTGTGTAAAAAGGAAGATTAAGCAACTTGGAGATTGAGCTAGGGACCAAAGAGGAGAAGAGAAGAGGAGACATTCTGTTTCCCATGATCGAGGGAACTTTAATCAGAGACATTATGTAGGGCTCAATTAAACTTGGGATTTTGGGACTATATAACACATTAGATGAAAGAGGATGAAACCCCTCTATAGAAAAGAGCCTCCTTGAGTGAAGAACATAAGTTTTAAGCCTTGAGGAAGGATTGAAATCAAGGATTGTCATCAGGATTGGGAAAATAACACATTGTCATTAAAATTTTTAGATTTTGGCAAAGAAGAGAAGGAGTTTTTTATTCAATTTTATGTTAATTTAATCTCTTCTGATCTTTGTACAATGGATTATTTGACTGTTGATGATGTTATGGAAACCATGAGTGGTTGATTTAGTTTTAGGGATTGATTTTGATTAATTTGGTTAAAACTCATATTTTATTGAATTGAATGAAAGTTGTCTTTGATGATTGTTAATTTTATTTCTATCTTACAATAAATCGAGAGAGTGAGTAAGAAAGATTATTTGTACAATAAGTAAGAAAGATTATTTGTACAGGATTGTACAACAAGTATTGGTAACTTATAGACTTACAATCGTCATATTAATTGATTAGTTAGAAGAGAGATCTCAACTAATTCTATTAATCACCCATAGGATAGTTTAATAACTAGTTAAATCAGTGAAGTGATTGGGTAGGTTGAGAGATTATTCAATTGTCTTCATTTAATTTGATTAGGGACAATTAATTACACCTTGAGAGAGGGTAGTTAATACATTCAAAAATCTTTGGTGAGACACAATTCAATTAATAAAATAGGAGGGAGACAAAATAGGCAAAAGTAATCTCTAATATTTAAATTCTTGAATTCCAATTTTCTACATTTTAGTTTTGTCTATTATTCATTGTTAGTATTTCAATTTTAGTTTAATTTTTCCAAATTATTTTCTTTAAAAAATATTTTTCTTAAATAAAGTTTTGTCTGAATTAAGTGGTGAATGAGCATTAATCCCTATGGAATCGATATCTGCCTTTTAACCACAAGTCACAACCCATACACTTGCAATTTTTGAGCATAAAGTGAGTAGATTATTTTACATAAATCACACTCAACATTCCATAAGGTTTAGAAAATTCTATCCTTTTTTTAGAGTTTTAGAAGATTTTGGGACCAAACCTCCCCTGTGGGCATCAAAACATACAAGGGCTGACATTTTTAACCACTCAATTCAACATATCCTTAGCACTTACTCTGTGTATGCTTTAATGGTCCTTATATTCATTCGATCTTCTACATTTAAGGGTCACTGCAAGAATAAAAAAGGTCATTTAAACTAAAAGTTGACATTTTATTGACTAAGCCTAAAACAGTTTTCTCTATTTCTAATTTTATTTTCAATTAAGTTATAAAAAAATTCTACCACTACTATCATTAATAATATTAGTCATAAAAAATCAAAAGAAAAGGATAAATAAGATGTATGAGAAACCCAACAAAACTCAATAGTAGTATATTGGAATATTTTGCCTCTATCTTTGTGAGCACACACACCTCTTTATCTTTGTAGTTCTAGTCCAACTCCAACAAATAAGTGATTTGTGTTCCAATTAAAAATATTTTAATTAAATTGAGATAGAACATGAAATCGATTTTATGTAATTCATACTCGAAAAGAACTAGGAAAATAAATAGAATCATCACACAATAATCGATATAATCATTCAAGTAAATAATAGTCTATCAAACAAAAAAATCCATCACAAAACAAAAATAAAGATTTTGAAAAGAAGTTGACAAACATAAAAATTGAGTTAGAGAGACATGTTGATAAATAGCCAGAGAAGAAGACAGATAACAGAGATGTTCAATTAAGAAGGAACATAGAAGAATTAGAGAAGAGAGAGGTTGCATTGCCAAAGCATAAGGAGAATATGATTTTATTTCTATTATTACTTATTTGTTGTTTTTAATATTTGATTTCATATTATATCACACTCTTATTAAAAATAAAAATTTAAGATTATGTAAAATCTATTTTGTGATTTCTTATTTTATCTATGATCAAGAACCAAAACTATCAAAAATAAAGAAAATATAACTATATTCTCAACTTCACCTCTTTGTTTTTTAACTTTTCCTTCAATTCATATAGGAAGAGAGAATGAAGAGAAAATGATAATTGAGGATGTACGATAACATTGTTTAGGGTTTCAAAGTCAAATATTCTGAAACAAACTCTATAAAGAAAACAACCCCTAACCACCAACACTTTTATAAATTTTTCTTATATGTAAATCACCAATCCTACATAACATGAATGAGTCTTCATCTAAATGTCCTATATTTGATTTTTTAAGGTAAACAATAAGTCCTTTCACATATTTAAACTTAACTATCTTAATTAGTTTTAGGTTTTGCTTTCCATAATGAAATAGCCTAGTAAAATATCCATTGGGAATATAAGCTTTCGGAGAATATCTAAGTGTTCTAAAGATATAAGATTCAAGAGCCATGTACAAACTTATTAGAAGTTAAAGAATAATATTTATCCATTGGTAGTTAAAGGGAATGATCCTAGACATCTTCACAAAAACAAAAGATTAGCTAATTAAAAAAACCATTTGTTTTTCAAACTAGCTGAGAGAGTGATGTAGTTACCCCTTATCAAAAGCCTTACTAATGTTAATTTTCAAAGAAAAGTGCCTACCTGCTCCTTTGGTGTTATAGTGTTTGAAAAGGTCCCTAGCTATAAGGATATTATCACTAATGGATCTACCTGCAATAAAAGCAACTTGTGGAAGATTTATGATATTAGGGAGAATAGGCTTCAACTTTTTTTATAGGATTTTTCAAATGATTTTATAAAATATAGAGCTACATGATATAGGTTTTTAGCCTCTTAAATAGTTGATGCAAGAGATTTTAGGAACTAGCCATAAGAGGGTTTTGTTCCAAACTTCTAGTGGTTCTCCAATGAAGAAAAATTCCTCCACAACTTTATATACATCCTTCATGATAAGAGGCCAAGCTTTTTGGAAAAAGTTGGCATTGAAACCATTGATCCCATGAGCTTTGTTTGGATCAATGTTCCATAAAGGTTTTTCAATTTCCTCTATAGTAACATGTCTACGTAAGTTTTCTCCTTATTGATTAGGGAGAGGGTTCTCAAAGAGTGGGTTCGAGCTTATGACCTTATCTATTTCTACTTTAGAGCCAAGAATTCTTTCACAATATATTTCAGTGTAATCCAATATTTCCTTTTGATAGAAGGGGACTCCTATTTCATCTTGGATGGAATGAAAACTATTTTTGTTGCTTCTTAACAGAAGACTCCTCTAGACGTAATGATAGTTTAAGTCCCCTCCTTTTAACCAGATGACCCTGGATTTTTGTTTGAACATTGAGTTTTGAGTATGAAGTGCATCCAGATATTTGTCAAGGGTATCTTTCTTTTTATTATGTTATAACCAGACATGTTGTAAAGCTTATTTTGAATGTAATTGAGTTTATCTTTTGCAATTTATGCTTCCTTATTGTAATCTAAGTTAAGCTTCAGATGTAGCTTCTTAGTTATGCTTTTATATCTAGCATTGTCTTAAACAATTAAAAGGATTTATAACCCACAACTTGCTTTTAGAGGCCCTTCTATACTACTTCTTAGAATTCCTACTTTCTAAGAGATAATTGAACTTAAATAGAGAGGACCTCTTTTTAATAGCACAAAAATTATGAAAAGTTATAAGACTATGATCAAAGCATAGGCTCTCATGGTAATGTGCTTTGTAATTTGGAAGCTTTAAATCTAATCTTGATTAATAACACATTTGTCAAGTTTCTTTCTTATTTCCAGATACCCTCCTTTTTTTTTGTCTATGTGTATAGGAAACCACTAAAGATTAGATTAGTTTCTCTTTTAAAAGCCAGGCATGAGCCTAACTCCTTACTTGGTTTAGTAATAGACCTAGCTCCTTCTGACTCAAAATGGTATGCAGTATAATTGAAGTCTCTTAAGAGTAACCATGGTCCTGATATCATTGCACTTCGGTTAGTGAGCTCTTGCTAAAGAGCCTCCTTCTAAAACTGATGATTGAAAGCATATATAAAGCTAATCCAAATTTTTCCTAGACCTCCATTTTCCATATGTAGATGAATTCTTAAAAGGAATATTGCTTCTATAGGATTTTGGTTTGTTCAGAGTTGTAGGCAACATCTATTCTCCATTCATAATGAGGGTTATGGTTTGTTATTGTTTTCCACTTTTTCAAGAACTAGGAGTTTTTACATGCTTCACTACTTAGCTTAGTTTCAAGTAATATGAAAATGAATGGCTCAATAATATTAATGAAATCAGCTATCAGAATATGTTTTATGGAATCATTTATACCTCTTGTATTCTAAGTAGTAATTGACATATTAGTTTTCTTCTTGGCTTTATGCCCAGACTTCCTTTTCTCAATTGTTGTGAATTCCTCTTACTCTAGGGATATTTCAATCGTATTTTGAGCTATCTCCTTCCTTTTTTATTTTTATGGGTGAATAACGTCAATTGGATCTATTCCATCTATTTAAGAAGCATTTATTGCATAAATTTCCCAAAGAATTTATCGTACCTTCTCTTTCAACTTGGCTAGTTCTCTATGCGTAAGAGGGGTTGTATCAATTTTTTGGTCTTTTTAAGTTTGGGGGCTTGTAGTATTAAGGTCATTTTCTAAAAACATTGGCGAATTGGCTCTAATTGCTTTTATGTTAAGTGATCCCTACACAGCTCTATTTTCTATTTACTGCTGGTGGTTGGTAGAATCCTCTAACTCCATAAGCTCCTCACAAGATCCTATCTTGAACCTTCTTCCTATTTGTTTCCATTCTTTCCCCTAGGTTTTTAAGAAAAGGCACCATTTTTAAGATACCATGATAGTGTCTTGTACTAACTAGTCCCTCTTATTTAGTTACATCAAGGAATTGTATCAGGTAGGCCCCTGGAAACGTCCACATTAATGCAAATTGTGGCATATCTTATGCATTTTCTTATGGTTGTAGCCTCGTCCATACAAAAAAGCTTTCCAATATATCTTACCATGGAGCTTAGGCCCTCTGTACCCCAGTATGCTTCTAGTGGATTTCTTGCAATTTGATGCCTGATTTCCACATTTGGAGGAGGAGAGGATGAATTTGCACATGTTTAAAACTAACGTCTATTATCTCTTATACTGAGGAGGTGACATTAAATCTGAATAAAAAGAGATTGTCCTCATCCAGCAGGATGTCTAATAATCCTTTATTCTTTTAGAGCTTTATAGTCCAATGCTTCACCACTAGGAAGGGAAGATGATTACTTAGGAAAAATCCTATGATAATGAAGGATTAAGATATTGCTTCTTTCTTCAAGATCTCCAAAGGAGGGGAGATTGTCATTTCACCATCAAAGCTAGGTGGAGAGAAGTGTAAGGTGGAGCATCTCCAAGGATTGCATTCCATGTCTAATTCATTTTCCTAGACCCCATGATGTAGTTGGGAACCTCTATAAGCTGAGGGGACTGCAAGGTTTAAAGGTTTGTGCTTAGCGAGGTGGAGAAGGTGGAGGGTGGTAGGGGAAAGTCTTGATGTTAGGGTACCAATGTGGACATTTTCAATGTTTTAAGAGCGTGAAAGAGAGAGGTTTTAATAGTTAGTTACCATAAATGGTAACAAAAAAGTGAGGGAGGGATGTGAAATGACCAAAAAACCTAGTTTAGTTCTCAGGCAGAGAGGTTGAGCAAAGGCAAGACACTTAAGCATAGGTTAAAGGCTAAGTGGGAAGAACGCAAGAATGAGGGGGAGGAGAAGGGAACCTATATGTAGCTTTGGTCACCGTAGTTATAAAGAGAAGCTCAAGGAAATGTTTCTAGACTTCATTTCCATTCATTCCTTTATGAGTCATGTATAAGATATTAAAGATAATAGCTTATAAGAGGGATACCATTAGTTTAATATTTATTGTTACCCTACTAGTCCTTTCACCTTTTGGCATATCAAAAACCTTTCTTACTCTTATGATTAGAAGACAATGTTACTTGAATGCCCATCTTAAGAAGTTAATGAGAATATAAGACAATTCTGAAGGAAATTTTTCGAAGGCCATAATTATTTTTTTCCATGTTTAAATTATGAAAGAGTATGATGACATTTTTATTTTGTAGCTCATATTAATGGAAATCCACGTGATATGTTGAGGACCCTATTTTTGCTACATTAACAATGTTATATTGTTTGGACTTCTACTCCATTTTGTTTACATGTCTTTCTAGTAATAGGCAACAACAATAACAACACCCAGTGGAAGCCCCGCTGAGGTGTGAGGTCTGTAGAGGTCTAATAGTATGTAGCCTTACTCCTACCTAATAAAGAGGTTGTTTTTTGATAAACTCACATATAAATGCATCATGAAGTTACTACAAAATTTTAAGTAGATGTGCATAAAAAATAAAATTAATAAATGTGAAGTACACAGTTTAATAGCACCTACAAGAATACGAATGCCCTTATTAAGAGAAATCTTTTACCTGTATCCTAGTAAGTCAAATTTTTCTATTACGGGTCAAGCCCTCGATAAGATCTGTCTGAGCCATATCATTCTTGATTGCTTCCCTCAATTCTTTTTAGGCCTTCTAGTTTTTCTCTTACATTATCTAGGTATTATTTCTTGCATCTTCTCACTGGAACATTAGGATGTCTCCTTTAACATGTTTGAACCAGTTAAGTCTTGTCACTCTCAATTTGTCATCAATACCTGCCACTTTTATTTTTCTCTTATCATTAGATTCTTAACCTGATCTCTTCTAGTAACATTACACATTCACTGGAGCATCCTCATCTTTGTCACCAAAAGCTTAATTATAAGTGTTTGCTTCAGCGATATCTTCTTTTTCATTTTTCACATGTTTTCTTTACATTACTTTCGTTAGTTATTTTAACTTTATTTTATTTTCTTATTTCTAAAATCCAAAACCCCCTTAACCTAAACACCGATTAAGTTCATTTCAACAACTTTACACACACACTCTATGGGATTGACCTAGACTCACCACTGCTATAGTAGTAGCCTAGTTTTTATTTTGACTAACATTATGACGTGCTGTCAATCCACTAAAAATAGCAATGTGGAAAAGGGAAAAGTTGAAAACATTTTATAAAGTAACCAGTTTAGGAACCTAACCAAAATTTAAAATATAGAGATATTGAAAAATCTCTCTTCTTTGTGCCCTAAAACTTTTTTTTTAAAATACAAAGATAAAGGATTTCTAATCTAAGAACAAGACAGGCAAAAAGAAAAGATTTTTCTTTTATTTTCCTTGTAAAATTAAGATCTTTGTGATGAGATCGCACAGATGAATGAAAGAAAACAAGAAAAAAGAAGATAAAAAAAATACACAACAACCAAATGAAATGAATGTACAGTAACACAAGCAAGCAAACTAAAGTGGGAAGAACTCAAAAAGTTATGTTTACAAGAATTTCATAGATGTTCGCTTCCTTCTTCATCTTTCTAGTAATAGGATAACGAAAGATAATTATATAATATAATTTTAATTAAAAATAGAAATGTTTAATTCAAATTTGTTTCCTAGTAGAAATAAAAGTATGGTAAGTCTCCTTTCAGTGTTACAAATATGTTTCGGATCAAAAGCATATGAACAAAGTAAAATAAAAAATACAACCCATCTGATAACCCTCTAACCACCATACTTCTGACACCCATACTCTTGACATCCATCGGCACTTATACTCTCGATAACCCTTCGACCACCTCTCCCATATCTTTTTTGATAAGAGTCTCCTCCTATTAGCCATTACCACCCACATCCTCTTCTTCTAATAACCCAACCTTCTGACAACCCAACCTTTGATTCTCAACCTTTGACACCTTCTTTTTTCAACAACCAGTTCGAAAGCTACTCTCACCTTACCGACAGTCTTTTACCTTCACACCTTGCTCCTCCCTCCAACAACCTGTCCTCTTTCTGTCTTCTATAGCCTTGAGCTCACTCTTCCCCTGTCATGTTAAACTAGTCACCTTATACCTATTAAATCTTCCTCTAACCTTACAGAAATGGACCTTCCAGTAAATACCCAACCCATTCCTTAGGCTAATGCAAACCCCAGTCATTAATATAGTTAACTTTCCACTATTATGAGGTAATTGAGAAAGGAAGCAACAAAGACTGGAGAAGGATAAGACTATATAGAGATCCATTGTAGGAGATTCTAGGAACTTAGGAAAACTTAGATATATAGAGTCAGATGGGGACAAAGTGATCCAAGATATAATGGAAGTCCTACAGTAATGTGCTAAGAAGTGGATTACATCTCTTGTGGCTCACTTTTGTAAATGAGGTTAGCTTTTCCAGTTGTTAGCAAGTAGAAGAATGTTGTATGGAGGACTAAGGGATTGGTGAATGCTATGGTAAACGAGGATGAAATCTTTATTTTCAAGTTCAACATCAAAGAAAATGCATAGAAAGTGTTGATACCTAGGCTATGGTATATAATGGGGAATCTAATTCTTGTTAAGAAGTGGAAGCCTGGAGTTACCTTGGATAGGAGCAAGCTTCATTTAATTCCTTCATGGGTGAATATTCACAAAGTCCCCTTTATGTATTAGTCTGTGGAGGGTATGAGCTATATATTGCGAATAACATTGGAAAATCTTTAGGGTTAGATGAGAATACTGCCTTAATGAAGAGGATTGGGTTTGCTAAAGGTTGTGTTGATAATGATATATTAAGGAAGCTTCTAGATACCCTTAGCACTATAAAACAATATGAAAAAGGAGAACTTGTAGAGGATTCAATAAGAGGAACTTACATATAAAGATTAAAAATGAAAGAAGAGAAATAGGTGTAGAAAAGAAAAGTGAAGTAAGAGGGGAAGCTGATAAATAAGGGAGGTTTATGCTAAGAGAAATGTATCCTAGCAGAAGGAGAGGCATCATTTGAAGAGTAGAATTTCCAATGCATGAATCAAGAGGATAATCAAGTGGTTAGGAATGGGAAATAGGAAAAGCATTAGGAGGAGAGTACTTTGTGATAATAGGCTTCAATCCTTAGAAAGTGGAAGTTGTGAAGCAACTTGAAAACGATTAATTGATACATTGTGATGTCTTGATTAAAACTAGTAGGACAATAGTTGCAATTATAGTTCTGTACACAAAAAACTATAAATTCCAAAGAATAAATACATTGAATGAGTTGAAGAAAATAAGAAATTTAATGAGTCACTCTAGACAGTCATCAGAGATTATAATTGCACTCTCAAATTCGAAGAATCAAGGCAAGGGAGAAGATAGAACCAAGTAAACTAATGAGAACTTCAGGAAATGGTGGAGAGGATAGGATTGGCTGATATGATATGGTTTGGTAACTTTTATACCTAAAATAATAAGCAATCGAGAGAATGATTTTTATTGAGGAAATTGAATAGATGTACGGTTAATGATAAGTGGATAGAGAAACACCCAGTAAGAAGTGTTATGTTTGATGATCCATCTATATCAAATCACAGTACAATCGTACTGGCATTGTTAATAGATGACAGGAAGAGGAAGGCTTTGTTTAATGTAACAGCCTAAACCATCCTCCCATAGATATTGTCCGCTTCGGGCTTTAGGCCCAGCCCAAACACTCACATTTTTGTTCTTCCTAGCCCAGCTAGGAAAATGTGTCTTTGGGGAAGAGGTATCCATACCCTTATAAGGCATACTTCGTTCCCCTATCCAGCCAATGTGGAATCTCACACTATCTATCCCTTAGGGCCCAGCCTAGCTGGCACAATGGGTCAGGAACCAGCTCTGATACCATTGTAACAGCGCAGACTGCCCTCCTATAGATATTGTCTGCTTTGGGCTTTAGTCACGACCTGGAACCACATCAGGCACATGACATCTACCGCATACCCACGCTAAGGATACTCACGGTATCCTTAACTTAGCTATGCAAGGCTAACTGAATATCAATCTCAACGATAATACAAATTGTTCACACATAAAGTTATTTATAAACTACAAGATAATCAAAAGTTAATTTACAAAATTTTAAGCATATCGTCATAATCATTTTAATAAAATAGTAAAACAGTTAAACGATAAAACAGTTCTTGAGCCACTATGCAACTAAAGTACAAAACATAAACTACCCACGTGCAGTAATATCCCGAAACTGTCAAAAGACCGCACGATCTACTCAGAACTTCAACCTCACTAAAATAACCTGCATGGTTAGAAAGCGGAGGGGGGTGAGTACAATATGTACTCTTTGAGCAGGAAAAACATATGTTTCGAACAGAACTCAATACACACCAAGATGGTATGGATAACCTATAAGGTGAACTTACAACATATAGAAACACATAGGCCTAGCTTATGATTACAACATATAGAAACACATAGGCCTAGCTTATGACTCAACGTATACTGGTTAGGAATCATATAGGCCCAGCCTATTAGTTCACTCATCCGGTGAACATAGGATCTAGTTCCAATGCACAAAAGCATAAAAACATCATATGTATAAATCAAATCTCGTCATAAAAACAATTATCAGGGTAAGCCAAAACAATCATGTGTGACACCACTAGTCTGCCAAACTAGTATGCACACCCACAAATCCGTGATGTTGGCTTGACTTCATTCGTGGTGAGTCCGAACTACAGTCGACAAGAGCATCATGACCTTAGGTGATGACCTCGTTGGTGTCCAGACCCTAGGTGTGGAATCACCTGTAAGTCCCGTAGAAAGGTGTCAATACGGGGACTTGAGTTTTATGTATCAGCGTTAAGGGTACGACGGTCACTAAATTAGTTGTGCCCAGCACAAGATTGGCCAATCGTTTCCTCACTAATCATAAAAAATATATAGAAATATTAAGAACACAAAAATCAAGTAAGGCACGATGCTTTTATTTATCGGTCCAATCGATAAAACGAAACCTTGTTATGGCTCTAAGCCAAAGGAGAATATAAACTTGCAACATACATGATTCGATTATGCATATGAAAATTCGACAAACATTATCTTATAAAATAAAAGCCAATTTTTGTGCTTCAAATACATAGCTGTTCAAAACAATGTCATTTCATAAATACTTAAGCATATCAGTATCCATTGGAGATTCAATTCTACTAAGCATTACCTAGGTTCAAAATTCATATACAAGTCGTCATACATGTCTTAGGGTGATCTAATCTCATATGAGAAATATAGTTTCCCCAACTCCACTTTTTCTTCATCATTTCGGCCCAACCTTAACCAACATACACCTTCTTCATTCTTCATCATCAATTCATATTATACATGCA
>JAOSBN010000179.1:15444259-15455286 GCA_027563595.1 Erythroxylum suave | reverse complement strand
CATGAATTAGGAGTCAGCAAATGCATAAATACTTAAGAAAGCAGGGCCAATTCATAGTATAAATCTGGTTCAATCAGAGACGATTTGCTTTTGCTTGAATTGTTTGTGACATATTAATAGAGCATTCAAAACATATATTAGGTAACTAAAGTGATTAAAACCCCCCAACATACATTTAATATCCACTTAATAATCTCTTTATTCAACATATCACCTCATATATGACATATTCAAATGTAAATGTAAATATACAAGTTCAATGTTTAAATGCAATCTCCAATTTACATTTATAATTGCAATTTTAATTACTAGGCATATCCCCTTGTTCATCAAGTTCCGTTTTTCACCATACCCTTTAATTACATCAATATAAATTTTTTATCAACCATTAGTGACTCTAGGCAATGCTTCTTTGAGGACATTCATATCTTATATTCAATGTCTCATTCTTAGCCTCTATAAGAATATTGCCTTCTTCAAGCTTAATTATAAGGATTGTGATATGTAGTTCTTGTTCCAATTCTAATTTAATGCAAGGGCCAAAATTGCAAAACAATCCCTAAGGTTTACATTGACGTCTAAATTGGACCCTAATGTTTTAGGGTGTTCAAAATGAACCTTGACTACTAATGGTGTTAAACCTCCGTTAGTTAACTGTTGACGTGGAAATTTTTTTTATTGACAATAACTGTTTAAATTTTTTTTGAAATGGGACCCAAAAGTTATTTTTTTTCAAGGCTCTAATTCCCTAGAACTCCTCACTTTCCTCACTAAGACATGCAATACAAGAAAACATCAAGGGTACACTCATCAAGACTCAATCTCACCTTCTCCATTTCAACATAAGCCTTAATAGCTTCTTCAAATGTGCCTGCTTGTCTATAACCTTCAATCATACGATTTTAGGAGCTCTTGTTATCCTAGAATCGTTCATCTTCGTCAATACTACTTCAAATTCCTAGTACATCCCACCTCTGGTAAACATGTAAATCAATGAATTGAAAGTCTTAATTAGAGGCATGCTTCCCATTTCATTCCTGGTATTCAACAAAACAACAGCCTCTTTATACAATGCAGCCTGTCTGTAGGCTTTAATAATGCCTTTGTATGCCCTTAAATGAGGAACTATCTCATTCTCACTTATATGAAGCAAAATCTTCCTAGCATCTTCGTGCAAGCCTCCTTTCCCAGAAGAGAAGATCAATCCCTCTTAAGTTCCCATATTTGGCTCCACATTCTCCTTAACCATATCATTGAATAAGGTCACCACCTCCTTAAAGTTCCCACCTTCACCAAATAATTGGATAAAAATATTATAGGTAGTACCATTTGCTTTGTGTTAGTTACTTTCATCTCTAAGAAACATCATCATACCTCTCAATCTCCCATACAAATTAAACAGCACACTATATGTAACCGCATTTGGCAAACAACCAGCAACCTGCATCTGTCTAAACACTCCTATTGCATCCTTTTTATTCCTTAATCTTGTATATGCCTCTAATAACACATTATACAAGGAAATGTTAGGTAAGTTTCCACTTGATTCCATTTCCTTAAGTAACACACCGACTTTCTCCAAACTTTCAATTTCCCAAAAGTCTCAATAAGATAACTATAAGTATTAATATTAGGCAATATCCCACTTTCATTCATATTCCTAAAAACCATATCAGCCTCATCCCCTAATCCTTTGGTAGCATAGGCACTAAGTAGTGTGTTATAAGTTACTATATCAAGTTGTATTCCTTTTTGCCTTATTTTTGTGAATAAGTCCAATACACCATTCTAAACCACCTCTGGCACAAGAATTTATCATGATATTATAAGTCAATATACTTAGCAACACCTTCTCTTCCTTAATTCTCTTTAGAAGCTCCAAAGAAACCTAATAGTAACCGTGATGACCATACGAGTTGATAAGAGTAGTGTAAATGAAAACACTTCAAGGCATGCTATATGTGGGCATTTTGTCAAATATCTCAGAGCACTTCTCAAAAAGGCCTTCAATGAACAACCCCTATATGAAACGTATAACCACCTACACACAAACACCCAAATTCATGTACATACAGTCATGGCATACAATTATATTCATTTATAAGGACTCATCTGTCTATTCTAATTTATACATATACATATTACCAAAATTTCATATGCCTTAACTTTATCATTTAAAAGTAGTATCACAACATTACATTTATATGGTAATCCAAAAGCGATATTACACAAAACTTAAAATTTTAATTACAAACTGTTAAGAAACTACAATTTCTTTCATTACTTATACAACCATTCTTTAATCAAAAGACACATCTAAAGGTACTTTTACTTCTAACAGTTGGCCTTAGTCCGTGCAGATGAACCCTATGTCTTAGACCTACACGGATTAACACCCGAGCTGAGTTTGAAAGCTTAATGAGGAAATATTTAGTTTACATGGTCACTCACAACAATTATCCGCTAAGCACTCACACATTCATGAATATCATAAAATCATGTAAACAATAATGGTATGTCATAATTAAGCAAAGTTCATTATGCAAATATGCTTTAACCATATGCCATAAATTCACATTTATAAGGCAAATATTGATTTCCAAGTCTCATCAATACAAATTATTCATGTTGTCATGCTATATCTCATATTTATAATTGTTTAATTTCCTTTCTGTGTTAGGCTTGGACATTCTTATGGGTGTGGATAATGGGAGCTATGGATGTACAAAGAAATCAAATTGTGGATACTCGAAGTTATAGAACTGTAGATACCAAAGGTATCAAACTGTGGATACCTAAAGGTTCGATACTTGAAGGTATCAAATTGTGGATACCAGGGGTATCAAACTATGGATACCTAAAGTTATCGAACTGTAGAGACACTATGGTCTCAAAATGAAGACACCAGTGGTGTCAAACTATAATAGCTGCACTGTATGCCTATAGTCATGCTTATCTATTTATCACCGAGATAATGAAGCTGGCACTATAACATTTCCTTTAACCATTTTTCAATTTCATAATTAATATATGGACAAATTAGATGATATTCAATTAAAAACATAAAATCTGTTTTTAAGTTCATATATGCAAGTCATAAATTATCACCATTAGGATAGTATTCAAATCACAAGGACTCGTATGATTTATTTTGTATATGTTTTGTTTAGTTATCTTGTTTGAGGTACTTTCAAATAATTCCAGTATATAAATTCCTATACCTCATTGAAATATAAAAATGTTAACTTGTACTTAATTATATTCACAAATTAGTATATAAACTTGTATAGTCATGCTACACACTTATAAGCAATAAATATGCATACAAATAATTTATGTGAATGTAAATTTTCTTTAGCGTAAATTAGACTCAATCTTAAATTCCAATGTTTAATTACCCAATTTACATATGGTAAGCCATATTTCATTTATTTCTAGGTGTATGCAATTTTTTAAAAGCATTGAAAAATTTTCAAATGTGTAAAAATCGGATGTGGACAAACTCAAAATAGTGCAATTTCCTTCCTATCGTGTACACTACCCAGAATTCATACCTCCATTTGTTCTGAAATTCTCACATATAAAACATTCAAATGAGGTTTCTAGTCTTTTAGAAATTTGTTTCAACTATGTCTCTAGTTTTGATATCACTGAAGACTAAACCATTTTGACTTCTAAACCATGAGATAAGCACCAAACATCACAGGCTGCTCCAATACAAGGGTAGCATCAAGTCACCATTTTTTATCTCAAATTTCAATGTCATTAAGCCAGAATTAGGTTAGGGTCTCTTCTAGAGATTTTTATTGTTATGTATTAAGGTTCATTTCCAATTTAGATCACCCAATTTAGAGGTCTGTATGTTGAGTTAAGGCCAAAATAATGAGAAAAATTCAAATGAACCTAATACAGAATCCCACAACACGTTACTCTCTTTTCATATTCTACCAATTCCATGCAAAGTAACATCAAAGTAACAACAAGACACCATTCTAAAAACCATTCCATATACAAACGAATCTTTTTATGTATTCAAACATACACAAACAAAAATTAAACTAAGTGTAGTCTCAAACCTTGAAATTTGTCAATTAGCTCTTCTTCCAGTGCTCTTCCTTCTCTTCCCTTTTAGCTTTTCTTGATTCACCAACTAGAAACACCAAAAATACATATCCCAATCCCATATCCAACCTTGTAATTCCATCTCTTCATAAGCAAAGCAAGAAAAGGTGAAGATGAGCCAAAAAACCACTAACTTTTACCTTGATTTTCACCTAGGATTAGTTTGATCCTTTCGCAAAATTGTATGATTAAGGAGATGGAATGGAGAGGAGATGAGAAGAGAAAATTTTTGAGTTAAAACCCTACATACACGTCCCTCTTCCCTGTCTTCTACTCCCCTTTTCATGAAGTTTTTAGTCTTAGACACATGTTTCAATCCCATTGGACCATATGTTGGTTTTAGGCAAAATTACACATTTGGTCGTTCCTCCTTTAATTCCCAAATTGGTATATATTGTCATCAATTGATTTCATTCTAGTCCATATTTCACATATAATTATTCATATCCATGCTGAAATGAATAAATTACCAATTTATCCTTTTCTGTTAAATTAATTACCATTATATCCCTTACTATGCTTAAATACACTGAATTTTTTATTTTCACTTCTTAATACACCTTAGACATCCTATAATGCTTCGAGGGTATATTAGGGCCTTACATTGATAGCCTAACAAACTGATTATGATTGTGTAAATATGCTCGTTAGGTTTATACCATATATGTTGCTGTATGTACTTGAAGAGCTTAACTATGGAAATGGGAGATAAAAAGAACTACTCCATGGAGAAAAACAATTTTACTCAATGAAGACTTGATGTGGAGAATCCTAATGCAAGCAGTCCAGAATGCATCACTGAACCCCTCACACATATTGGATATCTGAAACGAATATATTAGACCAAGTTGATGAAAAATGAGTTGATGAACTTGCCTCCATGTTGTGTGTAGTAGCCGCAGAATCAAAGGATGGAAAAGGGGTTATGATAGCTATGTTTTCAATATCTATCAATAAGGGTATATCTGAGATGGTTTTTGAGATCATGAGGGCAATTCCTGATGTTATCTTTATGGACAATAAAGACTGCTTCATATCTCATATAGCAGTTTAAAATAGGAAAGACATGTATACAAATTGATATATCAAATGTAGCTATAAAAGAATATACTCTTGTCAGCTATAAACAACAGTAAAAACAACATTCTGCATCTAGTTGCCAAGTTGGGGTGACCAACTTCAACTTCTTGAGTAGTTCTTCAATTGTAAAGGCAACTTTAATGGTAGAAGGTCAAATTACAATCTCTATATAATATTTATATTCCATTCTTTTTGTAAATGATTTATTCTTTATGGCGCAAGAAGTGGAAGATGCTGCTCAACTGTCATATAAAACAATGCCAAACTCGTAAAAGCAAAGTCCAAAACTTTTGTTCATTGAAGAGCATAAAGAATTAGTTAAATAGAGTGAGAAATGGAGAAAGGAAACAACTCAAATGTAC
The DNA here is from genome assembly GCA_027563595.1 of Erythroxylum suave. Classification (NCBI taxonomy): domain Eukaryota; kingdom Viridiplantae; phylum Streptophyta; class Magnoliopsida; order Malpighiales; family Erythroxylaceae; genus Erythroxylum; species Erythroxylum suave. The sequence goes on along the minus strand of JAOSBN010000179.1, from coordinate 15,449,722 downwards.
TCCACTGTGGTCTCACTCATTGCCACAGTTACTTTTTCCTAGATGGTATCTAATGATATCCAACCACTTGGAGGTTGCTTCTCAATTATCCATGAAAAAGAAGGCAACAAGAAATCATCCCTTTATGTTATAATGGACATAAGAAAACAATGGACATATAAAAATAATGGAAAACTTGGTGGATTATCAGGTCATCATACTGTTTTGTTTTTAAAAGGAAGACGATGATCTATCCCAAAAATGCAACCATGTTATTTATTGTAGGACTCATCTATAATTTTTAAAATTCTAGTCATCATAAGGTGAGTTTTACTTTAAAAGAATTTTTAAAAAATTCCATCTCACTGAAAATTTGCCTCATCCGTATTTAACTGATGGAGGTTTAACACCGTTAGTGGTCAAGGTTCATTTTGAACATTTTTGAAATGTTAGGGTTCATTTTGAACATTTTGTAAACGTTAGGATCCATTTTAAAGACCCTAAAGCATTATGGTCCAATTCAGATGTTAGTGTAAACGTTAGGGATTGATTTGCTCTATTGGAATTAATACAAACCTTTACATAACCTATTCTTCTCATCTCAACTGTATCTTAATCAAGGCATAAAGGTTTGCCCAGGAAACTAGCTAGGTAACTCAACCTTATAGTGGACTAGTATTTCAAGTGGTATATTATGAAAATTGATCTAAACATGGATATACTTAATTTTCAATATGTCTAGGTCTAAACATATCTCTTTTTTTAATTAAAAAGTGGTTTGTTATTATCATATTAGGATCCTAAATCCTGAATCTTTAATAAATTAGTTTTAAATCAAATATGAAGATGAAAAGATCATCCTTCTTTATACTTATTTTTAATTGATTCTTTGTTTAGAGTTCTTTGATATGCTTGTTAGAATGATATGTTAGTTGTAGGTTGCATGATGTTTTAGTAGGCATTTTAGTATGTTTTCAATTGTTAATTAATTGATTTATGCATGCTTAGGTTTAGAATTGTGTTAGTTGGTTAGATATTTGTGTTTTGAGTGTTATGTGGGTTAGAGCATGCTATTGAGCTTTAACTTTGTGTGTTTGAGGTGCTTTGATGTGTTTGTTAGTGCTTGAGATCAGATATCGAAGAACGGAGAAGATTTAGAGAAAGCCTGGCGAGGGACCTAAGGCCATAATAGTGACAAAAGCAGGTATGACAAGGTCATGATCATGATAAAATCAATTTTTAAGGGCCACGATTGATCATGGGTAGATGCAACAACAAACATGGGAACTGCTTCTGAACTCAACTTTTTGAGGGTTATTTCGGACATTTAGGCCCTAAATGAAAAAACATCATAAAAGAAAAAGAAAGAAACCATAAATACAAGCCTTCATTTGACACTTTAAGAAAAGCTAAGGAAGAGGAAGAAGGAAGAGAGAGAAGGAGGGATAGAAAGTGGAGCTTCTGTTGCTTCAACCTCCGGTCCTCCCAAGGTATTGTTCTTCTTTCCATCTTTTATTTTGTTCATTTAATGTATGAGATGGAATTGATGATGATGAACCTTGGTTTAAGGATGTTCTAGCTTCTTTTAGGGATTTATCCTTGATTTAATGTTAATCTAGTTTCTATAATGATGCTGTTTGTTGTCATTATTTGTTGTAATTGCAAACTTCAATAATAAATCGAGAGAATGAAGTAAATACAAAATGATTAGGATGGTTAATGAGAGTTAAACAATTTGATAGACTATACGGAGATAGATCTCATGTAAAGACCTGGTTGTTTATTGGAAGGCTTAAGAACTAATTAGGTTATGGGCTGTTTTATTAATTGAGAGATTATATGTTCGGTATCTCAACTTAATTAGGGTTTATGATTTAGGGCTTAGTGATTACAACTCAAGAGAGAGAGTAATCCACCCTTTGAAAGTGTAGGACCAATACCGCATAACACAAAAGTAACTAAGTTAACATTGATGATTGGATAAATCCCCTTTCTCATAATTTGTTAATCTTCTTTGTTTGAATTGCAATTTTCAATTGGTGATGCTCAAATTTGATTCCTTACATTGATTTAGAATTTTCATTTCAATCACTTTTTATTTGATTGTTTATTTTTCTGTTTAGTTTTTATTCTCATTTTAATTACACTTTTAAGCCTTAGACAAATTAAGATTTGAATAGTTCACTAATTCCTCGTAGGATCGACACCTCATATACTACGCTACGACCGGTGTGTTTATAGAATATTGAGGGTTTTATAAGATTAAAACTTGCTCAATAAGTTTTGGGCGCCATTATCAGGGAGTTAGTTAAGATTAGTTGGATTCCTTTAGTCTAAAGAATTTTTGTCCTTCTCTTGTCATTACAATTGCATGAACAAAAAAGTTACTCGAACTTCAATTAGAGGAGCAATTAGAGGAGCAAGATGCCAAGAAGAAGAAATTGAAGAACCTATAGCGGAAGAATTTCACCAAGATTTTGATAAAAGAGGAAACCAGGGAAACCATCCGTGAACCTTCACAGACTTCATAAGACTGGGGTTCAATGTTGCAAATCATGGTATGACTCAACCGCTGGTTCAAGCAGCTTCATTTGAAATTAACCCTACCCTACTAAACATGATGCAGAAAAATGTTTAATTCTACCGATTAACTAATAAGGACCCTAACGTGCATATAGTAAATTTCCTAGAAATATGGGTACCTTCCGATATCATAGAATGTCGAAATATGTCTTTAGGATAAGCCTCTTCCCCTTCAAGCTAAGGGATAGAGCTAAGGTATGGTATCATTCACTAAATCCTGTAAATGTCTCAATTTAGGAGCAGTTGGTGCATGCATTCCTGGATAAGTACTTCCCTATCATTAAGACTATAGAATTGATAAAGGAAATAACAAATTTCCAAAAAAGTGATGGGGAGTCACTTTATGAGGCTTGGGAATAGTATAAGGATTTGCAAAGGAGGTGCCCACACCATATCCTACCAAAGGAATTCCCATTGCAAACCTTCTATAATGGTGTTAACCCATCCACGAGGCACCGTAGATGTGGCATCTAGTAGATCTTTAATGAGGAAGAAGATGGATGAAGTGGAGGATTTGTTGGAGGAAATGGCAAGTAATAGTTGTCTTTGGATGATAGACAAGAGTAGAAAAACATACAACACTCTATGAGCAAAGAGGGGCTTTAGCTGTTAACCTAATCACGGAAATGCAAGCTAAGATTGATAACTTGATAGCTAAATAATATAAAATCCTCTTCCTCAGCTCTTATGAGAGGTATCAAAAAAAGATATGACCTATATGGACAAAATAATCATAACATCATTGATTGCTTTATTATGAAAGAACATGAATCGGAATAAGCTAACTATATGGGAGCGCAATTTGGTCAAGGAGGGGGAGTAACCCCTACTCAAACACATATAACACTGGGTGTAAGAATCACCCAAACTTTTTCTTGGTTGAACAAAGTGGAGGTTAATTCTGACCTCAAGGACTATATGGCTTCCAACAGGAGAAACCAAACTCGATGGACTCTAACTTAGATAAGATTGGGGAATGGAAGATGGTCACAAGAAGCTAGAAGGAAATTTTGAACAAGTAACAAAGAACTGTGCCTCCTTTATGCTCAACTTAGAAGTCCAAATGAGCCAATTAGCATACGCATTGTCAATATAATGTGCAGAACTTTCCAGTAATACTAAGATGAATCCAAAGGAAAGGATAATGGTAATCTCCTAGGTTGATGAAGAAAACCCCTATTAGGTTAAAGATAACGGGGAACAAGAAAGGCAAAAGACCAATAAAAGTTACCTACAGGTTAAATATAACTTGACTGAAATTAAGAAATATCAACCTCCGATTCCATACCATATTCGAGCGAAGAGGAAGTCAAAGGAAGCATAAGTGAATGAAATTCCAAACATAATAGAGCAATTAAAAGCATGACTCACTCGTACGGAATCTATAAAAGAGAAGCTGGAGAATGAATTGTTAAGCAAAAAGAACTCCACTGAAGTGATAGCATTACCACAAAACGAGATGATCTGCTAGATTTTTACATCCTATGCACTATTGGTAGTGTCAAAATGAATAAGGAGTTTGTGGATCTAGGAGCTAGTATAAGTTTGATGCCTTATACCTTGTGTAATAAAATGGAGTTTGGTGAAATTACACCCATTAGGATGCATGTTCAAACAACTGATAGATCAATCCACCATCCTATAGGTATAGTCAAGGATGTTCTGCTTAAGGTCAACAACTTCACTTTTCCCACAAATTTTGTAATCTTAGACATAGAAGAAGGTGAGGATTCACCTATTATCCTAAGGAGAATATTTTTAATCGCCACCTTATCTATTATAGACGTTTATGGGGGTGAATTGACTTTAAGAGTGGGGGATGAAAAGGTGTCATTTATAGCATCTAATGTTAAAAGCAATTCTCTCTAATTTGTGGATGATATAAAGAGCAATGAATTTGTGAAAAAGTTGAGAAAGGTTATAATTATATGGACTCATTAGAACGACCATAAGTCCGACAAAAGACTTGAAAGAAGAAGAAAACAAAAAAAAGGTGGTAAAAAGCATAGTCTAACAGCTTGAGTACAATTCAGGAAAGTTATAGTGGTGCTACTATCACATGACCCATTTGAACCATCATGAGCAAGCAAAGAACATCGAGCTAGCGGCATTAAACAGAGCAGTACATGGGAGGCAACACATAGTTTTGAGCTTTTAGTTGTTTCACCCTTTGTATTGTTGGGTTAGCCATGGTTGCATGCATCACACGTATGCAGATGCAGCAGAAGTGTTAGAATCAAGATTCTAACACCATGACAACCTCAAAACACCAAGATCAGGTATGTATGCAAAGATATGTAAAGAATAAGAAATAAAAAACTTTTTTTACCTTTTGCATCTCCTCCTTTCTTATTTCTTCTCCTTGTTTAGGTTTTTTCAAACACCCCCCTTCCATGATCTCCAAGAACACGTAAATAAGGAAGAAGAAACAATTTATAAGGGTTATTTGAGCACCAAACTAGATGAGTTCTAGTAGATGCTCAAGATGATGGAAGATAAGTCAAGAATCTTGTTGTCTACACTTTGATTAATGGACCAATTGCATGAATAGCAAGAAAAAGACTCAAAACACTCATGTACATAAGTGAAGAACTCACTTATATGCCATTTTGTGCCCTTGGTCAAGATCGTGGCTAATGAGCCATGATCATGGCATTTTTAAAAATTGGGCTCGCCTTCAGCTACAATCGTGGCCCTATGATGCACGATTGTGGCTTGCTTAAATTAGGCCATACACACTTGTTTTTCATTTGATCTTTTATTCGTGTGGCCCTTAGGTTCCTGGTTATTTTAGGCAATTGAATTAACTCTTAAATCAATCAACTCATGAAGGATTTCATGATGCCATTTTGCCAGAATATAAGTGGATTAACAAATGAACTCTTCAATAGTTAATTATCC
>JAOSBN010000179.1:15432043-15444159 GCA_027563595.1 Erythroxylum suave | reverse complement strand
GCTTCCTCTTTCATTCTCCTACACTTTCCTTCCATTTACATTCTCCAGTTTCATTTTACCATTTTAACTCTCATTCAGCTCAACACATTTACAACAAATTCCAAAAATCCATGCTTAAACAGAATCAAGAAGAATAGTAGAGAAGTCATTCAAGCATTTCACCATTCTCTGCACTTTCTTCATTGTCATTTTCCTACTTTTTTTTTTTTTGCATTCTCTTAATCCTTTTCCTCTAACTATCATTTAAACAATCTTTCTCCTCTCAGATCATCATCTTACAACTATTCTTAAACTCTTAAAAAAAACATTTTCTTGATCATCTCTAATGTTTTCATCTACTCACGTATACACGTACATAACTATATACATACATAGTGAAGAAACAGAGCATATCAACGTATCACCTTTTCATACTATAATTTTCTACACTAATCCCATACATCATTTCATTGCTCTTTCTAACTCCAAAAATCATTTTTACTTTACTTGATCACTAATAACCATCAAATACTAAATAACACTCTATCCATATTTTCCCATCCTATTTACACAGTGTTCATGAAGATGTACGTAAATTCCATGATCATGCAAATGACAGTAATTTCATCAAGTTTACTTCATAAATCCACAACTCTAAAGGATTTACTCAATACTTGTTAAAAATTTCCAAGATCTTCAACTATCCCAAAGCCCTAAACTCCACGCAATTCACATACACCACTATATAAATTGACCAGCTTCGGATTTTTCTTAGGGCAGAAGAAACAAATAGCAAGGTGGGAGTGGTGTGGGATAAGGAAGACCAAAGAAATCTCTCGGAGTGCGTTTGATGAAAAACTCTATAAATAAGAAGAAACTTGAAGAAGCGACTATAGCTTACTTCTAACAATTTACCAAAGCCACTTAACTAAGTTACTGACACTTGTCACTTTTATAAGGTCTAAGCCTAAACTAAGTTTCTTTTGGACTAATCTCTTTAACGCTCATCTTTACAATCTAATTATCGCCAAATATCATTGATTCCTATTTCCTATTTTCCAAAAATTCCAAAAAAGTTTATTCCTAATTTCACCAAAATTCACAATTACAACAATTCCACTAATCAATAATATTTCCAATATAAATAAATTCAATTTCTAAAAAAAAATCATCCAATTATACCTGGAATTATTCATGAATGCATGTACAATTACTTTCATGTGCAGCAAAATTTACTATTCATGTGTATGTGTATGACATATTATGCATGAGCATGAAAATTCATTCCTAATCTCTTATTAATCTCTCATTTTTACTATTCTGGCCTCCCCGCAAGTAATGGGATGTTACAATATATGCATTATTATAATTTGATATTAATTATGACATATATATCTTAAGATAACTCAATTTATAGTTATTGAATATAACATGAATTATATAGAGGTACTTGAGATATCAATATATGATTGGTCACCTTAAAGTTAAAGTCATTAGAGTGAATGTTCTATTATTCTTAATTATATTAATTTGAATTTTTTCAATTAATATGGAAAGACACTTTGAAAATAGTTTTTAAACATTATTAAAATAATAAATTACTAATATTGGAGAACTATGATTAGACTCATAAAGTAGACATTGAATTTATATTTTATATTTAATCAAAACATTGTATAATGAAATGAATTTAAGAAAATTCATAATTAAATTAGAAAAATTCATAATTAAAATTAGAGTAAACACTAAAGGCAAGTTTATTTCTATTTCTATTTTAAATTTTTGTATATGTTTCCAAATTTAGTATATAAAAAAACATATTTGTTTGAGTTTATAGTTTATGTTTTTTGTTTTAGCTTCTCCCAATTTTCATAAATAACGAAAACCATAAAAGTAGTTTTGTTATTTTTTTGTTTTCTTTCGTAATATGATTGAATATTAACTAAATATATATTATTTTAATTATTTAATATTAATTATTAATAAGAATCATTAATTCAATTTTATATGTTTAATATTTTAATAATAAATATTAATAATAATTATGTATAATTTAATTGTTAAACTTAATTCAATTTTTAAATTAAAAATAATTTTAGTTTAATAATTCTTAATAAATATATTTTAAACTTCTGAATATATAAATTTTAGACAAATTTTCTTTAATAAATTAAAAAATATTATAAATAAATTTTAATTATTAAATTATTTATTTTAATAAACTATGATAATTTTATTGATATTTTTAATAAATATTATATCATAGATCAAAATAACATTAATTTAATTTATTTATTTGTGAAAATAATTTATTTTTATATTTTATATAATATGTTACTATTAGACATTAACAACCAAACATGTTTTTGTTTTTATTTGAAAGAAAAATATAAACAAAAAATAGGAAACAAAAACTAAAAACCACATCAAAAACTAGAAGTGAAATCATACGACTCGTAAATTCATATGCATTGTTGAGTGGTCAAAATTTAAGGTTATAATATATTTAATAATGAATGCATTACATATAAATAATGATTGAAGAGTGAAAAAAATATTTAATCAAGTTGAACTTAATTAGTAATTAAATTAGAATCATATTTTGATTAAATTGCTAAAAGGTTTCGACCTTTATTATAAATAAATTTATGCTTTACTAGAGTTAGCGTTACTAACGTATCATTTTTTTTACACTAATTATAGAGTTTCCTCTCAACTCTTTGCTCGTGTGCACAATTAGAGGTCAACCATTAGCCTATTTTTTAAAATAAATTTTTAAGAAGTTATAAGAAAAAAGTTAAACTTCATATTTGAGTGCAATTTTGAGCTTATATTTTGTTATGATTATTGCTAAATATGTTTTGAGAATTAAAATAATCTTCCTTTAGAAATTATTTAAAATTTTTATTTTCTTTTATTTCTTTTAAAATGGCCGCACCGTCGATTTCTCAATTGTATCATCAATTAATCACCAATTTCCTAAGTTGTATACGGTTTTTTTTTATACAAAGAAAAAGCATAACAAAACAAACGCAGCGCGTTACACGTTAACTCTGGGGAGTGTCATGCCCGCTCTGTCTTGTAGCAGGATAAGTTACATACGGTTGAATTAAGCACACAATGCATTAACAGCCTTAAGTAGTTGGAAGCGGCCCCACTCTGATGCTAAGCTCATCTCGCTCCTTCGTTCTATTCATGTTATAAGATCCTGAGCTTAAATTCTTTCCGCACATATCTTCATCCCATCAATAAAAAGGTGAGCAAAAGGGTTTATATATTTGCAATGCTTGCTCTAACGCCTTTTTAATTCCTTGTATAATAACCATAGACTAGTTATCAATGATGATTATTATTTTGACGAGAAATGTAGGTTATTGTCCACGATCTGACACCCCATGACTTGATACATTGTCCAGCTACATGCATGGCTCTAGTGTCTACCTGAATTGTGTGTGGCTGTGCAAACACATTCTTGCACGCTAGTTTACGATGAAGTTGTCTACTTCCACTTTGGAATTTGGTGAAAACCAGTAGACATTGCTGGGCATGAGTTGGATACTGCCTGTTCGCATTCATGCAGAGAATGAAGTTGTTTAGATTTTCGTTTTCTGAAAGCAAAAGCCCCCCGCTGAATGTTGCACAGAAATATGAAGATAATTAGGATATAATCCACAGCCATAAATCAGCATATCTCGGTATTTAATTATTTCCTCGAATAATATTAAGAATTGACTGTAAGTTGTACCTGTGTCATGGTTGTAGTACCGCATGGAAAGTCCTAAAATTTGTCTGCTGCGAATCTCGACTTTATTGTACAATACGACGAATTCAGTTTATGTTTGTCTACTGATCACATATTACAGAACATTACAATGTACCAACTATTTTCATGGAAAGATACTGAGAAGGGAAGAATTGGTTGGCTTGCCCTCTAATCAATTAATCTTTGACTGCGACAATATTGATATATTCAAAGGTAGAGTGGACTTGACAACAGGGTCCCATATGTACATAATTACATTTATCTTTACTTTGGTTCTCCAAAACGAGCGAGACGACATATTGATGATGCTGCCGTATTGGCTCTATAATATTGCTCTTTCAAAGAAGCATCTTTCTTGGTATAATTGCTTTTTCAGTCAATTCCATCATTTGCAAAGTTTGAAATCAAGAGAAAACTAGTTTAATGATAATTGAAATAGATCTGAATGAATTTGATTCCCCGTATTGATATGTATAGGTATATTTATATACGGCACTGAAGTCTAAACAAGGCAAGTGAATAAATCAAAATAAATACAAAGATTTCTAAATATTTTCTTTAGCTATAGATCCGGTGGATTGATTGTTACAATCCTTGATCTTCTGGCGTGATCTTCTCAATGTGATTAATCTTACGTTGAGATCCCCCCTCAAATTGATGATAGTTGTCAACAAGCATCAATTTGTTCACAAGATAAGCATGGCGCATAGAAGACATGGACTTAGTAAATACATCAGCAAGTTGATCTTGAGATGATATGTGAGCAAGGTGAATAATATTGTCATGAACTAAATCCCGAATATAATGACAATCAACCTCAATGTATTTAGTGCGTTCATGGTGTATGAGACTAGTGGCAATATTGATAGCACTTATGTTATCGACAAAATGGGTGGCAGGTTTAGAACAAGAAATGCCAAAATCCATGAGTAGTCGTTGGAGCCATACAATTTTAGAACTAATTGAGGACATTGAACAATGCTCACCTTTAGTAGAAGATTTGGAGACACGTTCCTGCTTCTTACATTTCCAAGAGATCAAAGAGTTGCCTAAGAACACGCACTATCCTGTCATAGATCATCATGTATCAACACACCTAGCATAATCTACGTCATTATATGCGCGAAGAGTAAGAGAAGAAGTAGAGGGGAAAAGGAGGCCATGATCATAAATTCCTTTTAAATAGAGAAGAATGCAATGAAGAGCTAAAAGATGTCACCTTTTCTACTGGGAAATGAACTAACTAACAACTTTAACGGCAAATGAAATGTCAGGATGAGTAGTAGTGAGATATATGAGACTTCCCACTAAGCGACGATACAAGGTAGGACCAGAGAGAGACGCGCTATAATCGAGCGTCAACTTCAAATTTTGTTCCATTAGAGTGGAGCAAGTTTTATGATCAATGAGATTAGCGAATTTGAGTAAGTCTTCAACATATTTTCGTTGAGTTAGAAGGATGCCATCAGATATGTAGGATGCTTCTAGCCCAAGAAAATAAGTAAGAGTGCCAAGATCCTTCATCTGAAAGGAGTTTTTGAGAAATTGCTTAAATTCTGTAATGCCTTGTTGATCTCTACCTATAATGATCATATCATCAACACATAGAAGTCGAATAATAATGCCAGCATGAGAATGACAAATAAAAAGTGAGTGATCATTTGAACTTTATTGAAATCTAGTGGAGCAAATAGTAGACCGAAATTTCTCAAACCATGTCCGGAGTGCTTGTTTAAGTCCATAAAGTAACTTACGAAGTTTGCAAACCATATTAGGATTTGTATTAGAATATCTAGGAGGGCATCTCATATAAACTGTTTCTTTCAAATCAATATGAAGAAAGGCATTTTTCACACCTAATTGATATAAAGGCCATTGCTTGTTGGATGCTACAACCAGAAGAGCACAAATAGTAGTCATTTTTGCTACTGGAGCAAAGGTTTCGTCATAATCAATCCCATGTTCCTGTTTATATCCTAATGCCACCAAACGAGCTTTATATCAATCAAGAGAACCATCTAGTTTGGCTTTAATGGTATAAACCCATTTACTTCCTAGGAAGACATGTCAGGTGAATAAGGAACTAAATCTCAAGTATGATTCACTTCTAATGCCTGAAGCTCTTCTTCCAATGCTTTTCTCCAACGTTCTTGTTCTATTATCTGGTTATAAATAGAAGGAATTTGGATAGAGTTTATATTGGTGAAAAAAGAATAGAAAGGGTCATACCTTATAGATGGTTTACCAAAATTGACGCGAGTAGATCCTCACAATTGCTGCTGATGTGGTGTGGAATCGATAATGGAGAGGTTGGAGACAGATCCTTCAGGAACAGGATCATTTGATGGCAATGTGGACATTACTTCAACAATAGTGTTATTAGGATTGGGAGAGGAATCAGAAAAATCATGCAAAAAGGAAATAGATTGACGAGTGACTTCAGAACTAGGGGATAAAGAATAAAAGTGTATGTTTTCAAAAAAAAGTGACATGATGAGACACACGTATGTGATGACTGTGTGGATCATAGCAAACATATCCTTTTAGCTTATCACTATAACCAACAAAAACACATTTAGTAGCTTTTGTAGTTAATTTATTTCGGTCATGAGGAGGAAGTAATAGGAAGCATACACAGCCAAAAACACAGAGATGAGCATAATTTGGGATTTTATTATAGATCGTAAAGTATGGGGATTGATTACCAATTATTGGAGAAGGTTGTCGATTTATGAGATGGACAGCTGTGTGTACTGCTTCAACCCAAAATTGAGATGGTACATGTGATTCGAGTAAAATGGTTCTAGCAATTTCTAAAACAGGACGATTTTTACGCTCTACAACTCCATTTTGTTCTGGTGTGCTCCGACAAGATTGTTGAGTTATAATGCCTTTTTCTTGAAAAAAGGATACAAGATTAGACGTATAAAATTCTCCACTGAAATTTGAATGAAATATTTTGATGATTTTGCCAAATTATGTCTCAGTCATAGCAAAAAAATTCTTAGTTATATTAGCTAGATCGGGTTTAACTCGAAGGAAATAGACCCAAGTGAATCGTGTGAAATGATCAATAAACAGAACAAAATATTTATAACCAAGTCTAGATAAGACAGGTGAAGGACCCCATAAGTCACAATGTGTTAGATGAAAAGGTGCATCAACTTTTGTAGTACTGGAAACAAAAGGTAGCTTAGCAAATTTTCCAAGAGCACAACTCTGACAAATTTTGAAAATGTCATATTTAACGTGCAATTTGTCTGGAAGAAAATTGGAATGGAACATATACTCTAACCTTCTACCATATGGGTGACCAATTAAGTGAGGAACATAAAGAGTATTAGGCAGACAAATAGATTTGTTGGATTCAGTGGGTAAGCAAACAGTGCCAATTCCTTTAATGGGTAGTTTTCTTCTATTAACTGTGGTAATTGATCTATTTGAGTGACAAGGTTTAAGTTCAGAAAAGAAAAAAAAAGCATGTTTTTTGCTTGTCATACGATTAAAGGCGGTTGAATCAAGGAACCAAGGAACAAATTTATTTCCTTTACCTGATACCCCAGCAACATGAAAAGTGAAAGAAATAACACCTAGAAGAGTTGCTTGCACTGAGTCTTTAATCATCTTTTGAATCACTTGTAATGAAATTGGGGTCTCCTTAGCATTGGATTTTTCTTCATCATTGCCCATAGTAACAAATGCAGAATGTCCTTGTTTATTCTTTAGAACTTTACAATCCATAATGATGTGTCCAGATTTTTTGCAATAATTACACATATTGCACTTTTTGCAATGAGACTGCATATGTCCAAGTTCACTCCAGCATCTGCATTGAATGTTACTTTTATCTCTATTCTTCTGTTGTAACTGTTAACTGCGTGAGGCCAAAAAAACTGCTTCGACAAAGTTAGACTTGATGGCTAGTTGATCTCGTGCATTCAGTCGCGTTTCTTTGCAAACAAAATTCCTAAGAACAGCTTTCATACTCAAGTCGCCTCGATTAATTAAAGTGGCCCTTAAATTTTCAAATTCTGGTCGAAGTTTCATAAGGAAGTGCATTACTCTTGTAAGATCCCTTTCCTTCTTAATCTCTGAAAATGTAACACCTAAGACAATATTTGAATAGATCATATCTTGTTCTGTCCATAGTTTTAATATTTCAATATAAAAGCTACGAATGTCTTGGTCTTCTTGGTTGAGGTTAGCAATTTCGTATTCAAGCTGGAATTGCCTTGATGGATCTACTTGAGAATAAATTCCCTGAAGATGTTTCCACATCGCTGCTGCAGTTTTGAAAGACCGAAGACTGAGTGCGATATCTGGTTCAACTGAATTAGGTATCCAAGTAATAATCTGAGCATTCCTCGTTCTCTATTGATTCTTGGCTTCAGAAGTTTCTTCATCTTATTGGGATCCATCAAGAATATCTATGTAACCTTTTCCTTCAACAAATATCTTAAATTGAAATTCCCAAAGAGCAAAATTTTTTCAATTGAATTTGATAGATACGGATTCAATTTTGTTTCCATCCATATTAGCAATTTGCGTCGCTGTTGTCTCAAAAAAATAGTTCCACAATAGAGAGTTCACCAAAGAATTCGAATGGTTCGATAATAAACACTGAACGAAACAAATATATTGTGCAATAACAAATCACACAAAAAAGCAACTAATTGTTCATGAATCTGGACAGATTTGGACGTTATGAAAGAAGAGCAAATCTACCGAAAACAAACCTGAGCTTCAAAGAAGATGGAAAGAAAAGGATAGAGCAATAGTAGCATGACAGAGAAACCGTAATCTGATGCTGGACAGTTACAATCAAATTTTGGATAGCAGTTATATCGTTGTTGGACACCAATAGTTGTTGGACAGTAATGATATTGTTCTAGTCTGCAATGTGTTTGATACAATGACTCAACGATTCTGTAGGCTAGAAATAAAGACCCAGCTCTGATACCATGATAATTGAAATAGAGTTGAATGAATTTGATTCCCTATATTGATATGTATAGGTATATTTATATACAACACTGATGTATAAACAAGGCAAGAGAATAAATCAAAATAAATACAAAAATTTCTGAATATTTTCTTTAGCTGTAGATCTGGCGGATTGATTGTTACAATCCTTGATCTTCTAGCGTGATCTTCTCACCGTGATTGATCTTACGTTGACATTTAATACTATAATTTAGTAGAACATTATCAACTTAACGATAACATTTGTATTTTTGCTATACATTTAATTATTGGCCTCTAGTACATTTCTAAAATATACTATCATGGGCGGAGCTAGCTAGGGACAAGCCCCCGCGCTAGCCTCGGCTTGTCACTGGCTGAACCCCTGGTGATAAAAGATTTGAGAGAGTGCTGTATCTAAATTATATATATTTGCTTGTTTGGTTTGACACTGAGCTTTCTTTTACCCTTTTCTGATAGCTTCCCCTACCCTATAAAGAAGCAAAGATATTGTCCTAATTCCAAACACTTGATCTCAATTCTATCTATCAAGTACATGCATGTCGGTTGGGTAAGTACCCATTTTTTTAAATACTGATTTTATTTTCCAACTGGTAAAGTGAATAATGATTTCATCCACTATTTTCAATTTAATTTATTTTTTACTTATTGAAGATGGAAGTGCAAGATTTGGATAGAAAAATTAAACTAGTCGAGGAGAGTTATCTTTGCTAAGTTAATGTAGTAGGTATCTTAATTCCTAAATGTTGGAATGAGACTTGCGGCTTAATTCCTAAATGTTGGAATGAGACTCGCTGAAAACAATTATCATCCATTAGTTCTAACGTCTCTAAAAATGCGTAAAGACATTGTAATCTGAATATTTTAGTTAACTTCATTTATGAATGTGCTTTTTAAAATTATTTTTTGAATTAATTTTGAATTTGTCAGAAATCTTCGCCACCAGTCTATCGCTGTCCAATCAATCCCGATTTCAAGACATTTTTGACTCCGCCACTGTATACTATTACATAATAAGTGTACATAGTTTCATCAGTTTACCATTTTGATGTAACTTTGTCTTGTAACTCCCTTGATTGAGTTTATCACGTAGGGGACGAAGTTAATTTGTAGAGTTCGAGGTATCCATATTACACTGAACTACATCCTTTGACAAGTAAAAGCTCGATAAGTGACCTTTCAAAAGCTTGAGACGTTACTATGAATAAGGATCACTTAACGACAAAGAAGGCTGATTGATGATTGATGGGAACTGATTCTTGCAACTTTCAATGTATTAATTTGTCTGATTGACGATTGATGGGAAATGACTCTTGCACCTTTCAATGTATTCTTAAGATGGAAAAAGAAAATGACCAAACCGCACCTTGTTTTTCCTCAATTGAATAGCGTAATCATATTAAGGGTTGACATCTTCTGGCCCATTTTTGGTGTAGCCCATTAATTTCAACTACTCAATAAATAGAAGAAAGAAAAAATCAATGATTGAGATTGATGGAATGTATAGATTGACCTTTCTGTTATCGTTTACAAGTTTGTGGAGGTGATAGAGTCTACTTCGTACAACTACTTCTTAGGTTGAAATTAATGTCGGCGCTCAAGAAATAATTGCTTATTAGTCGATTATTAATTCCTTATATAACAAATCGTATGTATTTTTAAGTTTTTGTAGCAATACTCATTTCACTATCAGTTCTTTTGTACCAATTAACTATGTTTCTATAGATTGTTTCGCTGTCAACTGAACTGTTACATGGTGTTCTCAAGGAAACGCAGTGTGAATAATCATCGTAATATTAAAGAGCAACTCCTGTTTTATGGTTGGCCCTTAAAGTCTGTTTATGTGATTAGAAGGAATTCTTAAATAATTTTCAAATGTGGAAAAGTTTATAAATGCTATTTTAAATTTTTAGTTTCTTTGAAATTAAGTGTCCAAACAGCCACTTAAATTCAATTCATGTGACTTTAAATTGGCTAAATTCTCCAATTATTATAAAAAAAATTTGAATCTGTAAAATAGGCGAAAAATGAGGGGTGTTGGTGAAAATAGGACATCTCGTCAATCAATTTGGCTGGGTGTAAACTAACCCGTCAGTCCTATTGGCGGGGTGGAACACGTTGACCACCCCGCCATGCAGGATGGCGGGTTAGGCATCCACGGTGGCCATCTCGCCATCAGGACTGTGGGATTCGACCGCGCCATTCTCAATGACAGGGTGCAGGGCTGACTGCATCCTGCTTTGCAGGCGCAACTGGCTAGAGAAGTCCGGATCGTCTGTCTAACCTTACCCTGTCTTACTCTGTCTAAGAAGGAAACGGTGCCGTTTTATGAACAAATTTGACTGATAGTAAATGAAATGGGTAGGTGCCTATGGGACCCACCCACAGGCGCCGTATTTAAGCCACTGGCTAGCCACTTTTAAGAAGGCTGTGGCTGTTATTTCAAAGCAGGATTCAAAACAAAAGGATTTTGGTTATTTGGTTATTCAAAACATAAGAATAATTTAAGAAACTTAACGTTTTTATTATTTATTATTAGATAATTTATTATAATAATTCTTCAAATAATTTATAAATTAAAACTGATTATAAGGAATTAGCAAAAATAAGCACCCCTCGGAGCCCCTCACTCGCCTGAGCGCGGCGGTGCGACGACGGCCTCGCCGGCGCTCTCGATTCGGCGCATGACCTCCTCGACCGACTCGGCCACCTCGTAGTTCATCGTGTCGATCGAGATCGGGCTGCCCGAGGCCGCGATGGCCGCAAGCCGCGTCGCGGTGCCGTGGGGAGCGATCTCCACGATGTTGTCGGTGTTGTAGTAGGCTTGGCCGCCCGATTTGCGGTTCGTGAGCTTGATCCAGGCCATGCGCGTGCTCCGGTTGCGTAGGGCAAATCCGGCCGCGCCGAACCGGTTGCCGCCTCGGTGAAGAGCGCTCGACGCATGGCCATCGCCCGGCACACGACATTCGCCGCTCTCGCGGACGGTCGCGCGTCCACACGGCGCCGCGCGCCGGCTATTTCCTCCCGGCCGCAGCTGTCCTATGGCGGGGGCCCGCGGCAGCCGGCGCATGCGCGAGACCTGAGCGCAGGACTTGGAAGAAGCCCTCTATCAATGGCTCGAAGCGACGGCCTCCGTGCGCCGGGAGGTTCTCGCCCTCGTCGGCCTCGCCCTGTCGCTCGCCGTCACCATCCACGCCCTGCTGCGCAAGCGGGTGGTCGGTGCGGCGATCGGCTGGATCGGGCTGGCGTGGCTGGCGCCGGTCTTCGGCAGCGCGCTCTACCTGCTGCTCGGCATCAACCGGGTCGAGCGGCGGGCGCGCAAGCTCAGGCCCAAGCCCTCGCGGCAGGTCGACGAGACGCCCCAGGCGGCGGCCGCGGTGCCCGAGGCCTT
>JAOSBN010000179.1:15421573-15431943 GCA_027563595.1 Erythroxylum suave | reverse complement strand
CATTAAACTGCATTGATCTAGGCAAATTTAGGCTAACTAATGAACATAAAAGTTGTAGATTATTCTTTTAAGTTTTTCACGCTGTAAAGATAAAACTTTTTGGACATCTGTCGCAGAGGTTATGACCGTTTGAAGATAGCAATGTGGGCGTTAAATTAATAAGAATTTGTGTATAATTTTCACTTAAATCGTGATTTTTAGTTCGATGATTATTCAGTATCGATACAGGTTGAATGACACCAAATTGTCTTCATAAAAGTTGTAGATCTTGTTCTTAGCTTAACAACGATATATAGTTAATAATGTTTGGACTTCTGGATTTAAAGTTATGTAGTTTAGAAGTTAGGATGTCGGATAGGGTCAAAATGTTATCTTACACTTTAAACATTAAACTGCATTGATCTAGGAAAATTTAGGGTAATTGGTTAACATAAAAGTTGTAGATTATACTTTTAACTTTCTATCGCTCTAAAGAAAAAAAATTTTGGACTTCTGACACTGAAGTTATGACCATTACAAGGTAACTGTGTCAAGGTGCTTGGGTACATTATGCATAATTGGTGTATAATTTAGAATGAATGGTAACCTTCACTAAATCGGTTAATATGCATAACTCTCTATAATTCCCTATAATCTGTTCTAATTTATAAATTATTTAAATGTTTATTTTTATATATTAAATTATATTCTTATAAATTAAACTGATTATAAGGAATTAGGAAAAATATAATTTATAAAAATAAATATTTAAATAATTTATTATTATTATTATTATTATTATTATTATTATTATTATTATCACTACCTTTATTATAAATAAATATATAGATTAATTTAATTTTTGAATTTGTTTCGGTATGAATGTGCCTGTCACCCTCGTGCTTGTGCACGAGGGTGACCTCTTCATTTTGAATGAATGTGCCTATTACCCTTGTGCACAAGCATGAGGCGGTGTCGACAATTTAGGCAGTGTCGCGACAGCGGGGTGGCTTCCACGCCCTCCCAACCCGCCAGTCCCATTGGCGGGGTGTCCTACATCCGCCAACCGCGCCCAACTTTCGCCCATTTAACGGATCCAAATTTTATTTTATAACAATCGAAGAATTTAACCCTTTAAATTGCTAATTCTCAAAATGATTAATTAGAAATACATAATTCATCAATCCAAATATAAATCTAAAAATTGCAACTACATGCACTTAAATACATGTTTATGATAGTGAAAATAAATAATCGTAATTAATTTTTATAAGTAGTAAATCCATATCAGCAAATTTTTGCATTAAATAAATTTTTGGAGATGCACAATACGTTACAAGAAAATAAAACATTATCGACCGAAAATTACCGAATTAAAAAATTCCATAGTAAATTAGCGACAAAAATTGATTTTTCATCGGTAAATTTATCGAAAAAGGTGGTTTTTGCAACCGCCAAAATTTTTTCAGTAAACATGAAGAGAAATTATTCATGAGATTTTTCCAATGGAATATAACAACATAATAGTAAATTCCATCATAAAAATAGACAGCAATGGGTGGTGGAAAATTATGTATCTAAATTACCAATGGAACCATATTTACGCCGGTAAATGTCGGTTTCTTCAAAAATTAAAACATCGTCATTGTTTTAAAACCAAACGACATCGTTTTGAATAGCCTCATAAGTCACTCAAAACTCCCCTTCAACGTTGATTTTTGCTCGTCATTATGCGTTTTTACCTAATGTCGTGGTTTATTTGTTGTTTAAATGTGTTTTTGCTACTAAATAATGAAAAAACATAGTGAATTTTGTTATTAGTTAGAGATAAATTAGGTTGCCTATGAATTGTTCGATGAAATGTCTTTTAGAGATGTTAGTGAGACTTGTTTAATGCCTTGGAATCTAAAGAAAATGCCTAGAGTGGTTACATAAGACTTGAAATGAAAAATTAACAATTATATGGAAGGATTTCATATAATAAAATGAAATTGGACAATTATATGGAAGGTGATATTTATGAAACAATTAATAAGCATTTTTATGTAGTAACAAGGTAGAAGTTGAATATACTTCAATATTCGATTATGTAAATACTTACATGAGCTTTCTTTTAGTTATCTCAATGCTTACAATTGCTTGCAAGTCTGCTTTTCATACTACTTGTTGAATAATAAATTCTTATCACAATTGATTTCATCCATTAACTTAAAGAAGTGTTGATGTATGTGAAGGGTGTTGATGGATATCAAGAGTTGCTACATACTGAAATACTTTTATGACATCAATAATTATGTCCATATGATTGTATATTTTGTTTGTTATATTATGATGTACATAGATAATGTAGACATAGATGTAGCTATTTATCATTTTCAGTTGGTAATTTTTATCGCTAAAAAATGTTTTTCTTATAGTGATTAGTGACGAAGTATAGTATCAATTTGGAATTTTATCAAATCGTTACCTATGATTATTATTTATCAATCATCGCATAATTCTTAAGAGAATTTAAGTTGTAATAGTTTAAAGATCATTTGGTTTCACTTTTGTTTTTCAATTGTAGTTCTTATTTTTTGTTTTCTTTTTTTGGTTTCTTTTTTTAAATAAAATCTCTATTTGGTTGAGATTTGTAACATAAAAACTAAAAACAAAAAC
Organism: Erythroxylum suave; assembly: GCA_027563595.1. Classification (NCBI taxonomy): domain Eukaryota; kingdom Viridiplantae; phylum Streptophyta; class Magnoliopsida; order Malpighiales; family Erythroxylaceae; genus Erythroxylum; species Erythroxylum suave. The sequence goes on along the minus strand of JAOSBN010000179.1, from coordinate 15,429,306 downwards.
CTGCTTGGTTGAGATTTGTAATAAAAACTAAAAATAAATACATGGTTACATTGCATAGTATTGATAAACTATAAATAGAAAAACTAGTAATGTAGAAACGCAGAATAAAAAATAGAGAAACAAAGAAACCAGAAACGTGAAATGCAGAAACGTAAAAAGTAAAATAAACCAAAAACATAGAATAACAAACAATTGGAAATGCAAAAACGTAGATAAACAATAAATAGGAAAACTAGTAACGTAGAAGTGTAGAAATAAAAACTAGGAAACCCAGAAATGCAGAAAAGTCAAACGTCGATGAAAAATAAGAAACCAAGAAAACCAAAAAACACACAATATAATTAGAAAAATATCAAATCAGTTTTGGAAACTCACCTAGTTAAAAGCCCAAGCTTTCGCTTTCTGCACATATAGAAAAGGGATGTAAGAGATGAGTGAGGGATGTAAGAGAAAAGAAAAGAATAACGAAGTAGGAGAGAAAAAAGAGATGAGTTTAGGACGTAAAAAAAGATAGAGGAGATAGAGTATCTATAATAGAGAAAGTTTATAAGAAGAAGAAGCAGAAACAATAACGTGTGAAAACCTATTGCCAAAAATTAGAAAACATCTTTTTATATTTTTGTAAAGTTGTTGTGGTTTTTTTATTTTTAAAAATAAGAAGTGACAACAATATCCAACCAAACTCATTTTAAGGAATTGTTTCTTTTTTTTACAACCTCGTTGATTGAATGAATTTATATGTATTGCAAATTTCCTTGCTAACAATAACATGCAAACAACTCTCTTCTCAAAACTTTTAGATGGTCTGTTACGTGCTAAATTGAAAGTCAAATTTGATTAATAAATCATTAGTAGGACCCAAGTCTGAACCACAATAATGTGCCCCCATAAGGCCACAATGAATATCACATGTAAAAAATTATATTTTGTAGTGATTTCTTTTAAGGATTTAACCAGCAGGAATTACGAATAAAGAAGCTCTTTCCTCACTACAACAAACAGGACAACTAATGACCAAATTCAATGTCGCAAAAGAGTAAATAATCGTCACAAATAACAATGAGCGACGAATCAATATCATCTCCAAAAGCGTCACTGAATCGCGGTAGCAAAACAACATCCACGACGTTTTCATTCAGTAATCGGGAAAAAGTAATTTCGACATAAATAATTCATTGCAAAAAAGGATAACCGACATAAATAGAGAATGTGATACATAGTTTTTGTGACGTTTATGTTTCGTAGAGAAAATTGTTTCCCTACTAAAATGTTTTCGTAGGTAATTGTTTTTAGTGACAATTTTATTTCAGTGGCAAAATAGTTTAAGCTACTAAGTCCTTGTTGTTTTTAAATGTTTTTAGAGACGCTTGTTAATCGTAGGTAAAAAGTTTTTATGATAATTTAATGTTTCGTAGCTAATAGGTTTTTGTGATGATTTTGTTTAGGCAGCAAAATAGTTTTAGCTACTAATATTTTGTTGTAGTGAAACATTTTTAGCAACGTTTTATATTCATAGCTAATGACCTTTTGTGACGAAATGTTTTGGTAGCTAACGTTTTTAGTGAAAATTTTTAATTTTGAATTTCATAATTATTATAATTGTTAAAAAGAATTTATTATAATTTTTAAGACTTCTTATGCTGAATTTATTTTGGTAGCTAATATTATTTAGTGACAAATTTTAATTTTGAATTTAATAATTATTATAATTGTTTTAAACGAATTGAATAAAATTTTAAACATAGTTTGAAATATTAAAATTATTCATTTTATAATTGATGTTAGTGTCATATTTTTTAAATAATAATAAATTGAATTGTTTACATATATTAAATGGAATGCATTTTTAAAAATAAATTATTTACACATCCCTTACAAACTAAGAGTCTTCATCTAAATCACTACCACTAACATATGCAGAGCCTAGTATTTGTTTAACCAATTTTTTAAGCTTGTTCACTTCTTTAATATTACGATCTAACTTAGTCTTTAGTTGCTTGTTCTCCTTTTGAAGCATCGTCATTGTAACTAATCGTGACGCAGATGCACCAACAGGCTTAAGACCATACCCAAGACCCTTGATATAGCCCGATCGTATACCAAGGGCATTGTTGCAAATGTCATCGACATTGGGCTGATTCCCCTCAGTCAGTGACGTTTGCAACAACTCCTGCATCTTGTCCTACAATTTAAAGTAGAAAATCAAGTTAACTAAAAACTAATTACTTACTATTACATAGAAAAATAAAATGTTATCTTAATTTATTTGTGCTTACATAATTACTTTGTGCCTTTTTAGATGTCCAGCCTTGACCTTCCTTGTAGTGTGTGTGCTTGTATAATGTGACCCTATTATACCCTTGCCTTTAGAGTTTTGTTTGACTTTATAATATGAGTTTAAAAAATAATAACCAATTAGAATTCATTGTATTAAAAAATATAATAATAAATTGTACATGTTGCACTTACTAATTCGTTTCAGACAATGATAAATGATCTAGAGCTGGTATTATGAGGAATCTTCATTAAGGCTCTGTTGCCCTTAGCTTTCTAACACTTTTCCTAAATTAAGAGAAGTAGTTATAAGATGTATAAACACAATTAATGGAAGGAAATTTGAAGAAAGAAAAACAAACCTGAACCTCCGCCGAAGCCCAATAGTCACACAATTTATTCCAATTTTCTTCAATCTCCCATTTCAACACAAGTCTCCTTGCCTCTTCATCGAAAGGAAAAGATTGATAATATTTATGAAGTTGACATCGGTGATCCTTCACCCTATGTTTCAACAGTGCAACATGAAATGAAGGAACATAAAATGAAGAAAATATCTATTGTTTTGTTTATGCAATATGTTAAGTTTATCTTATATGCAATGTTTTTAATAACTTCCTAAAATTCTATTTGTGACCAAATTTGTTTACATTCTTTGGAAGAGAATTTCTTTTCAAGTAATGTAAGCGTGCTATATGAAGTCATGTAATGATGAATAATGTAATACAAACAAGTTCTAATGTACATAGTTTATTTTACTTATGCAATTTCATAAATGGAATTTGAAGACTTTAGTAGTTCCAACTATAATAATGGGCCAATAGTGATTTGCTATTGTGGGCTAGAAGCTTCTTTAATGACTTCATAGTGCGATAGTAATCTTAGCAGAAGGAGAAGAAAGAGTTAAGGTTAATGGTATTAAATATAATTGTAACCTTCATTTTAATTTGAGTTTCATTGCTGATCTTTTATATGGTTGCAAAATAGGTTTAGCTCAATCTTCATATGTATGGATGTAAGAATTAATAATGTATGAAAATTTATATTTTGTTTTCATTGTAATTTGTTTTCTTCTATGGTAAATTTTATTGTTTTGTAAACATCCCAATTGCTCAATAAAATGATATCATATCATATATACAACATGCATTTCATATATATAACTAGTACAAAGTATAATCTAAAATGTATCAAATTCAGTATCAGTTGGGAGATGAAAACATAAAGTATAATCCCAATGGATCAAATTTAATATTAGTATCTTTGTTAGTGCTCTTAATTGCTACTTTCCTTTTACTTGTTGTAGCTTATAAATATCTTGATTTAATGCTAGATTTACCTTTAAACCTAAGACATTTAAGTTTGAAAGACAAATTAAAAGATGTAGGATCTTCATGTCCAAAATTTTGTGTAGGATTGTCAACTTGTGGATTAACCTATAAAACAAATGTTCATATGAATAATGTAGGATCCTCATGTCCAAAATGGATATGCAAAATTTTAAACTTACATTTATGATTTATTGATTGGATATACTTTTCTAATTAAATGTCTCCAAATGAAAATAACGTAAACTTCCAACCAGAACATACAACTTTCATCTGTGAACTTCCAAGCGGGACTTTCATCAAACAACTTCTAAGCATCACAAACACCACACGATTCAACTAACCAAACTCCAATTCTTTTCCCTTTCTTCACCATCATTATGTCAATTAAATAGAAACCCAACAATAAAAACCTTCAATCCATGCAAACAACTTAAACCAGAAACGAAGGAGACCACAACAAATGAACCCACGACATTCAGTATATCCAAGACATTAAAAAACAAACCCACAAGAAATAACAGAAAACCTACCATGTTGAGCTCTACTCCATGAGATGATAGTTAGGGGAAGAAAACAACAGAAAGTCGACAAGAAAAGGAGAAGATTGATTGAAGAATGATGGTCAGAAAAAACCGCAAAAACAAAAGAGAGGGAACGTAGAAACGATTTGCTAGGAGGGGGGTGAGCTTGCTGTTTCAACATATAAGGTGGGATGACGTCGTTTGTTTTTAGACAGATGACATCGTCCGACCTTGAATTTTTCTTTTACCGTTGGAGCATTTAGCGACGAAACTACAATTTGTTATAAATTGCTAATCCTTTAGCTACGATATTTATAACCGTTGCCAATACGTTATTCTGATGTCCCACATTTTATGACGAAACTAATATTCATCACAAAATACCATGCTTAGGCAATGAAATATTTATTCTCGTCGTAAAATTTATAATAGTTTGCTATGAATCTGTAAAATTGTCGTAAAAATTATTTGCTTTACCGACGATGTATATTTTCATCGCCTAAAAGTATCATTTTGCTACGAATTTTGTAAAACGTCGCAAAAACCCTTCTTTATTGTTCTTAAAAAACCTTTACTTTTATTTCCAATCAGTTCTTCCTCTGTATTCTCGATCAACTTTTCCCAAAACCAACAATCTTCGACATCTTACCAACATATTAAAGCCATTGATTTGATCAAAACACGGTCTGTACTCCTGTAACTTCTTTTTTACTATCTTCTGTATTTTCATTTGAGATTGTCTTCATTTCTAAATCGATTACTGACTAGATCGACTCTTATTTTGACAAGTTTATGTAATAAAGTTGTGATATTTATCCTTCTACGGCAGATCTGGACATTCTTTGTGTAGAGTTGTACATAAGGTGTTTTCTGCTGTGTTGAAGTTGATTTCTTTGTGTTTTGTATTTGTTGTTTGATTTCTTTGTGTTATGTTATTTGCACATTGTCGTTGGAGAGCATGGAATGTGTTAATGTTAGTTATGGAAGGGAAAACATATGATTTGCGTTTGAATCTTGAGATGTCATTGTCATGTCTGTAAGGTGTTCGATGAAATTTCTGTAACGATTTGCGTTTGAAAAGTGTTATACTCTACGCAATCCATTAATAGTGTTATCCACTCCATTTTTTATTTGAATTTGAAATTAAATCTAATCAATTTCAGTAACTAAGACTGTTGAAAAGTTATTTATCTTCTATCCTAGCAATACTTTAAATTTTGAAGTATGATGGAAGGCATACGATGTTAATTATGGAACGGAAAAAATATTATTTGCATTTGAATCTTGGGATGAGTTTGTCATGTCTGTAAGGTGTTCGATAATATTTCTGTAACGATTTATATTTGAAAGATTTTATACTCTAGGCAATCCATTACCAGTGTTATCCACTCCATGTGTATATTTGAATTTGAAATATACATTGAAGATGTATAAGTGCTAAACCTGACTAGTTTCATTTGTCATCATAATTGGACTTAATCATATCATCGTTTTATTCTAGATTGACTTTTAAAGAATTTACCTCTTTACATTATTAATGAAGGAATGTCGACATAGAGACTAGTTCACGATGGCCCTAATTCATTCTGTTAGGAGGGGCAAAACTGTCCCTATTGAGAAAACCAACACTGAAAAAGAAATCTCCATTATATATACTAATCATCGTATGCCTTCCATGACCGATCTTCTACTTCAAGGTGTTTAGTATCATCCGAACAACATCACTTCCCTTATTATGTACTTCTAATTTCCTTTTATGAAGCTATTATATATATTCATATTTGAAGGTTTAGACTATATGTTGTTTGAAGCTTCCTTCAATCTCAAATATGACATGTATGCCTATGAAGGCAAGAGTGATGTCACAACACGTAAAGGATTAGGGAAATCGATTGATTTGGAAAATTCGTCAATTCCGAATACTTCGTCTGCTCATGCACATATGCATGTCACTCCAATTTCAGTTCATTTAACAATTTACTAATATGACAATATCTAACTTCTATACTGATTGTGTTTTAGGTACTAAATCTAGCAACCATTTTACTACATCCTTTTCAAATTTAGCTATAGCAAAAAAGTTGTTGCAAGAGGGTATGAAAAACCTTACACTTGAGGGAAGAGATATTACTATTTTAATTGGTGCGTTCGAATGTGCAACGACCTTCTGGGGAATCTAGACATTAGGGACTCATTTACCTTTACCGACTCTCATGGCACTTGAAATCCAAATAAATAATTATGTCATTGTCAGTTAACTAGTCAATCAACTAAACTCAACTTTAAAATTTATTTATTGTTGTATCTGCAATAATTTGGCAAATAACGCATGTACTACTTATAGGTCAAGTTACGTACTATTGAATATTGACTGTTATTGTTCTAGTTCTATAAGTGTATGAATTGGGTAACTTCTAATTCAAAGTTTGTACTACTCCATAAATCATTTTATTATATTGATAAAATAATTTAAATTTTTAATAACTAATTGTTGCAATGTTAATAAAAATGCTAATGATTAATTGATGTTAAAACCTAAAAATATGTTATGAGTTTTTTTAATAATACATTGTAAATATTCAAAATAAATCTCCAGTACAAGATATAAGTATGATAGATTATAAATATGTTAGATTAATAATTTATAAAAATGTCAATCATTTGGTGACGATTTTTATAAATCGTCTACCAATCATTTGGTGGTGATTTTTATAAATTGTCACCAAATGTAAACATTTTGTGATGTTTTCTATAATTTGTCACGAAATGTTCAACATTTTGTGACAATTTTGAGCAATTGTCGCTGAATGCTTGACATTTATGGACGATTAATAGAAAACGTCGGTGAATGTATATGCTTTAGCGATGAAATAAACATTTCGTCACCAAATATTAACCTTTTGATGATGCTTTACATTATCATCGCAAAACATATAACATTTACTGACGATTCTCCGTTAGGTGTCACAAAATGTTTTACAAGTTTTGGTGATGTTTTGAAAATTCGTTGCAGTTGCATTATTTTGCGACGATTCGCATATATCGTCACTCATTGTAGAGGATTTGGCGTCAATTTTTACTGTACATCGCTAAAGGTGTTCCCTAGTGCGCCATTTACTTGTTTCATCATGAAATAGTAAGTTTTAATGACAATTATTTTAAAACATCGCAATATGTTTTCTTTCTGCGACAATTTTTTTTGTCGCAAAAAGGTTCCCTTTGTTGTAGTGTGTGTCAAAAACACTTTTATGTTTCTAACCTTAAACCAGACGACCTCAGTTTGAACCGAACCCTAAACTAGCATATGAGGATCATTAACTCTACAATGTTTAGCTTTGGACATACATCATCCAACTTTAATATTACTGTAACTACATAGCATACCTTAATTTTAAAAGTGCACTACCATTTGTACGGAAATAATCTGACCGACAACCTTTGATTTATTTTCAGCAAGTTTCCTGGCTTTAACTAAGGGGGCGGTTGGTTCGCACGGAGGAATGGTAATAGAAATGGGAATGAATATGGTAAGGAATGGGAATGGATATTATCATTATAATTATGATGGTTGGTTAAGAGGAAGGAATGATTACCATTACCATTGATA
>JAOSBN010000179.1:15363866-15398214 GCA_027563595.1 Erythroxylum suave | reverse complement strand
TTTATACTGTTTCATATTGGATTAGTATTAAGGTTCCAACGCGACAATTATTTCTAAGATTTCGTTCCAGAATGTCGGACATCTGTTTTGGTTTGAATGAACCATTTGTTCCGCTGCTGATTTCGATTCGGATGTTATTCGTTTCCGATACGATTTCGCTTTATGTTTCGTTTCGGATTCCTTCTTGTCGGATCTGAACCTTTCGATTATTGTTTCACCATTCGTTTCGCTTTCGATTTCGGTTGGGGTCCGGTTCCCAGATCGGGTCCCAACAATGATAATTTGAGAACAGGGAAGGGGTAAAGGGTTCCCTCCTTGACGGCAATAAATATAGCAAGGAGCCGTTAGCATTTGAACTACAGAAAATTTTGTCGATGATGTGTCCTGACCTTTTATAAAAAGTAGTAGCCCACTTTAATGTACTAAAACCGTGTGTTTGGTTGATGTCTTACGGCATGAAGATTGAGGACAAGGATAGAAAAATTCTGTGCTTGGATGTGTTTGGTTGATGTCCTTTTTGAAGGAAGCTTAAGACGCGTGAGCACTGAGGACCCTATAATTGTACACAATTATAATTATAGGCAACTATAACTAAATTTTTACATATCTAACTAAATTTTAATTTTAAAATTAAAATTTCATATTTAAATCCACTCATAAAATAGGATTAATTTAAAATTTAGATCTAGTTTATTATAAAAAATTTAAATTTGAACCCAATATATAAGTTCGTATATTTCAAATTTTATACTATCTCATTTTTTAAGATTTCAGCAAAATAAAAATTTATTAAAATCAATTTTAATTTTACTTTAAAAACTTCAAAGAACTCTTAGTAAGAAAATCTATTAATTTTACGTGTGTTGAGATGAATATGAATTATAATTTACAAACAAAATATTTATATAAAAATAAAAAAAGAGTATATATAAATTTTTTATTTAAAATTTTATATCTTTTTCACAATAATTATCCAAATTATAAATTATTAATTGCTTGGCGTAGATGGATTTGACGTTCTTAGAATGAGAGGAGTAGTAGTATAAATAGAATGTTTACAATGAGTTTGAAATATCTTTTGCTAATTAGTGATCCATTATGTGAACATCAACTTTTCATGCTCCATTTGAGCCAATTGTTTTGGGATTGGGATGATATTGATCTGGTCGTGGGATCAATTTGTTATCATGTACAAATTATCAGTAAGGATGTCAATGGACCCGACTGCTCTTGGCCTAGGCCGGTCTAACCTTGGGCTATAATGATCCGTAGCCCGTGGCCCGTAGCCCGTGATAAACAAGCTTAACCACAGGTTGACTAGCCTGTGGCCTGGGCCAAGGGCATGTCGGGCTAACCTAGCCCACCATTTGTTTTAAGAAAATCGTTAAAAATGATATTGTCTTTGAAGTAAGGGCCGGGTAAGGCCCTTTTTGACATCCCTAAGCATTAGAAGTTGAGTTTGAAAAGTTGAGATCTGCAACATAATTTTGTAAGAAAGAAATTATTTGATGGTGTAATGTGGCTATAATTGCTATAGGGTCTTGTTTAGCTCCAGTAATTTAAAATTGGACTTAACTTTCAAATAAAGTGAGATCATCCAATTTGATGCTAAAATCAAGAGCAATGGTGAGGATAATACTTTCATTATTTAAGGTGGTCAATAAGGTATCAATCAAAGCATTTTAGTACGTGGCATAAACAATATATAGAAGAAATTTCGAGTAATAACTGGAATGTCTTTTCTTCCATAAACGGTAAGAACTAATTGATAGGAGATAGACTCCACCTGATAGAGCAAACACACCAATAAAAGAAATTGAGTAAAAGGGACACACAAGATTTAACGTGGAAAGTCCCTTAACGAATATAGGGGAAAAATCATGGGTAAGAGTAGAAAACTTTCGACTATAGAAAACAAATATTATAAAAGGAAGACCTCACAATCTACATCAAGAATTGCACACAAGATTATGGGAAAGAGATTTTTGGGATATATAAAACCTTAAACATATACCTCCTTATATAGCCTTAATAAAGGCTTCTATGTTCTCTCTTTACCAATATGGGATTTAAACCAACAATCTCCCATTTGGAGATTTGATTGAAAATCAATCAATCTTTATATCGTTATCTCTATCTTGCCATTTCTTTACTGTCTACTTCTCTGCCAAGCTATACAAGGATCTACAATATATGAACTTTTTAGTGTTGATTGGTTTTGTTAGTGCATCTGTTGGGTTCTCTTTTGTGTGAATTTTCTGCATGTCCACACTTCCATCTTCCACCACTTCACGAACAAAATGATATTGAACTCCTATATGTTTACGTATGGAATGAAAAGCTGGATTCTTTGCAATATGCAAGGCATTCTAACTATCACAATACAAAGGGATTTTCTCTTGTTAGTGCCTAAGCTCTTTTAAAATTTTTTTATCTAGATCGATTGCTTATAAGCTTGTATAGCTGCCATATACCTAACTTCTGTTGTAGATAATGCTACAATTTCTATAGTTTAAACACCTAGATCACAACTCGTCCTACAATAGTAAACACATAGCCTGTAGTGGATTTTCTTTTATCAAGATCGCTTGCAAAATCATAATCAACATATCCTTTGACAATAAATTCAGATCTTTCATAACATAGAACAACATTTATGGTCCCTTTAATATATCTTAGGATCCTCTTTACAGCCCACCAATGTTCTCAACCAGGATTCGCCATGTAACAACTAACCACTTTCACTACATGTGCAATGTCTGGTCTTGTGCAAATCATAGCGAATATTAAACTTTTCACAGCTGTTGCATATGGTACTCGAGACATCTCCTTCTTTTCTACTTCAATGGTAGGGTTTTTACTTGAGGATAACTTAAAATTAATAAGAAAAGGGGTAGAGATTTACTTACAATCTTGCATATTGAAGCCTCGCAAGATTTTCTTCAAGTAATTCTTTTAAGAAAGTCAAATCTTATTGTTATTTTTGTCTCGGTGAATTTGTACCCCTAGAATCTTGTTTGCTGGTCCTAAATCCTTCATTTCAAACTCCTCAACTAACTGAGCGTTCAAATCTTAAATACGATCTTTATTAGGGCTTGTAACCAACACGTCGTCAACATATAACAATAATACAATGAAATCATTATTATCAAACCTCTTAAAATATGCACAAGGGTCTACACTAAATTTGTTAAATCCACAACTCATTATGAAGCAATTAAATCTTTTGTACCAACATCTTAGCACTTGTTTTAAACCGTACAAAGATTTATTCAACCTGCAAACCAAGTTCTCTTTCCCTGGTTCTTAAAAAACCTTCTGGCTGATGCAGGTAAATTTCTTCTTTAAGATTTCCATAAAGACATTAAAGACATGCAGTCTTTACATCTAACTGCTCTAAATGTAGATCAAATATAGCACACATAGCTAAGATAATCCAAATTATATTGAGACAAACTACAGGTGAAAAAATTTCAATAAAGTCGATACTTTCTTTCTGAGCATATCCCTTTACCACCAACTTTGCATGATATTGCTCCACCTAATAATTACTGTTACGTTTGATCTTGTACACCCATTTGTTACCAATGGGCTTTCTCCTTTGTGGTAGTGGCACAAACTTCCATATCTTATTCTTATTAAGAGTTTTTATTTCTTCCTGCATTATTGCCATCCAAGGTGATGCATCTGACCTATTTATTGATTTTTGGAATTTTGACGGTTCGCCATCTTCTATTAGGAGACAATATGCAACATTGCCCTCTATAATATAACCAGACTACCAAGTTAGGATTCTCCTTTCATTGGTTGATGGTCGAACTTCTGTATTTTCAAATTCAATTGGTTTTTGCTCTTCGTGATTTGATATAGCTTCAGTAGAATCTTTTTTTTCAGTCTCCCTTTCCTCTTGAATCGTTACAACTTTATAATTTTCTTCAGACATGCTATTTTGATCTTTCTCTTGCAATTTATCATTTACAAATATGACATCTCTGCTAATGATGAGCTAGTGGGAAATGGGATCCCACAGTCAATACCTCTCGACTCCATTAGTATACCCCATAAATCTACATTTTCTAAATTTAGGATCTAGTTTTGTGATATCTTAAGTATTATACATTATGAACACAGGACTTCTAAATTTGTGTAACTGAGAATAGTTTGCTGGTTTACTGATCCACATCTCCATCAGTGCCTTCAAATCAATTGATCTTATTGGTGATCGATTAATCACGTAGTAGGCAGTCTTCATCGCTTCTGCCCAAAAAGACTTTGTCATACTTACAGTTCTCAACATGGCTCTAATTCTTTCAATCAGAGTTTTGTTTATTCGCTCTACCACTCCATTTTGTTAAGGAGTGTGAAGCATCGTGAATTGACATTTTATGCCTTCTCGATTACAAAAATCAATGAACTTATCACCAGTATATTCTTCACCATTATCAGTCCTGAGGTACTTAATTTTCTTCCCCGTCTCTAACTCAATTTGTGCTTTAAAAGTTATGAAGGTTGGAAATACATCTCCCTTTCTCTTGATAGGATACACCTAACATCTTCTAGAGTAATCATCAATAAAGGTCACAAAGTACCTTGCTCCACCAAAAGACATGACTGATGCTTGCCATACGTCAGAATGATTCAATTCTGAAACATCTTTACTTCTAGAACTCGATGTATTAAATTTTAGTCTATATTTCTTACTTATAATACAGTTCTCACAAAAAGGTAATGATACCTTCATGAGACCAGGGAGTAGTATCTGCTCAGCAAGAATCTTCAATCCTTCTTTTGACATATGGCCAAGTTTACGATGCCACAATTTTGTTGAATTTTCTATAGAACTAACGTATGCAACCGATGCATTTGCTTCCATAGACATCTCTTTTATAAGCCTGTATAAGTTTGCAGCTATCATTTACGCCTTCATGATTATAAGCGCTCCTTTGATCACCATCATGACTCCATTTTAAATGGAGGTCTTACACCCAATTTCATCCAATTGTCCTAAAGACAATAAATTCTTCTTCAAGCCCTTCACCTGTCGCACATTTTGAATAGTGTGAACTGTACCATCATACATCTTTATCTTGATAGTGCTAATCCCAACAATGTCCAAAGCATGATCATTTCCTATGTACATAGATCCTACAGAGATAGATTTGTAAGTGTGAAACCAATCTCTACAAGGAGTCATATGTCACGTTGCTCCTGAATCCATTATCCAAGCAACAGTAAGCTCTACTCTGTTCTTGAACACCGTTGCTACTTCATTGTATAAGATTTCACCATTGGCAATGCATCCCTGAGAAGTTGATGCTTCAGAGGCCTTATCTCCACCTTTCTTGAATCGACATTCACTTTTAAAGTGTCCTCTCTTACCACAGTTTTAACAATTGATATTTTTCTTTCTTCTAGATTTTGACCTTCCTTGTTTGTGAATCCTAGTAGAATCACACTCCATTGATCATCCTCTCGTCATCAATAAGACTTCTGCTTGACACAAATTTGTCAGCTTTTCTTCCTTGTTGATGCGTCTGCTTTATTCTTCAAGAACCGAAGTAGCAACATCATAGTTTCCGTGAGGATATTACTAGTTAAATTAATAATGAGTTGGTCATATGAATTTAGAAGATTTTGAAGTAGAATCACCGCACATTCAGTTGAATTTACATTATGTCCCAACTTTGAAAGTTGAGAGCATAGAGAGGTTAGAGTATTGATATGCTTTATTACTGAAGTAGATTCAGAAATTCAAAGTGTGTAAAGTCTCCTCTTTAGAAAAATTTTGTTGTGAATAAACTTAGCTTCATATAACTTTGTGAGACGATCTTATATCTCCTTGGTTGTTTTCTTTCCCTCTACACCTTGCAAGATATCTTCCAATAGACCAACATGCAAATCTGAAATGGCCAAGGTATCTATTTGTTTCCATTTGACGTCATATGTGAAATCTGTCTGCCTAGCAATGATGGCCTCCAAGTAGTTATCTTGTATTAATACTACCTTCATCTTCAATTTCCATAACGAGAACTTTGTCCCATCAAACTTTGTAATATCAATTTTGGTTGACATCGCTTCTATCACAAGAATTAACTCCCACTTTCTCACGTTAAAAAGGAAAAACGCCTCGAAAGTTCCCAGGAAAGGATGAAAGGGTCATAAATGGTCCCATTTAACACCTAGTCTCCTTAGACAGAGCTTTTCCTAGACATGCATTTATCACCTCAAATACCAGCAAAAAAGGCCCAAAAAATGACAACAAGAATCCAAGAATAAAACCACCCTTAACCTGTAAGAACACCAAAGAAAAACTCATTTTCATATGTAGAAGATTAGACTATGCTACAACCACAGAGCATGCTTGAGCAACCATTGGGATCTGATACCACTGATAGGATATAGACTCCACCAGATAAAGCAAACATACCAATAAAAGAAATTGAGATAAAATGGACAAACAAGATTTAACATGGAAAACCCTTTAACGAATATGGAGAAAAAAACCATAGGCAAGAATAGAAAACTTTCCATTACAGAAAACAAATATTATAAGAGGAAGATCTCATAATCCACACTAAGAATTGTACACAAGGTTATGGAAAAGAAATTTTTGGGATATATAAGTCCTTAAACATATGCCTCCTTATATAGCCTTAATGGAGGCTTCTATGTTCTCTCTTTACCAATATGAGATTTAAGCCAACACTAATATAGAGATGAGTATGATTTTGATATCTCCCGAGAGATATTAGTTCTTTGCAAATTTCTAAGTTCACATATTACTCTGCTAACATTGTTTTTAAATTAAACTGTTTTAATTTGGGACTTTGTGATAGGATTGAATTTTCTTATATTTTCTTATGTATTTACATATGATTTCAATCCTATTTTAAAGATAAAATGCTCAATTTGTGTTCATTATCTTTAGAAGAGTAGTGACTAATGGTAGATAAAGCCAGTGAGATTTTGATCCTTATTTGGCTGACACATCTATATCAGTCTCATTGCCTTTTGATAATGTGTGACCTTCATGACATATACATCTCGATTTTGCATTGAATTTCTATTCGAGTCCACATTTTTATCACATGCATTAGCATGAATATGATTAGGCATTCTTTGTTTTTCATAAACTACATTAGCCAAATGACCTACCCTATTGACATGATTTTTCCCTTGATAAACCCCTTTGAGCTTTATCCTTTCTTTTTGAATAAACCACGTTTTATGCTTTTAAACTTAACCAAATGTCCTACCCAAGTCATAAAGGTAGTGGAAATTTTGTGATTGTTGAGTTTGTGGATGTATAAAATTCTAAGTGTGAGGGTGTATATAAGTGAGGGTTGGTTATAATCTTGGGGGGTTATTTTATGTCTTATCATTGAAATTCCCATGTTGATGTAGTTTATTTTAATTTTTACAAGGAAAAGAAAAAAATTGAAAAAAAAGAAAAAAAGAAAAAAAAGTTTACAATTAATGTATCAAGGAGGAATTGCATATGTGTTGAAAAGTTGTTTATGGTTTATGCATCTGCCTAGAGTTGTAATGGATGTGTTATTTGAGCATGTTGAATATGAGGTTGAGGTTAGCTTGGAAGGTTCACTCATGGGATTTCATTGGTATAAATTGTATGAGTGATTCCTTCAGATTGGTATGTGCTTCATATGGTTTGGGTGTGAGAGCTGAATGGGGTTATGAAATATAAAGGTTGCATTTGTCATAGCTGACGATACCCAATTTTTGATGAGTGTTGCTTTGTTTCATTAGCTTTGATGACTTTCATGCTACTTAACCCAAATATATCTCACCTTACCTTTGCCCATATTATAACCTTGAAAAGTCCTTTGATTCATGATTTTGCATGTGAACATTAGTGGTGGAGAAATGAAATGATATGCAAAGTTGTGGATTGTCATGGTCATGAATGGTGTTGAGTGTACCTATAAATATCTTTTAATTAAACACATTTTTCGAGTCTACCATTATATTGCTCAGTTTTTGAAGATATTGAATGTTAATAGATCATGAGTAAAAGCTTTTAATGTTGAGTTTTTGCTTAAGATTTTGAAAGTCATTCACTTTTACTTATGGCTATCTATTCTTAAGAAATGTGAAAAATGAGTTAAAGTTTTGGATTGTGATTTTGATTTTGACGATTTGCCTAAGGACGGTCAAAGATCAAGTGTGGGGGTATTTGATAGGATTGAATTTTCTTATATTTTCTTATGTATTTACAAGTGATTTCAATCCTATTTTTAAGATAAAATGCCCAATCTGTGTTCAATTTGTGTTGACTGCTAGGTTGGATATATTGATATATTTTTTAGACAAAAAAAGACAAGATTTTTTAAAGCAAATTAGAGCATAATTGTTTTTCAAGTTAAAGGCACAAATTAATAAAAAAGAATAAGTTTGTGCGCTGTGTGAATGTTAAACACATGCGCCAACACTGTTGCGTACGTAGCGTATGCTGCATTTACTTTTAAGAAAAATGTTGAAGCTATGCAATGTGCGTTATAAAAATGCACGAGGAGGGTTTTAAAGTGGATGATCAGTTTTTATTTGTTTTGGCAAGCTATAGTGGCGACACGTAGAGATATACGGGAGGAACGAAGCACTAACATGGGAGCTGCTAGATGGAGCTGGGAGAGAAGAGCTTAATTGTCCAATCATGAACAGTATATAGAAGAGAGTAAGTTTGAGATTTTCGAAGCCAATGGGTGATATGATTTGTGGTTGGATCATGAAAATAGAAATGAAAGGATAACTTCCCGACGCCTGTTCCATGGGAATATCGACGCCAAGTCATGGTTAAGCTATTTCTGTCATTTTAAAGTTGTGATTTCTTTTCGGATTGTTATGTTGTTGGTATTTATTTGGATGGTTTTAGGATAAATGATCTTAATATGTTATTTTGATTGTTTATTTTGAATCTATTGCTAAAATATCGATTGTAATCCGTAACCTTTACTTTTGATGTTTGTTAGTAGCATCTAACGATCGTTAATCGTTAGGAACAACATAACTTAGGTTGGATAATTCAAACGTGTGAGGTTATTGCCTATATTGATCGTTTTCCAGTTCGTAATGTGATTGCCTAATTGAATCTAGAGATCGTATCCTAGTTTACTCGGTAATTAGGTTTACTTAATAATCGTATCTTGATTAAATTCAACTTAACGGACAATCGAGATTTGTAGAGTGTTCTATTAGTCTCAGATCAATAGTTCAAAAAGAATTGTAAAGACTTTAGAATGAAAGAATATACTTGATTGTGATTAAGCCAAGATTGACCCTAGAACTAGACTTTACTTATACTCAACATTTTTCTTATTTTTGATTAATTGTTTTAATTTATTTTCGGCATACTACAACTACAAATTTTAGTGTGCAGAGTCAGGTAAATTTTGCAGTGCACTCGACACACGCTATCACTTTGAATAGTCTCTTTTGCTTTAGAACGACAGGTAGGAAGAATATTGCAGATGTTTTTAGTCCAGTTGATTTAAATTTAAAATATTTATAAATATAAGACTTTTTTAAAAATTATTTATAACCCAAATTCGAATACTAAATTTTTTTCAATTTAATTTGTAAACCCAAATTCAATCCATAAATTAATTTTTAAAACTCAAAACCTCTATTTTTTATCTAATCCAATAGTGACGTGAGGTATATTAATTTATACAAACCTATCTATAACTAATAAATTTTTTTTGAATCAATTATATTCCACCTCATAACCATTGTAAATTATTTGTACCATACAATTCATAAAGAGTGTTGAAAGTAATTTAAAAATATTTATCATGTTGTTGAAATCAAGAAACCATGGTTGAAATAAAACAATACCAAATTACTAAATTAGTTTCATATCATTCAATCATATGAAAATAATATTTTATATGTTTCATTTATTGAACAATTTATTTCGAAGGACGTGATACAATAAAAATTCAAAATTTTATTTAGTGAATACTTTAACAATAACAAGATCCTCCCTAAAAAAACAAAATCCCTATTTAAGTTTAAATAAATCCAATACTTTTCATTCGAATTTTAGTAACCAATTACTAATTACTTGTACATGCATCAATTATAAGTTAGTTAAGTTACATAAAATTAAAGGAACACGCTCAAATTTATACAGGATATAAGTTAACAATATATTAGGCTTGGTAAAATTTTGTCCAAATCGATAACCTGACCCTGTCCATTCAAAAAAATCAAATAGAGGTTAGAATTTTCTTAACTGAATTTAAACCGGGTTGATCGATTTTTGTCTGAATTAAAATAAAATATAGATCCAGGTCAACCTAACCGGACAAAATGTCTAAAATTTTAAAATTGGTCAACGACGAACATTTAAAACCGATTAAAATTGTCAAATTTGGAGAAGAAAAGAATTTACACAATTTTGAATTTTGATTTGAAGTGCGTTTTTTCTTTTTTGTCCTTTATTCTTTGTGGCAGCTGGAGAGCACCAAAAAGCTTCCTTTGCAATTATTATTCTTTACAATTCAAAATGTGCTCTCCACTCCCCACTTAGCACATGCTCTACACTTGGGAGTTCCCATATTAAAAAAAAGCCCTAATCTACATTTTCTTGCTAGTCATCAGTCATTCTTGCCTCTCTGTATTTCACTTTGTTCTCTCCTTATGCTTTCTTTTTCTTCATTCTTATGGTTTTCTTCTTAGCCTCTTAGGTTTTCCATTTTAATTTTCGTTTTTAAGAGACAACACACTGAAAAATGGCCAACAGTGAAGGGAGAAAGAACGAAATCAGCATTTCCAATTCATAAGTGGTAAATTCTTCTCCTTCTTTTCCCCTTCTTTCTTATGATAATGTTCGATCGTTTGTTTTTTTCGTATTTGCTATGTTTTTTTTTTGGTTTCTGTTTTTCAATTCAAATTTTTTTTGGCTAATTATATTGTTGTATTTTTCCCCTATTATAATGTTAGATCTAGGCCTAGGAAAAATTATAGTTTAGATGGAAACTATATTTCAACAATTTGGATGATCATCAAAGTGGACCGAAAAATTGATACTTTGAACAAGTTTTTTCTAGGTTGGATTTGGTTGCTTAGTCTAAATTTTGTTTCATCTGATTTTTTTTGGAAAAAAATTGCCAAGATTAGTTCTTTTGTTTGCTTTCATGAGATGGCGTAAAGTGACCGTTTTATTTTGTCTATATTTTTCATACAAAAGTTTCATTTTTTTTTTGCAATTTTTGTGTGATTTTCATTTTCTAACTTTTTTGTTTTCTTATTTGTGTAGAAACAACCAAACAAATCTGCATCAGTAAGCAATACAAACACTAAAGGAAAGCGCAGGAAGAGCAGATCTGATGTTTGGGACTACTTTGAGATCCTAGAAGAAGGTGCCTACACTAAACCTAAAGACGATGACTTTAAGAGAGGGAAGTGTATTGGTTGTCACAAAATATATATATTGCAAATAGTAGGCATGTAACCACTAATTTGAGATGCCATGTTAAAGATTGTTAGGTTTTAACAAAACACATTCTGATTTGAAGCAAATTTTTATCTGATCTATATTAACTAGTGGTGAAATGTCATTAAGGACTACTAAGTTGGATCAACAGCTATATAGAGAAGCTTTGGCAACGATGATTGTGCAACGCGAACTACGATTTCTATTGGTTGAATATGATGGTGTTAGAAAGCTCAATTCCTACCTTAATCTTGATGCCAAACACATAACTAGAAACATTACCAAGGCTGATATTTTTAAGTTGTATAAGAAGACTAAGGCTTCTATTGAAGAGACGCTTAAATCACGCCTTGGTCGAATATGTCTCACTATGGATATGTGGACTTCTTTGACATCAAACTCCTTTATGGCAATCACTGCTCATTTTATTAATAAACATTGGAAACTCAAGAATCTAATCCTTAATTTTTCTCATTTACCTCCTCCCCACAGTGGTGTGCTCATTTTTGAAAAGGTTTCTAAATTGTTGAGTGGTTGGAATATTATTGAGACGATATTTACTATCACCATGGACAATGCTAAAGCCAACGATGCTTTATTGAATCTTATAAGATGCCTTGAATGCAAAACGTGTGTTAATTTTAAAAGGTAAGTTTTTGCAAGTGCGTTGTGCAGCCCATATGTTGAATGTGATTATGGAGGAAGGGCTATAGGATATTGACGTGGGGATATTCAAAGCTCGAGAGAGTGTTAAGTATGTTAGAGGTTTAGGTGCTAGGCTTAACCATTTTAAAGAATATGGTAGAGAATTGAGCATTTCATGTAATAAAAAGCTAAAGCAAGACGTAGCAACGAGGTGGAACTCTACATATGAGATGTTAGAATCTATTTTTTTATAAGGATGTGCTTAATAGTTTTGCTAGTGTTGAACCTCATTTCACTTATTGCCCCACATTTGATCAATGAGAGAAAATTGAGGCTTCATGCAAGTTCTTGAAACTCTTTTATGTTCTAATTCATTTGTTTTCTGGTAGTAAATAACCCACTGCTAATCTTTTCTTCCATCGTGTTTGGGCTATTCAATAAAGATTGGTTGGCAAGTTTATGAGTCCAGATCCTTTTATTAGTTCAATGGTGCAAAGAATGAAAGTGAAATTTGATCATTATTGGGAAAAAAATAATTTGATTATTTCCATTGCTGTCGTTTTAGACCCTCGCTATAAGATGAAGTGTGTAGATTTTGCTTATTCTAAGATCTATGGAAAAGATGAAGGTGTTTTGAGAGTTAAACAAGTTAGGGATGATCTTTATGCATTGTTTGAAGAGTACAAGGCAACATTAGGCAATTCCAAATGTCAAAGGGTAGGTTCAGCAAGCCAAGTTGATCATCGAGGATAGTCTAGCTCTCAAGGTGTTACTGATCCATATCTTATGTAACTGTCATGATATTTTTAGTATATGTTGGTTTAATTATATTTGTACAAGTTTTTATTTTATTATTAATATCCACATGTATTGTTTTGCTTTTTAAGGATTAAGATCAATATGAAGGTGATCAAAAGTACTTGAAGGAAAAATCAGAGTTGGATTTGTACTTAGGAGAGCCTCCCATAGATAGGAAACTAGATTTGGACATCTTACAATTTTGGAAATCGGTACAACATCTTTTTCCAAAATTATTTAAGCTTGCACGTGATTTTAAGCATTTCCATAACTTCTGTGGCATCTGAATCAACCTTTAGCTGTGGAAGTAGGGTTTTGAAACCGTACAGATGTTCATTACCTCATGAAAGTAGTGAGGCAATCATTTGTACTCGAAATTGGATGTTTGGATTAAAAGGTATGTTCTCTAACATTCTAAAATCCCATGTCTCTTTTTTATTATTTTAATTGTAAAGTATGTCACGTGCTCTTTTGAAAACTTTTGTTTATTTTTAATTAGTTAATTTTTAATTTAGAACAAAGTAATGGCGACATTGAAGGATTAACCAATGAAATGCTAAGCTTGGATATCAATGAGGCTATTTCATATGAATTTAATCAAGTAGTAGTTGAAGAGTGGTAAAGTTTATTCTAATTTATTATATCAAGTTTTGCTTATTATATACATGTTAGCTAACTTGTGTCATCTTTTGTTTTTTTCCCCCTCAGATCATTGAGTCTTTAGGACGTGAAGAGTGGGATATGAAGAGTTTGATGAAGAATGATTTGTTATTTCATGCATGTTTTATTTGGTTTGAATTTGTAGTATGAACCATGTGATTTACTGTTTTTGGATTTGGTATTCTGTTTATGCCTTTGTGGCTTCTTGCTATAATTTTGTTAGAGACTTTGAATTTGGTGGTTGCATTTTTGTTTTTTTAAATTTAGTTATAGACTTAACATTTATTTGGTTTGAACTTCAACCAGGCAACCACAATTAAGCTTTCTTTGCTATAATTTTTTAATTGGTTTTATAAACATTAAGAGATGAGAAGAAGATGGTGTAATTTAATAGCCATTTGCTATTAGTTAAAATTAGACAAATGGATTCCAAAAATAGGTTGAGTGTTTTCCAATTTGGTTCGATTTTCGGTCAACATGATAAAAAAGATTTTGGTTTCAAACCAGTTTGAAGTCATAAAATTTTTACCAAATTTTCTGGAATCGGTTTGGTTTAAAATCGATTTTTTACCGCCCTAGAAAGTATAGTGGGTTGGTCGTTTATTTTAAAATTGTTCGGTCAAAAAATTACCGATAAAGAAACGACGACGTCTGTTGCGTTTCCCACTCCCAGAAAGATCGAAATTTGGGAGGAACCTAGAGACTCCGAACAGACACAACCAAAAAGAGAAGCAAAGGGAACTGAAAATGAGATACAACTTCGACTTGGCGGAGTCGAACCAAGATGCTTCGGGCCAATCTCCAACTCCGAAAGGAGTTGAATGGGTCCCACTCCAAGAGCACCCTGTCTTTACAGCGGCCACCGGCGGAGAAGCCGCCGCTACTGGCTTTCCGACAAACCTGGTGGCGTGGGACGGGGCTTCTAGACTCTATTACTGGGACTCTAATAACCGTTGCCTCCATAGGATCTCTATTCGTCTTGGCGAACCTGAGCCTATTTTTGTTCTCGCTGCTTCTCCCTCCAAGGTTCCCTTTTCTCTCTCACTCGGGGAGGTTAAAGATAAACAGAGCAATTAAATGCACTCATTTTGTTTAGTTTCTCAACATTCAATTGAATTCGTAAACTGATGCCAGCATACTTATTAGGTGTTGCTAGCAGATATGCAGATTGACTTTGTGATCAATAAAATCTCCATCAATAGGAATGGCTCTGCGTTGCTTCTCTCCGGTTTAGATGGTTTGTGTCTCATGTATCTGTATGGACGAAGCTCTACAACGGATAACACTATAGTTTGCAGGTACCCCTAGAAGTTGTTTTATGCCTTACATTCATATCAAGGCGATACTTTGCATTCGACATAGGTTTTAGTTTCCCATCTAGTGTGTGTTTTACAGCATCATGCAGTATCCGAAGGTCCTATGCTTTTGAGCTTTTAGAGGCGTTTCAGCTGCATTGCTGTTGGCCATAAGCTTGGCCAGTTGAATACTTCATTTATGCTGTTGATCTTTACAGGACTATTACAGTTGGTTCTCGAATATTTTTTAATGAGCCCAATGTGATACACATACTACAAGTTTCATGGCACCCCTATAGTGACACACATTTGGGGATTCTTTCGTCCGACTCAGCTTTCAGGTATCACATTCATAATTATGAACTATTTGATTCCTTTCATGTTCCGAACACATTTATTCCTTTATTTGAGCTGATGAGCAGCCATGGGCAGGTTAGGGAAGTATGCAACGTTGGCTATATGGTATAACTAAATCCTGGAGTTAACTTGATCTATGTAATATATTAAGTGAAGGGTAACACCTTGTCTGAAACTCATAACCGCAATGAATTACTGATTGTTCAAATGCATAAGATCGCTGGCGTATATGGCCTTTTTTAAAACCTCCTTTCTTGGTTTTGTGTTCTTATTAATAAGTATTGATTTATTAATGTAATAAATTACATTTAATTAATTATAGTTCATTTATCATGTCTTTACCTGCTTGACAAAAATGGTGTATATTCCCAAGGAGTGTTTCAGTTGTTTTGTTTGTTTTTAATTTCCATTTCTTTATCGTTGCTAGGCTTTTTGATTTGTCTTCAGACCTCCAGCAACCAGAGCAGGAGTACTATCTACAACCTGTTGAACCAGGTAGGTCCAGAAGTGCTGCCTCCATGCGTCCTGTAGACTTTTCTTTCGGAGGAGACCACTTGTGGGACAGGTTCACTGTAAGTTCATATTTGTTTTAATAATTGTTTTTACATTCTATCCTTGATTATGCACGGCTTTTTGTGATATTGAAGGCTGAGAGATACTATGTTGCCTGTTACACTTGCTTTATCACACTGAGCTTTTGTGTTTTAATGCAAGCTTTTTGTTTCTGGTGCTCATATGTGTATTATCTACTGATATTTCACTTTCATGCCACTTAGTTTCTGATTATTTTGCTGTTCAAATTGCAGGTTTTTCTGTTATTCGGTGATGGGTCTATTTACATCCTTTGCCCAATTGTTCCTTTTGGAAGGTGATTGCTACCTTTTATGTTATATTAAATCCTTGGTTCCTTTTACTTAAGATTTTTAGTAAATGCATTCATCAACAGGCTGCATTTTATTCTGGTGCACTCATTTTAGAATTTTTCAAATTTTCAAATTCCTAAACTTGAGGAAGATTACACTTCTAATTATGTTACAATCTAGAGCTCAAATTAGGCACTCACCTTTCATAAACAATGTCGTTGATATATGAAATACCATTTCAACTTTTTATTTGTTCTGTGTACCACATATAAGTTGTGTAATATGTAGAAATATGTCTCTGATGATGTGTGGGATAAGTTATATTTGACACTGATCAATATTTGATTATTTTCTTGTAATAGTGTGCACAAATGGGAATCAGTTATGGAGATATTTGGTGATGCTCATACATATGGGCGGCAATCAGGAAATCCAACTGCTGTCTTAAATTATAATTTGGCAATCTCTTGGTTGGAAGCTACATTTCCTGATTTAAATAATGAAACAATTGAAGAGGAAAATCTTTCCACAATTAAAGCTCGTCCGTTTGCCTTGCTTGATTCGTCACTTTGTTTGCAGGTAATTCTGTCTTATTTTATTCTCAACTAAGAATTTGAAACTGACCAGGTGTCAACTCATTTTTATGATAAGATGCCTAACTTCTCGAAATAAAGATCACAATCTTTTTTTTTTCAATCTTCTTAGAATAAGCTCCCGCCTAGTATTTAACAATTCTGCCTTTTTGAATAAGTCATCAATTCATGGAGGTGCTCTATGAAACTATGCATTTTCCATTTCCTGTGCCATTCTCCACTATTATTGGAATGTATGTGAAAATGAAAAAGTTTGAATTATGTCCATATAACACACTTCTTTATTGGTGGCCTTTTATTTTCATTCCCTGCCAACTTTCTACAATTAGAAACATCTAGTCAGTAGTATTACTATAAAATTTTGAAGACATTAGCTTAACATATTATTTGGTATTGGCCTTTTTTTCAGGGACCACTGCATCAAGTATGCCGTGGTGGTGAAGATGAACTTTTGGCAGCTCAGACGGCACAATGTGAAGGTCATGCAGTCAGTTTTCTCTATAACTCAGTTAGTAAAGATTCAATTCTCGTGACTGCATGGAGTAGTGGGCAATTGCAAATAGATGCACTAGCAGATGAAATTCAGCCGGTTTGGACTTCTGGTAACCCACCTCATCTTCATGTTGCTTCCAGTCATCGTATTCTGGGTTTTGCTATGATTTGTGAATCAGTCTCAGGTGATCTTCCAGTTGTTAAGCTTGATAAACCAGTTGATAATACAGTCTGGTTGGGCTATCCACCACCATTATTGAGACTTGCAATTGTGGATTTGGCACTGCCTAGAAAAAAGAAAAGTGGATCACATATTGCAATTTTTGTTGATCCCCTTCTGCCCGAGAGGTTCTATTCTGTTCATGATGGAGGGATAGATTCAGTTATCTTGCATTTTCTTCCATTTACAAGTAAACCAAGTGGAAAGGACTCGAGTATCAGAACTCCATCCGTGCATCCTGTTCTTAGTACATGCCAGGCAGAGAACTCCTTACTGTCTCCTCTTTGTGGATTTGTGACATTATTTGATTCATTTGGATATTCGTGGATCATAGGAGTAACTTCTACTCTAGAATGTGTTGTGCTAGAGATGAAAACATGGAATTTGTTGCTTCCTCACCAAGTTGATGTTGAGAAGAAACTCCCTAGCTCTGATGAATGCAAAGAAAGAAGTACTCCTGAAATCATAAGCAAAGAACTACTCATTGGTCCTAAAGTAGTGCTTGCTCCTCAGACCCTGCCGAATCTTCGATCCGTTTCTGCTGACTCTATTGAAGGCCGTTCAACTCTCCATCAATACTTCAAGCTTTTCCATGAAAATTATGTTGAATATGCACATAAGGTGAGTGCATATGATTTATTCAACAGCTTTTACTGTCTTGCTCCGGTCCTTTATTACACTTAGACTATTTCTTTCTGCACCTGCTGATTATTATGTTTTAGGAACAGAGCAGTTTTACAAATAAGTTCTGTTAATGTTTAATGATTGAGCATTTGCACCAGATAGTGTCAATCATTCACGTTTTCAGGGCCTTTGGCTTCTGAGCTATGCTCTATGGTGAGCTATATAATTGCGAGATGTTAATATTAATATGTTCTGTTTTTGATCGATCTATGAGCATTCTCCTCGCATCTCCTGCAGGTTTACTTTGAGCTCAAGCACCACGGGCCCCACTTGAAGAGAATCATTGATGACCTGAATACTCGACTGCATGAGGCACAAGAGAAGCTTTTGAAAGTGGAGAAGAAGCAATCAGGATTGGACGCCAGAGCTGATCATGCAATTCACCAACAGAGTCTTACAGAACAGAGATTACAGCGCTTGATGAATTTGCCTGGGGCTAACAAGAGACCTTTGACTAAAGCAGAACGGGAGTTTAAGTCTGAGCTTGGTTAGAAATTTCATACCTATTTTATGAATTTAAGTCTCATTCTTTGAGCTATTTCTGAGTTCTGACTGTCCCAAAACCACCAATGGATTAGGTTTATACTTAATCTTGCATTTCTCTGTACCCTACAATATTAAACTAGAGGGTACTTCAGTCGCTTTTTGTTGATTTTTGTTTGGATAATTTTGCAGACCAATTTTCCGGAGTAGAGTTGGATGCATTGCGTACTTCCATCGACACTCTAAGAGCAAGGTTGAGGAGGTACACACAATCTTCAAAAGGTGAAGTAACGAACCAGACGAGCAAAATAATGGGCAGGAACTATGCCCAAGAAACCCAAATCTCCCAGCTGAAATCCTCGCTTGAGAAACTTGCACTAGTCAACAGGGAGAACACCAAAAAAGTACAATTTATTGAATCTGCATTGAAAACCGAAGAACACTCCAGATGATTAAAACCACAATTCCCTATTTGTAGCCTGTTTTATTAGACCATACGGCAGTTTTTTTTCCATGCAATCCCATTGCATGTTTTTGACCTGGCTTGGTGGTAGGCACTTTACATTGGTATGATATGAGTTGGGGACGTTGATGCACTGATGTATGTTGGCTTTGAAAGAACAAATGTAGGTCACGATTATGCTCTATTCCTTTATTAGCACGAACTAATATATTTAGTAGTGATAAGTAGTGCATATCTACGGCGAGTATAGCTACGAACATGAATTGAAAATTTGCTAACATGAATTTTTACCTTCATCCGGTGTTAGACATTTATGATTTATGTGTACTTATTGGCAATTTTTGAAAAACTGGTTTGGAATATGAAACTAGATTCAACCATAATGTTATAATTGTATAAAAGTAAAATTTTTGAAATATGGTTAAAAGATTATTATATTTAAAGTTAGATTAAAAAAGAAGAATGTTAAATAAAAATTGATTGCTTTGATTTATAAAAATTGATTAATTTACAAAATTAACTAGCTAAATAAACGAATGAATTTTTAATTTTAATATTAGTATAATTGTGTTATATTCTTATTATTTATAATAATTATATATTAAATAAAAATTTAAAGTTAAATTTTATAAATTAAGTTTCTTTTACTTTCATATAATATTTTTAAATTTAAATAATATTTATTAATAGTCTTACAATTAAAATTATTTTAAAATTTTTAATATTTAAATAAAATTATTCATAATTCTTATTAATAATTAAATGCATATTATTAAATTAAATTATTCTTACTAATATTTAATATTTTAAATTTAAATAATATTTATTAATAGTCTTAAAATTAAAATTATTTTAAAAAATTTAATGTTTAAATAAAATTATTCATAATTCTTATTAATAATTAAATGAATAATATTAAATTAAACTGTTCTTACTAATAATTAATAGTAAATAATTAAATAATATGCATCTGATTGGTAATAAATCAGACATAAAAACATTAAATGAAGTTATTTTTTATATTTTCAAAAATTATAAAAATTAAGAATAGACAGAAATTAAAAATTCAAATAAATAAATTTTTATTAAATTTAAAATATAAATTAAAAAAAGAACCTTAGGTTTTCCTCAATTTATATTTAAGAGACTTAAGGTTGAATGTGAAGCGATTTGGTAATTGCCTTAATAGATGTGATAATAGATTGCCTCTCTTTTTGAACTTGTCTATACCTCTCTTTCCGTAAGTGACACAACATAAGAGGGGAAATGCATGTTGCAAGGTTCCAGGTTGGAGGATCATGGTCCATGGACATGGATTCCTCCTTTTCTTTCCCTTTTTTTTTTTTTGGTTTTTAACTGTCAATGCTAATGATCTCACCATATTACATAATTCTACCTCTACTCTTATTTCTGGTGCAACATAAGGAACGATTACATGCTTTTATCTACTCTCTCTTGCTGGCTCTAACTTTCTAGTTGTCTTGTACACGATTACGCGGACAAACGATGATGGGGTATCGCTTCAGCGTCCTGGTCGTGGGGAAGTAAATAAGCTTATCCTTTTCTGCAGGAACCCAACTGTCAACAGAAATCCAAAACCCAAGTAAGCTTCATGATATGACCTGTTTGTTATGGAAGTATAATTTGGACATTTTACCTCACATGTGTAACTACGTAATGGATGAAAACGGAAAGCTCTACTCTAGCAAGCTCATATCCTGGACACAACCTTGGTCCTCCGCCAAATGGAGTGAACACATTTGGTGGACATGTTCCCGATGAGTTCTGTTTCATAGACACAGACACAGGAATCTTTTCTTATTGAATATGACTCTAGATTTATGGGTGTTTCAAGAGTCGTATTTTACCTGCCATCTCCAGGGATTGAAAGTTCGAGCATCCTTAAAATGGTCGTTGTCCAGATGCACGGCTCGGAATGATGCAAAAACCTTCCAACCCTTAGGAATAGTGTAACCTAATTGGTGTTTTGATAGCAAAAGATATATTTTAGTTGACTTAATGTAATCGATCACTGTAAATTGTCCACTTGACGTTACCTTTTATATCGATGTCTGTCATTGCCCGTCTAAATATCCCACCAATTATGTTTGCCATTCGCAAAGTCTCATTAATAACCTGAAAATCACAATGAAGATCAAAAGAAGAAACGTCATCACAGAAAATAGTTAGGGAGAGCCTCACTTACACATTGAGTGAAGTGCATTGACTTGTACTCGCTCCACTCAATAGCCTCACTCTCACCCTTCTTCAATCTAATCTGATCGTGCTCCTCCTGCCACATCAAAACACGAAACATTAATGCCGAGACTTGAGAGCCAGCCCTAAACAAACTTCTTTTATCTTCTTGCAGGCTAGAGCACTGTTTTTAAGAGCCTCCTTAACTTTCCAAGGTGGCCTATGGGCCTCAAGCGTAGGGTTACAGGGCAAAAATCTGATCCAAAGTAAAAATAGACAAAAAAAAGACTACAGCCCATTAAATGCTCCTAAACATCAAGCCCTACAAATGGTCCTGCCAGATCCAACGGTGGCCAGTTTAACCATTGAATGAATCAAGATGAAAGGGTCTCCAAAATTTGCAAGACTTTTTGATGTCACTCTTGCTTTAACATTTACACCGTCAGATAGGGCTCCTGGAAATCAGCACCCAACAGCGTTTCCGCCCCACGAAAATGGACTTGGACAAACCGCTACTATCTAATAGTTAACCCAAGGTGGTGAAAGGGTGTTTGGGTCATTTTGGGAAAGACAATTTGGTCAAAAGACTGTGACTTGGTGGGACTAAGGACTCAGACAGTAAGAGAAGTATTCTCAGCATAACAAGGCGTGCAGTTCGGGAAGCTATCATTTTGTCCCGTTAGTTGTTTTCTACTTTGACCTTTTCCTTTACCTTCCAAAATCCCCCAATCCATTCCATACTTTAGACCTAAGGAAGAGACGAAGGTTATTATTCCAAATAAATATCTAATCAATAATAGTGTTAAAAGATATGAAGCAAGACACAAATAATTTCTAATCAATTTGATTTTAAAAATAATAATAAAAGTTGAGTTGTATTATATGTATATCGTCTTAAGCCTATAAAACAAAGCTTTTGTGGTTGGAAAACAGATCTAACGTTATATTTTTCCACTGGCAAATAATAGGATTATTATTATAATACTACATACTACATGTAGTCCTAGTTAAAATCCAGCAATAGCCGACCACATAAGGACATATCACATTCCACCTAAAAGAAACTAAAGCATCAAGTAGAAAGAACATGGGGGAGGGTTTTGTGTGGCGAAAATTGGCTTTTGGTTTGTTTGCTGCAAATGGTATTATCATCATCCTATCTTCTTTTTTGAGTGAACTCTTTATCCCACCACCCAATCTGAATGGCTGAGAATCTACATAATCCTACAAGAGAAATTGAGGCCAACTATGATAATCATAGGAATTTGAGTCCCCACCACTCATCTTTTTTCTTTCCCAAACCCATCCACCAGCAACCCAAATAGAAAAGAAGATTAAAATAACGAGTTAAGCGAATGAAGTTATGCTATAATATAACATGTTATATATTCTCACCTTAACCTGGGCTAAAGCTAGTGGGTTCTCGGTTAAGAACTTGACGGCGAGAGTCATAATGATAGATGTAGTCTCGTAACCAGCTACAAGCAAAGCCACGAAGAAGTCAACAATTTGGTCGTCGGAGAAGCCGTCTTCCGCCCCCAAAAGCGCTGCTAACATGTCCTTCTTTCCCATTCCAACTTCACCTTCTTTTCTCCTTTCCCTCACCACCAACCCCAAAGCCTCCGCCACCTTAGTTCTTGCCTACAAGCATCAAGCCAAAGACTTTTAATTCATACACAAACGTGAAGAGAAACCATAAACAGAGACTGAAACAGCTAGACGTATTCACTTTAATGGCACGGCGATAGGTGTTGGAGAAGAAGGGAACAGTGAAAAATCCGTCGATGAGAAGAATATACTCCTTCCTTAGGCTCTCAGTCCATTCACCTGGATCCACGCTCATCAACTGCTTCATTGTTAAGTCGAACGTTATCTGCTTAGAACATCCCCACCAAACCCCAAAAGCACACAAAATTACATCAGTTAAGTTCTCCTAAAAATATTTAATAGAACCCAACAGAAAGATTACAACGTGAGTTGTCATAATAAGATCACATGTGTAACGGAAGAGACTAAAGAGATGACAGTAACCGGACACCATCAAACCAAGTAACGACAATTAATTAACTAATCAAATCATTTAATTAATGCCACACCCACTCGCCGTGGAATTCTGAGTCAGACCCACCACCATTTCCATGGTGTAATGAGTTTGCAACTCGGACGAGCCACGTCCGAGTTAACTCAGCATGATTAGAGCTTCAAATATGGTACGGCGAGTGGTGCAAATAGAAGTACCTTCTTGGCCTCGTCCAAGAGGAAGACCCGGTCTGACCAGGAGTTCAGGTTGAACCGGATGAGTCGGTCCATGTGAACCAAAAGATGGTCCTTAATAATGGAATAGTTAGCGAAACTCATGGTTAAAGAATGCATTCGTTTGTGAAGAGCACCCTTCATTAACAACAACGAATGCTTTCCAAGCAAGTTGGATATGGAGCTCGGGTAGTCACAATCAAACAACTTCCCTTCATTTTGCAAGATGAACCGGTTAGTCTCCGGATCAGCCGAAAACACAGTGGGTTCACCCAACACGTGGGAAGTAAAAACCAAGCCGAAACGCTTAATCCTCTCGTCCATGAAGGGTTCAGGGTTTTCGCTCTTGTAAGCAGATATCAGCTGAAGAGTCTCGCCGATCAACGGCAGACCAAGGCTTCCCGGCGGTATCCTGAGTCCCCGGTAACGTGAACGACGATAGAACAGATATATAAACGCCGACAAACAAAAGGATAAAAGGAAATAACCAAGACTTTCCATGGCAAAATCTAAAGGAACCGTGAAGAGGGGTCAGTGAGAAACGGTTGTATGCATGTGTATATGTTTACGGATACATGTACAAGTGTATATATAAAAAGAAGTAGAAGCATAGGGACAAAGTGAAGAGGGTTGTGGGTTTGAAGAGTGAAGTAGGAAAGTGCATTAATGGAGGGAAGAGAGAGCACACGAGGGGTATCTGATAAGAAATCTATCAAGTGAGGCTGGGGTAACGGGACCTTCTTGGAGGTGAAATAAATGTCTGATATTTTTGACATCTGACTGTTCTCATCTCACTCTTCTCTAATCTGAATCTCTCTCATTAGTCATTATTATTATTTATTTATTTATGTGCTTTAAAAGAGAAATTTCGCAAAAACATAATTTTCTCTTTTCTTGAAAAGAAAGTGTATTTATTATTTAGTAGTTGCTGGTGTTACATCCTATGCGCACATCATCTTTATTTTTTTGAAAAAATATTTTTAATCGTATTAATCTATTTATAATTAAAGAAGTTATATAACAATACGAATATATAAATATTAATCTACTTAAAAATTTTCACATTATTAAACCATACGAATAAATATTTTTGAAGTATAAACTTTCATAAAAAAATAAGTGTTTTAATTAAATATGATCACTTTGAATTTTTATTGAGATACTTTAATAACTCATAAGATAGAAAATTTAACACATGTTATAATAATCCTTCCATCTCATTAAAATAGTTTATTAATAAAAATTCTAAAGGAAAAGAGAGGGCTTTCACTTAACCATAATCATTCACAATTGTTGTAGAATAGAATAACTGCTGAAGTCTATTCCATTCCTGCTCTTTAAGAAAAAACTAAAATGACATTTATTATTTATTATTAGATGTATTTAATACTACACGTTATAATAACGAAAAAATATTAATTGTCATTACAATTAGTCATTGAATAAAAAAATTTGTAAAAGCAAATACAAACTGTATAAAAATAACAATAACACTAATATTAATATTTTCCTTATCTAAATAGAAACGACAACAACAATACCCAATGACGGTTATCATTAACTAAATATAATTATTTTTTTAAAATTAATAAGCTAATTTAATTGATAATACATAAATTAAGCTAAAAAATAAAAATTCGTCCCTTGACAACGTAAATTATTTGGCACTTTGTGAAATTATTATAGAAAATACTTATTATTTTCTTTTTTATTGGTTTGATTTCTCGGACTAGCCATTTTTATATTTCGAACGAAAAGAATTATTCGTATTGGCGAAAGCAAAAAGAACTAGAAACACACTGGGAAAGGAAAAGAAAAAAAGAAAAAAGGAGTAGCAAGTATATGGAGGATCATGCTCTCACTTTCCAAACCCTTTTTCCTTTTTAGCAACCTTCTTTTTAACTTTTATTTTTTTTTCTTGTTCATCACCATGGAATCATCATACGTACCCTTGGTCCACCCCCTGTTTATTTACAATAAAGGCACTTGCTGCAATCTCAAATTGTAAAAGTTCACGAGTTCTCACCCCATAATTCCCCACAAAATGGTTTTCAAATAGTGTTATGAGGAGAGAAGCTAGTGCTGATCTATTTTCTCAGGTTTCAATTCCTAATTATTGATTTGGGTTTGAATTTGATACACCAAAACAAAATAATTTGGTTTATAATGGCGAATGGTAAGTCCTGATGAAATCAAAAATATTATTTTCCAATTACTTCTGAATTTCTTACGTCCGACCATTCAGAAATTGCGTACAATATTGATTAGTAAATTACCTCGTAAAATCTGCAGCCTTGAAAGTTTTCTTCCTACAAATAATGTCACCAGAAGTCGTACGAGAGAGCCTAAGATTGATCTTCTCAACTTTCAATCTTAATACTGAGTGACTTGATGGCATATCACTAATACTCGGGTGATGGCAGATAATTAATTAATTTGTAAACAAATTGGATTATGGATACTGATGGAACCCTAATAGAGTTATTAAAATCAAGAAAAGGGCCGAACAATAACAAACAAAAGGGTACTTTGTGCTAATTGAGGTTTAAAGCAGATAGAATGTCACAATGCATATGCCCATGTGTCCCACCTCCAGCTCCCTTCATTGCTATCCATCTCTATTAAAGAAGCAAGTGGGGAATGTTGAGTTTGCTTTTTTTCTATTAATTATTGTCTTTTAGCGATTAAGATTTTGCCCAAAAATCTCTCCAACCCATCCTTTCTATTGTCATTATTAGATCAAAATTTATCATTATTCGCATTAGAAAATTAAGTTTATCTACCATCATCCAGCTTGGATGGGGCAAGATGAAGCTTCGATGAAAAAGATATATAACGCAAAAGGGCAATGCATATCAACCAGCCACGTGGATCCATATGATGAGAGGTGTATGAGGCAATTATATAGGCCTTTTAATTTTGCAATTTGAGGTTATGACTCCATCCATGTTCATCCACATGGTCCCCATAAGCGCTCCACCCGTTGGACAACCCACAATGTCCCTATAACAAAAAAGTGGACTCGCATCTAAATTACATGTATAGAGACTCTGCTTCAATTCCGATAGTAATTAATTTTTCTTAACTAGTAACTTGGGATTATACGTTTTAACTTTTATTTCTTCAAGTCATAACTATAAGAAAAATAAAATAAAATAGCAATGATAATAGTATTTTATTTAAAAAATTACGGTTTAACCTACTTTTGTAGCCCAAGATGATTAATTAGATGCCAGTTTTATCCAAGATTCAAGTTTGAAGACTCTTTTAAGCAATTTTTTGGTTCCTTAATTAGAGAAGACTCTTTTGTGGGTGCTAGTTTTCTTGTTAAGTAATTCACGCATGAGCTGTTTTATTAACTATACCAATTGTTTACTAACTATACTAATTGTTTACATGATAAACTATAAATATAAGAAGTTAAATTTAAATCCAAAATTATTATGATGTCAATATATTTTTATCACCTAAATGAATTAAAAATTATTCAATGGAATGGGAGCTTGTAATTTACTAATATGATCTCTTTTTTATATGTATTATTAGAATAAAATCTTCGTGAGAAATTCAGTTAAATTTCAAATTTTCTTTAACCAAAATATTATTTGAAGAAAATTAGTTTAATATTTAAATAGTCATTATTTATCTTAATTTTAATTAACTAAATATTTATATTTGGAATCGAGTTAATTTGAGCAATATACGTTAAAGTTTATTTGCGACATATAATTAACCCTTATCTAATTGATCTAAAGAGTTTTATTTAGTCATCATTATTATTAGTTCAAATGTTTTCACACTTAAATTTAAGGAATGATTTCAATATGCTTGACGTTTTATATTTCAAAAAATTCTGAATTTAAAATTTTATATTTGCAAACATTAAAATTTAGGCTTATTCTTTTTTTTTAATGACATTTTAAGTTTTATTTATATAACTAATTCAAAACCCAAACCTTATTATTTAAAAATTAAATTAACCAATCATCCTCATAAAAAGTTTGTTAAATTAACAGGTATTGATGTAATGATATAGTTTATGAAAATTTCTCAGCAAGAAATTCGTTAGAATTTCAACTATATTTTGAGTTTTTAAAATTTCGTTGGATAAAAGAAATATTTCCCCAAATTCTCTTGATTGTACAAATCCTACTTTTAGCATGGGCAATGAAATTAAAGAGGACGATGTTTTTAATAAGTAAAAGATCTAAAACAATTACTAGGATTAGTTTTATAACAAATCTCTTATAAATTGAAATGGATATTAAATTAATCTCAATAAAACATTTCATATTAATTGGATAACATAAATCAACATTTAAGGGGCGTTTGGTTTATAGAAGGGAATGAGAATGAATGTAGGGAAGAATGAGAATGGATATAATCATTATAATTATGATGGTTGGTTAAAATGAATAAATGATTACCATTACCATTGATAGTGGTTGGTTTGTAAAAAATATTGTAATTAATTAATTACAAAATAAATCATATTTTAATTAATTAATTAATTATATTTTAATTAATTAATGAATAATAATATTTTAATTAAATATAATGTAATTAAATAAATAATAATAATATTCTAATTAATTATATTGTAATTAATTAATTAATTAATTACAATATTTTAATTAATGAATAATAATATTTTAATTAATGAATAGTTATATTTTAATTAATAATAATATTTTCATTAAATATAATGTAATGTAATTAAATAATAATAATATTTTAATTAATTACATTGTAATTACTTAATAATTATATTTTAATTAATTAATTAATTACAATATTTTAATTAATTATAATGTAATTAATTATATAATTGATTTCACCATAAATTTGATTATTAAAATTAAAGCTTTACTTATGAAGAAGTTATTTGGCTCATAATTATACCTTTTATCTATCCTCTATATATAAAAAATTAAAAACATATCAATCACTCTCATTTCTTTCTTCTATTCTTCTAGATTATGAGAGGAATGGAAGATTGTCCAAAATCAAGGAATGAAACTCTTAGGTCTTTAATGATAGGTTCATAGCAAACATCAATTTTCCTTTCATATCCATACCCCTTTTTTCATACCCCCAAACAAGCAACTCCTTAGTAATTGTAATGTGAAATTATAATAGTTTTATTAATCTATGTTAGACATCTATCATAAATATTTCGGTTTATACGAATATAGTCTTTATCATAAGCGATATAATTAGATTTATCTAGTTAGATTTAAATTATAATTAAGTATACACAATTTAATTTTGTGATTTTCAATTTCTAGTTAATTTTGTCAACCAATATCAAGAACCTTAATTGAATTATGAAATTCTTTATCTTATGACTTATACTTTATAAAGTTTAAAATCACTAGTGGATTAAATTCTTTATCTCTCTATTAATTAAAAGTAAAGCTGTGTATTAGTGAACAACTTTAGAAGATTTTTACTGTTATTTTTGTTGTAATGTTTAAAATTATGAATCTTTATCAATGATACTTTAGATAATTCAAGAATTGTTCCCAAATTCGTAATTTTCTGTACCTATTGACGATGATGTGATGCGGTTGTGGAACTCAACTCACGAGTCACCACATCTAAAACACCAACCTTAAACACCCACTAATTGTGAACCCCATGATCATAACATTCTTAAGGCGTTTATCTTAATAGGCTTATAGGTTGGTTAGATCTTTTGAGACAGATAATAAACTAGATCTCCAAGATTGACACAGAATGTTTAGTGGAGTGGCTCACTCTTCAAACTTTTTTTTTGTTATTATAACGGAAACACAAACTAACGCTAATAACACCTATAGAGACATCCTTGCAAGTCGCAGTAGAGTAGGTCGATAATAGCACTTGGCGGCTCCTCAAGAATATGGAATCCAGGTTCAATAACAGTTGCTAGTGCAGCCAAACGATCCGCACAATGGTTCCTTTTTCGATAAATATGGGTGAGTGTCACCTCCCAGTTGAGGGATAGCAAAGCCCGAATACCTGCAATCAGAAAGTTTAAATTAGTCAGCACAAGGTGCGGAGAAGATAAAATATTGATAACCTCGAGGGAGTCCACTTCGACTTCTAGACGTCGATAGCCCCGTGCCCATGCAAGTGTAAGACCTGAGTGTACACCCCACAATTCCGCAGTCAGTGGGGAACCCCCGCTAAGTGTTTGGAGAAACCCGCCCTGCCACTAATCGAGGTGATCTCGGAGTAAACCCCCGGCACTATTTAGGTGGGACGACGGTTTAGCAACACCATCAGTGTTAAGTTTGATCCAACCCACGTTGGGTTTACTCCAACCAACCCATTGTCTCTGTATCCGCGTCTGCTGTGGAAAAACTCTAGATTCGATCATCTGCTCACGTTCTATCCACTGGACATATTCCCATATTAAACGCAATTTGGTAGTTGGCTAAACAAAACTCGCCTAAAAAAGGCTTTTATTCCTCCAGTTCCAAAGAAACTAGCAAGTGATTCCATAGATGCGAGACCACATGGACTGATTGACCTGATCGGGTTTGAGAAGGTTCGTTCGTAACCAACTATCCTCCCCTAGCTGGAAGAAGTCCTCGTCCACCACTTCGGGGGAAATTGTCTCTAGAGAGATTTTGCACGTTGACAATCCCGTAACACATGTAGTAGGGATTCTTCGTGACCACAATAATGGCAGCTGCTATTCCATGATAAATGCCTTGCCACTCGTTGCGTGTTAGTGAGCAGTTTAAATTTGCCCACCAGCCATAGGAAAGAGCGGATCCTTTGGGGCCCTGGCCATTTCTAGATTAAGTCCCATAAATGTCGATTGGCCTCAGGGGACTGGGCTTCGATAAGGGCATATGCCGACGCCACGGTAAAACCCCCTTGTGGAGAAGGGTCCCAAGTGACAGTGTCCTCCTTCGGGGGGCCCTGGGGGGGCGGATGACTGCTATATCCCTGCAGACGAGAGGGGGCCGGTAGTGCTGAAACTCATGCCATTGCGAATCACCATTAGTCGTGAGATAAGCCAACACCTTATGATGGAGGACACTATCTGGAATTGTGGCAGTCGAATGCTCGATAAGGTGACCCCAATCCTCCACCCAGTTGTCCAGCTAGAAATGTATACGCTCACCATTCCCTAGTGTCCATTTAGATCCTTGCCGCACAAAATGCCACGTTGCTGCAATCCCCTTCCAACAGACAGAAGCCTCAGGGCGGGCAACCGACGTGGGGATGGACTGGGGGTCCAGGCGATACTTAGCCCTGAGGACTCGGACCCAAAGGGTTGTCTGGTTAGTAATTAGCTCCCAACCTAGTTTAGCCAGGAGTGCGTCGTTTGACAAACGGAGGCGTTTGATGCCTAGACCCCCTTACTCTTTGGGTTGACACACCTCCTCCCATTTGACCAAGTGGGTTCTCCTCTGATCGGGTGTCGAGCCCCAAATAAAACTGCACATTAACTGCTCTAGATCCTCACAGAGATGTCTCGGGAGTCGGACGGTTTGCATCGTGTAAATGGGCAATGATGCTATGACTGATTGGGTGAGGGTAACCCGCCCAGCTAACGACAAAATTCTGGCGTGCCAGCCTGCGAGTTTTTTGTACGCATTATCCAGAAGATACTTATAGGTACGCTGGGTGATGCGCTCATGGAGTAGTGGGACTCCGAGATATTTGCCGAGGTTAAGAGTACATTTGACTTACATACTCTGACTAAGGTGAGCCCTCGTTGCCCGGGGAGCATTCTTGGAGAAATAGACCATGGTTTTAGTCATGTTAACCCGAAGGCCCGAGGCTTGGCAAAAGACATCCAGTGTTCGACGCATAATCTCAGCTTGATCGGCCGTTGCTTTTGCAAACAAGACTAGATCATCGGCGAAAAACAGGTGGGAGAAAGGAGGGCCTGTATGACTAAGCTTTAGCGACTGCCACTGACCTTGCGCGACCTCCCGGGAGATTAACTGACTTAGCCGTTCCAAACTTAGGACAAACATGTATGGTGACAATGGGTCCCCTTGGCGTAGTCCCCGTGTAGGTCGGAAGGGTGGAGCAGGAACGCCTTGCCACAGGACCTACATAGTCACCGATGTCACGCACTGCATGATGATGGTGATGAGCGGGGTCGGAAGACCGATATCGGTGAGGTTTTGGGTAGGCATTTGGGCGCTAGCGTAAGCACAAGTAAAATTGAACTTATGGTGCCCGATTTGGACTATAGAATGAATAAATTGGCGATGGGCTACGGTTACTGTGATCTCTATCTGTTTGGACCAACATAACCATATACCACCCGAAAATCCTAGGGCTTCGACCTAGATGGAATAGTCAAAACCTAATCGGTGTACTACTAGGTCTGTCTTTTTACCACTAATGCGGGGCTCCAAAAGCGCCATAATACCCGGTTTTAATGACTAATATAGTTACGCAAAGTATTCTGGAATTTGGGGCTCCTGTCCCCTTGGCAATTCCAAATTAATATCAACATAAAAAATTTGAAATGAAGAGGGAAGGAGGCTAACCCAAAAGTGACTGTGGGCTCGCACTACGGCCAATCGCGTCAGTTGGCTCGGGTCCTGTTAGTTGTTGGGTGGGGACCGCTTTGCGGGGTTCAAGAGGGGGGTAGGTTAGCATCCCGGTGGGCCCAGCAGTTGGGTCTGGGGGTTCCGTTGGAAGCGCAACGGTTTCCCCCTGGGTTCAGTTGTCCACTACAGGCCCTTCCACACCCGTCATCTGTTGGGGGTGCTCCGCCATATCCGGCCCACTGGCTCCTAAGGCACGGCTATCACAAAGCATGTCAGTGTGGGAAGAAAGTTCAACCGCAATGTGTTGTATGGTATCGGTTGGTTGAATGTAGACCTGAGGGAGATTGGGTGGGTTGGGGGTCTGTGGGCCTAGGCCCAATGGGCTAACCTCTTGGGCTGGCTGTCGAAGCCCACTGTTCTTTCCTTTACCTACCCCCCGCGTATTTCTCTTGGGCCCCGTCAGATTCGGCCCCAAACTCTGCTTCCTTGCATGATCCATGGTGCCATCCTGTTGTAGCCGTTGTCCCAATCCCGCTCCGGATGAACTAGTCGTTGCCCCTGACACAACCACGCACTCTGCACCCAAGATGCCTCTGTCAGGATAGTGTACCGAGAGCCCGCTGTCCTAGCTTCTGTCTGTTGTGTTGGAGCGCTGCCCCCGTCCTGTCGAGTTTTCCTTGGAGCAGGAGTCTTCCATTGGACCTGCGTCCAAGGGCCATAACCACGAGGATTGTCAGCTGCGGGCAACGAAGGGGAAGCGACGGCCGTGGTCATTCGTCCGGCCTCCTCTGGCTCTATACTGGCGCTCGAGATACAGTCGGTGGCATAAGTACGTGGGTTCTTCGGGCACCTGGTGGCGTCATGACCCAAGAGCCCGCAGGCAAAGCAGATGTCCGGCAATCCCTCGTAGGCCACCAGTAGCGATTCACCATCCAGATCGACGTAGGACCCTTGCAAATCGATCTCGACTGCCACCCTCACAAATTTACCTCTCTGCGCATAGCAGGTGGCGGCATCAATCTTCACTGTTCGTCCCACCAAGTTGCCTAAGGTAGTGAGGATCATCGAATGGTAGCGGGCGATGGGTAAGGTGGAGAACCTGATCCAGACTACGGCGCGGACGGCGACGCCCTGAGATGGTCGGAAGGTCGGTGTCCAACGTTGCACCGTCAGTACCTGGCCGAAAATGACCCAAGGCCCATCCATAAGGGCGTGGTAGAAATCGTCGGCCTCTAGGAATTTCAAGAGGAAAAACTCGTTCTTCAGGTCGACGAGCTTCAGTGGGCCGTGCGGATTCCACAGGGATTTCAATCGTGATCGTAGAAGCCTCTAACTGATGCGACGACCTAACAATTTGATGACGATCGCGTTATCCCATTGCTTGTCTAATTTGGCCTTGAAACTCTGGGACAGTACTAAGCCCCCGCTAGCCTCTTCAGATACGTGCATGATATCGCCATCCTCCAGTTCGACTGTTTCTTCGTCAGGCCATTCATTCTCCCCATCAGTGTTGTCCCTGCCTGCATCGCCCTGCACCGCTACGCTATACGATAGGGTGGGTCTTGGTGGTGGCTCTCCTTCGCTAGTGCGGCTAAATTTTGCGTGCTGACCCTCTGGTTCGAGGGGCTCCATGATTCAACCGAGCTCTTGTCCGAGAGCACTAAATCAAAAGTGAAACCTGGTAGAATACAAATCCGTCACCTTTTCTCTCACTACGTGTTTCTCTCAGCACATTGATGAAATTTTTGTCTTTTTTTTTTTCACTTTTCTCAAATGCCTAAAGCATAGAATTTTAGTAAGAGTTGGATTAAGATAGTTTCTGTATCAACGAAACCCTGCTAATGCTTGGTGGATTTGGTGAATCCAACCCTTATTTTTAATTGAGATTGTTAAAAGTAGCCCATACGATTAGAAGTGCAACTCTTAATTAGCTGCACGTTTATCATGTTAGTGATGTAGATGCCAGATTTCCAATCCATAAACGGTTTGTAAACTCATCCATCTTCTCCTTTTAATTCTGATCCTTAATTATTTCATTTACAGAAAGGTAGGCACCATTCTCTGGACAAAGGCAGAAAAATTCCTAGAAATATGTCCTTTTGTTGTTTATATATGACCCATGTCTACCTGGATACAAAATCTATTCTCTTGACAAAATAATGTTGGCCACAAAAACCAAAATTTCTCCAACCACATTGAAAACGAACCACTCCAATGATTCCACAAATAAGTCGTTGATTTTCACCGTATTATATTTCATCGGCTAAATTCTTACTTTATTATAAAAAAAAATTTTCATCCGTAAAAGGGGGTAGAAAAAATAGAAAATGCTAGATATAGGTCACCCCGTCATTGAGAATGGCGGGGTTGAACCACCCCGC